>JAYKKM010000021.1:2197500-2797500 GCA_035772405.1 Chrysogorgia sp. JL179-B06 | reverse complement strand
GGAACAGCAAATACGTTGTCCAGTAACCCAGCCCTAACTCTAAATCTAACCCCATGAAATTTCCTTTTTCAATCCCACACTCATTTAACTCCCCTACTTAATTGATTAGTTGTCCAAACTAATAGACGTAAAAGTTGGGGCTTTACAGTTCACTCGTCAGGGTAATCTATTTGCGCTTCGTTAATATACACAATGTTGTAGTGAATGTGGGAGAGCTCGGAGTCGACAGACGATACGTGGACGATCGTCAAGCTCGTATCCTCAGAAAAATTATTCTGAGTCCCGTACAGGAATCGAACCTGTAACCTTCTGATTGCCAGTGAGACGCTCTAACCATTGAGCTAACGAGACTCAGATGGAGAGCGAAGGTTACAATGATGTACTGGTTTGATCGATTGATATATGTACTGCCTATAAGCGGCAGTCACTATATATCGGTAATACTTGGATGCGTTAATATACACAATGTTGTAGTGAATGTGGGAGAGCTCGGAGTAGACATAGGCAGTACAATATCAATCGAACCAGTACTCATCATTGTACTCCACCGGCAATCAGACGGTTACAAGTTCGATTCCTGTACGGGACTCAGAATAATTTTTCTGAGGATATGAGCTGGACGATCGTCCACGATCGTCCACGTATCGTTTATTTGCGCTTCCTTATATGGAATACGTGTACTATAAGTCCTTAATATAATTTCTGAGCTTAAACGAGTTCTGGACTTCTGGATGGCTGACTAGCCAGTAACTCTGAGACGATATTACGATCACATCACTAGAAATCATACGTACTTGAAAAAGTGTTTTTTGTAGCAGGCTATGTTTTTTGTGACCAGACTGGTTTATTCGTTCCAGTACCCTCTCGGAATCATCATTTTGATGTATGGTTTCTAAAACATGACGATGTTTTTTTTTCAAAAATGGCGACTATATATAGTAATCGTCGAAAGGCCTCAACTACTTAGCATAAACTATAAAGACACTGTAGTGTATACATCAGATTTCTCTCAAGATAGAACTGTCTACGGGTGAGAAAGTTGTTTATCGTATAATTATTTGTATTTTTACGTCCATTTTGATCGTCAAGCGTGAAGAAAACATCGAGAATTGCGTTTACAAATTATATCTAACACTGTTGTTATTACTAAAACAATTAGTCACCTCAGTCTCGGTGATTATCAAGCTAATCGTTCTCTACGTTTTCCACGAGCTTTTCCTGATGTGTTTTTCGATGTTGTGGATTCGATGCCACAACAACATTTGCGGCCAAATGGCAGAAATGGCACGAAGCGAAAGTCCCATCTCGAATTAATGAATTGTCTCTACCCACCCACCGCTAACCTGTCTTGAACTCTGCTCCAAGTTCGATCGGGGGATACTTTGTCTTTGGTAAATTAATTAACCCCCTAACTTTTTCAGACGGTAACAATAAGACTATTCCGACAACTCTTCGTTTACTAATACAAACAGTGCATTCTACAGTACTTTTAAAAAGCTTCTCCTTCCAGAATAATAGTATCAATAAATGCAATCTAATTCAGTCTTTCTTTTGCAAAACTAACGTTAATTTCGCTTACTGTATATCACCATTGGTTCAGTTTCCTTTGTTCTCTATGACTATAGTATGCCATTATCTCTGATATCAACCTTAAAGTTATTCATGAGGTTGATAAGTAGTTATCAACCTCATAAATACTAAACTTCACCAATGGTGATATAATATGGTTATATACCTTAGACCTCGGTGTTTAAGCGATATATCAATCCTCATACTTCAAAAACTCATTAATATTCATTAACCAAATTGTCCAATCACATTTCCGTATTTAGTCACGCGCAAGGCTTTTATACCTAGCCAGCTGTGTAGGCTACTTGCGACAATGTGATAAAATCCATGAATACTAATCAGCATGAAAATTATATAAAGTCTCTACGAACTTTATATAAAATACCTGCTAATTTGCATTTCATACATCAACCCAATTTGCCTCTAATAGAAAATAAAAACCAGTACACTCCCTAGTGATTACAATCAATTGTTTTTGAAGCTATTTAAAATACTCGAACTCGCGTTTTATCATATCTAAAATGCTCGCATTTTAAATATGATAAAAGCGCCTTCTCGTGTTTTAAATACTACATAATTATCAAATCACCCGTGACCAGAACAAGCTTTTGTGGTCCTGAATTTGCAGTATCTACAGGAAACCGTTTTCCGGTTAGAGACTGCACGCAGGCTACTTTCTAGTTGGATCTATACGTACGTCACAACTGAAAATGAAAATGAACAAGCCAGCACGAAAATTTTCAAGCCTGAAAATGAACAAGCAGCCCGGATTGTACGGCGAGAAAGCACTTAGCATGCACTCCCAATTATCGATTCTGGTGAAAGGGAAATGTGATCTTTTAAAACATTTAAAAATTATTAGACAAATCAAATGTTGATGGAAATTTATTTCCAACGAGATTAATGGACAGTTGAAGTCCCATTCATAAATAATAGGATATATGGTGCCAGAGAGACAGGACGGGCCCAGGGGCCTTCTGTCGTAAAGTATATACAAGAAGTGCACTTTCGACAAGACAATAAATTAATGCCGGCGCTAAACGACACATAACAGACGAATATAATTCAGACGAATTTAATTGCTTCAATTATATTCGCTTCAGTTATATTCGACTCAACTTCGACGTATAACTCGATTAAATTCAACAGTCTCGATTATATTCGTCCCACTCGTATTATCCGTCCGACTGAGACGAAAAATGCGACAGAAATGTTCGATTTATACGACGTTTATTAAACCGACAAATAAAATAAAGACGAATTTAATACATGATTATGTACTTCAATAAGGTGCGAACATCGATTAAATTCGACTGAAATTCAACTCGGCGACGAATTTACGTCGCATTGAAGACAAAGTTAAGCCTGGTTTCCATTTGGTCGCCAGGATCGCAACGGCCGTCATAATGGTTGATGTAATAGAGTGTCCATCTATAATCCCCAATGAGTAAAGACTGCTTTGCATACAGCAGAAAAAAGACAAGATAGATCGACACACTTTTACATTGACCATTATGACACCGTTGCGATCCTGGCGACCAAATGGAAACCAGGCTTTAGTGGCATTTAAATATCTGTAATGCATGCATCTTTACCGCCGGTCTATAGTTAAACATTAATTATTTTGCTCAAAATAAGATTTTTTATCAACTATATGTATCGTAAATATAATGAAAACTAGTTTCGAATAGTGCATCGTTATAACATTTGTTTTGTCTATACTGAGTATAATCCAATACCAAAATCATGGTAACTGCATGTATTTCTGACTTGTCATATTGTGACCAGCGATCAAGGTAGAAACAACGAAATCTATAAACCCTGGTCCCTATGGCCCATGCACTTAAACAAAAACCTACAAATACTTCGGCCATAATTATGTTCTTCAGATCGTACACATTTTTGACATTATTTTAATTTAATTTATTTGAATATTTCTGACAATATTTGGGCAACCGTCATGGACATCAAGGACATTCAAGCCCCGAGACGAACTGATAGGAAATGGCAATTAAAAATACTTGACTGGTGATCATTCGTGATATCCGTGATATATCATTGCAAACCTTCGATGATATATAACTTATGTTTAATATGTTGACATGCAGACTGTCACTTGCTTTCTCGACATTCAAAGTCTCAAATATTAATAATAATAATCGGTCGTTTGATTAGCTGCAGAGCTTTAAAACTCAATATGTAGCACAAGTCGAAGAAGCCGGCCGCCGTATAGTCGTTATCGCATGACGAATGAATTATTGATGTATAGCATGAGTTGCTAGAGTTAGTAGTTCAAAAGATATCGTCGTCGGAATATCTAATATATTTATCAGAGTTTGTGAATCCAATCCGAGCGTCGTTTTCGCTTTTTAAAGCTGTTTATAGTAATCAGCCCCAATATATTTTTGTAGGTATGTCAGAGGCTATTAATCAAGCTTTCATTAGATATGTAAAAAATGAGTTCTTAGAGTTAGTATACTTCAAAAGATATCGTGGACGTGGTTATACTACTTCAGACTTCAATAAAACAACCATGCTAACATGGCTATTATATATTGCTCAGAAATCTTTAGAAACATGTTAACAGAGAGATTTGTGCTATATACCATTAGAAACCCATTGACAAATCACAACTGTGGTGCAAGTTTGAAGTTTGTAGCTATCATGGAACAATTTAAATATTTGAATATAATTGCTCATAAATCTTTTGACAAATTTTGAAATACTTCACCATAGGAAAGCCCTCGAACAACCACAATTTTGGTGTAAATACGAAGTAGGAAAAATTTGAAAGTGTGGAATATATATATTTTTGAATGTTTTGAATTTTCAAAAGATATCATTTAATGACGGAATTAAATCCATGCAGTTCAAAAATATATATACCATTTGTGCTTTATAATACTGCAGAATAGTAAGTGTTAGTACAAATTTTGAGATTGCATGTGCAGTATGTTTATTATTTTAATAAAATTATAAATACTATATGCTTGATAAGTAGTATAGGTAATCACATGGGGCCGAGGAAAATTAAGGTTTAATTTCCCGCGTGTTTTCAAAATTTCACAAAATTGTGAAACTTGAAAAACCTTAACTTTACGAGGAACCATGTGATTACCTGTTAATCATATAGAGGGCAAAATGTATTCATAAATAAGTTATAGCCATGCATCAACAACATGAGAAAGCCAGCAATCCACTGAAAGTAAACAATCCATAGTAAAGTATACAATCCACTGAAAGTAAACGGTACATTACAACCAACTTTGTTGAGTTAAACATCGACTAAGAGAACAGGGGAGCTTGCAGGATTTACAAGTAAACAACATAATTTTAACTTTAGTGTTTTCCGCTGGCGTCTCAACCAATGAGGTACAAGTAATTTTGCTCTGAATTTAGGAAAAATGCTCTCAGTTCAGCCTGAAATTATACTAAAACAATTAGTCACCTCAGTCTCCGTGATTATCTTATCGTTATATTTAACTCGCGAATCGTTCTCTATGTTTTCCACGAGCTTTTCCTGACGATTCAGAGTTAGCAATCAACCGTCTGTGAATGTTCCGTATAATTCAACAGTGGTGTCGAATTATACGTCGAATGTGGATTCGACGCCACAACAACATTTTAGGCCAAAGGGCAGAAATGGCACGAAGCGAAAGGCCCATCCCGAATTATTGAATTGTCTCTATACCCACCGCGAACGTAAACCTGTCTTCAAAGTTCGATCGGGGGATACTTTGGTAAAAATAAGACTAGTCTATTCCGACAACTCTTCGTTTAGGTTTAATACAAACAGTGCATTCTACATGCAGACGCAGCACTTCCAATGCGGCCCTTATCCCACTACCCTCTAACGTATTCCCTGGAAGCTTCTGCGGAGGAGAGAGCATGAGGCTAGGGGAACCGTGACCAGAACAAGCTTTTATGCTGGCCAATTTTCAGTCTCTACAGGAAACCGTTTTGCGTTTTCCGGTTAGAGACTGCATGCAGGCTACTTTCTAGAAGATGAAAGGATTTATGGTGAAGGAAAAGTTCGAGTGTTGGAATACATACATTTTAAGACCAAACCGGGACCAATTCCAGCCGGAAGGCCTTGAAGTTGCATTTTTCGCAACTGGTCCCGGTTTGGTCTTAAAATGTATGTATTCCAACACTCGAAATTTTCCTTCACCATAAATCCTTTCATCATGTAGTTTGATCGAGCACATCCTTTCATCATGTAGTATACGTACGTCAGAACACTGAAAAGTGAAACCATTCAAGAGAATGGTTTTTTTTTTGAGATTCAATTTCTATGATGCGACGAGATTAATGGACAGCTGAAGTCCCACTCATAAACAATAGGATATATGGTGTACTTCTGTCTTAATTAAAGTATATACAGGAGGTGCGCTAAACGACACATAACAGACGAATATAATTCAGATGAATTTAATTGCGTCAATTATATTCAACGCAACTTCGACGTATAACTCGATTAAATTCGACAGTCTTGATTAAATTCTAGCCTGCCCGCATTATATTCGTCCCACTCGTATTATCCGTCCGACTCAGATGAAAAATGCGACAGAAATGTCCGAGTTATACGACGTTTAACCGACAAATAAAATGATACATGATTATGTATTTCAATAAGGTGCGAACATCGATTAAATTCGACAGAAATTCAACTCGGCGATGAACTTACGTCGCATTGAAGACAAATTTAGTGGCATTTAAATATCTTTAATGCATCTTTACCGCCGGTCTATAGTTAAACATTAATAATTATTTTGCTCAAAATAAGATTTTTATCAACTAATCTATGCATCGTAAATATAATGAAAACTAGTTTCGAATAGTGAGTAACCAATACCAAAATCATGTGAACCATGGTATCAGTATTTCTCGGAAATGAATTTGTATACTGAAATAATCCTTGTTCTTCTAAAACTGGTCATAAGGTTACAATAATATTTAGGTTCGTCTTATGCGACTATTTTAATAATCTAACACTTGAACCCGGCCTTTTCCCGCTTGGTTTAGACTTGTCATAATACCGTGATCGCGATCAAGGTATGCACTTACACAAAAGCTCAAATACTTCGGCCATAGCTATGTTCTTCAAATAGTTACATTTTTGGAGTTATTTTCTTGTTATTTCTGACAATATTTGGGCAACGGGGCTTGAAATACTTGACAATAAAAGAATAAAGCCCCATGACGCAGATGAAACTCTGATAGGAAATGGCAATTAAAAATATAACTGGTGATCATTCGTGACATCCGTGATATATCATTGCAAACCTTCGATGATATATAACTTATGTTGACATGCCGACTGTCTGTCACTTGCTTTCTTGACATTCAAAGTCTCAAATATTAATAATAATCGGTCGTTTGATTAGCTGTAGAGCTTTAAAACGCAATATGTAGCACAAGTTGAAGAATCGTTATCGAATGACGCATGCGGTATGCCATTCGAAATAAACCATAATAGCCAACTTTAACTTAAAAGTGAACATATTTCGTGCCTTTTTATTCAGAATTCCAATTTTGTAATTTAAACGTCATTCTCGTTTCTTTTTTGGCCTGTTTATATTACAACAATGAACATAAGCATATAGTCAATCGAGATATGGTCTGGAAACTCGGCAAACTTCAAAGCGACTATAATGAGCTACGTTTTGATGTTGAACCGTACCTTACACCGTGCACATCCTTTGTTTTAGGTTTATTAATATTTAAACAACACGGTTGAGCGATTAAATCCAAACGATTCTATTGGATGATTGCTTCATTATACTAAAATACAATAGGTTCAGTGACCGTGCACCGTGCACAAAATTGCATAAAGACGAACAAAAAGATAGAACAAGACTTTAGCTGAGTTTCCAGACCATATCTCGATTGAGCTATGACATAAGTAAGTCGGTTGAATACGTATCCTTCAGTACCATGAATTTCATCATGAAAGAAAGTGGAAGTGTGACACCCTTGGTTTAACTGATTGTAGCCGTAGGCCTGATCACGAGCTGTCGAACGGATCTGTAACTTAATTAGTTTTGGCGTATTTTTTTAAGATGACGCAGAAACTTGTTTGCCCCACGATCTGCCCGATCGCGATGTGTACCGTGTTGCAAGAAATATGAAAAATAAAAGCGATGGAAAATTCTTCACACTCTCAATTCTTGCATCTTCGCCGCTTATGTAGCGACGACCAATATTTTCAAGCCAATTGTTCAACGTGGTTACCCAACCAACCTTCTAGACCTCGCCGTTCAGAAAGCTTTTCTCAACCCCCGTTTAGACGCCATTGAACCACCTTTGCAACAAGTTTCCTCTAGTTCTAACATTTCATCCTTTCAATTTTAAAGTTAAAAATATTATCAATCGGAATTTTCACATTTTACAAAATGATCCTGAGACGTCAGCCATTTTCACCGATAACCCTTTGGTATATTTTCGCCGTAATAAAAACATTCGTGATTCCTTAGTACATAAATCAAAATACTTCGGCACCAGCGCGGAAACGGCCGCAAGAAAATGTTCCCGCTCGCGCTGCAACGTACATGCCCTTTTCTCAATCCCACTACAGTTATTACTGCCCCCAAATTCAACCACACAATCCGTCATACTTTTTCATGCACGTCCACCAACATCATTTATTGCATTTCTTGCGATAAATGCCCTAAAATCTACATCGGTGAAACTGGGCGACGCCTTTCAGACAGGTTTGCTGAACATCTTCGTTCCGTGAGGATCAATGATGTTGAAAAACCTGTAGCCCGCCATTTCAACAGCACTAACCATTTTGTTTCAGACATGAAAGTCTGTGCCATCCTTCCCATCTCAGGTGGTAACGATAACCGCAAACGGCAAGAGCGTCTTATTTTTAAACATGGCACCACACATCCTCTTGGTCTTAACGAACGTTTTTCTTTTATTTAATTTCTTACAAGTTTTTTTGTTATTTTAGTTTGCTTGGAACTTTTCAGTTATTATTAGCTCATGCACTTTCATTCCATTTCAAGTTTTTGTTTCTTACCACATTACTATCGCCTAATCCCCTTGAACATTGGACCTGTCATTTCTCCCTCCCCCTCACTCAGTCAGCTGTTTGCTGATCGACTGTAAAAATAGCAAATGATTTAACTTTTCGCATCTCATTAATTATTAGTTTGTTTATCTCCCGTGCATCTGATTGGCTACTTTCTACTTGTGACACCCTTTTGGCATATATATAAGTAAGCCCTATTTATATTTACGGCTACTATAGACACCAATTAGTTTGGCTGTATAGGAAGAGTATAAAGTTAATTCAAATGTTACTCTGGTGAAGGGCTCCGCTCGAAACGTCAGTATTTCGTCACTTAAAATCTTGGAAGTTTACCACCTTTTCACTTTTAACGTAAAATTAATATTAGAACCCAGCTCAAAATTCTTATTTTCTTTTTGGGCTCTAATATTCATTTTACGGATAAAGTATATTTCAATGATATTGCTTTTCCTGAATGTGAACCCGCAAGCGGCAAGTCCAATCTACACCATGGTCCATGGTCATACGATTTTTCCTTGAGTTTGCGTTACTATGTAATTGTTTCTATACGAAGCACAATTATTTTTTATGATTCGATAGCATAGTATATATTCGATAGTATAGATGCAAAATTGGTTGAAAAGGTTTCGTTAAAACAGTTTAACACCAAAACTGCGGTTTAGAAAGCAGTCAAGTCTACAGGCAACAGGCAACTTTGCCATGTGAAGCATGCCGTAGCAACTTGTCATTCAGCTATGCTAATTTATAAACATCTGCAGATTTTGAAAACAATATATTTCTAAAGATCTTAATATGTAAATTGTTTCAAAATTTGCATAGCATGACCAGTTGCTATGGCCACCTTCGCTACTGCATGTACGACAGATTACTAGTATGAAAACATTTACACATTTAAAATCTCTTATTTTGATCTTAAACTGAATTACTGAAAAAATAAAACTCTTACCTTTAGTTGTCTAGTGTTGAAGACTGCTTTTGTTGCGTATAGATCCTTTGTTTACTGACGCAAACCTATAGATTAAAATTTGTCAGTTTACTGTCAGTGGAAGAGCCATTAAAAAGTACTTAGTCTTGAACAAGCGTGAAAATCCGTGTCTGAAAGAGGGGGGATGACTGCATCGTTTGCGGAAAGTCAGAAGGGGGATAATCATACATTGGTCAAAAAGTGGGTGGATACATCCCCCCCCCAGGATTGACACCCTTGGTCTTGAACATGGTGATTCACTGGCTTCACCGTAAATAGTCATTACATGCACTTGTCTATTTGCAGCTGGCACATCATGTCAAGATTGTCAGACTTTGAAATTACCGCCGCAATTAACTTAAAAACAAAGTTATCACGAGTTGAAGTTATTTCATGCATGACCTCTTCAAAATAGTACACTTATTTCATTTCTGTATTTTTTGGTATTTTAAAGTTGTTGTTTACTTTATAAAATAATAAATTTCAAACAATACAACACTATGTCTATACGAAATGGCAATTATGAATCATGATTAAGAGAAAGATTACGTTATTAGACGAGGTTTAAAAAGCAACAATAAACCATTGCCTTTGGCATATACTGAGCCACCCAGTATTTAGTGATTGAGTCATTCAAAATTTGGCGACAAAACAAAGCAGCTTAGAGAGTAGTGACGATATAACAAACGTTTTAATTGCAAGGATCCACAACATTACTGACGCAGCATTCCCTAACAAAAATACGGAAAATTATATAGTCATGGGGAGTCCAGTAGCTACTCGTTTATATATTATATGCCTGCATACACTGTACCAAATACAGTTTTTGTATCCTTTAAAAAATTAATCCATTAATTCGACACAACCGTTATAACTATTAACACGTAATATTCCTTTCTATTTGCTGATTTTCTATATTTCTATAGCAAGTACAGTCAAGGAATAATTTGAAGAGGAATGGTAAAATTCTCTTTTAAAATCTGCAAAGAAAAGTTAAAAATAAAATACCTATCTTGCCAATTTTTAAGGACATAAGCAGTAATATCCTATCTGGTGCAATGTAAACAACGAAGCAGTATGACTATACATATTGTAGTTAATAATAGTGGTCATAGACGAATCTGAGTTTTTCCTGCGGTCCACGTATATATATAGCGGTGACAATTAGCGGTGAAAATTCTGAGAAACTAGTGAATTGTACTGTAAAATGTTAATTTAACTCCATTAAAACTTCAAGTCCGTTGGTAATATTATTATAGCGATTAGCGAAGTGCCTTGTCATTCAATTGTGACTTTTCTTTGTCATTGTCAGTCTTGCTTGTCTAAGCTCCTTTATATCGTGAAAGGTACACAGTCACACACGACAAGGCGTCGCCCCTTTTAGCGAGATGTGTATTATTGCTCCATCATAATCAGGGTGTGGTTGTTAATTATGGTGCTCTTATAAGTAGTGTTAAGTACACTGAAAATTTAATCATCTATTTTATTTCAATACGGTACTATTCGATTTGTTTAAGTAAAAATACATAATACAATACACCCTGAATTTTACTTCATGAAAATACAAATTTTGTTTCCCTATCACCATCGCAGTACATTACAAATTTTAACTATTCTAGAAGAAAGCTAACCCCTAATCCCCCTGTTAATATCCAGACCGAGAACAAGTTTTTATTTTGTTGAAATGAATCAGTTTATACTTATAAGGAATGTGGTTGTAATAAGGAAAAGTAGAATGTGCAATGAAAAACATCAAACATGAGGTAAAACTATGCAGCGGTTTTAAAAGATTGCAAAAAACTATTACTTCCACTGAAGTGATAGACTCCATTGGTGGTAAGTTCAAAAGCCGATTAGCTAGGGTAATACTTCGCGGTGTTCAAATGTTATCTGCTACTTTATTTTATCAGTGCTCTGCTTGTCTATATAATTAAATATCACTTGAAAACTAACTTGCGCCATGTCATTCTATAAAACAACTCAAAACTGCTTTGCTGTCATCTTTAAATTAAATAAATAAGACCAGGATTGAGTAAATAATTTTAGACGAGATACATGGACGATCGTTAAGATCAAATCCTAAGATTCCCACCCGCCCCCTAGCTCCCTCCCCTTGCGCCAGGCTACTGATTGTCGGTGAGATGCTCGAACCATTGAGCTACCGACATAGGCGTAGGAACCTGGGGGGGAGGGCTGCCACCCAAAATTTTAAATTGGGAGCTGAGACCCCCAAAAATCAGGACAAGCGTTGCTAAATTTAATGTTTTTTTCCCAATTGTATTAGTACGACTATAGAGGCTAGGAGAGAAGCTACTTAAGGTAATCTACCTACGGGCTTCATCTACACGAGATTTTACAAACGGGTGTAGCCTGAAGTGTTAAACCCTGGCCACGTGAGTGTTAGATTGGTTCCCAGACCCTTCTGTCAGTACTAGGCGCAAAATTAATGGCGTCACCTGGTAAGAGACAGCAGGCAACTCTTGGATTATTTGAACTATGCGAGTGCTCGCTGTAGAATTAGATCAAAAGTTTCCTCAAATTGCTGCAATTGGCCTTTCCGAGCTTCTAGATTTCTAAATTTCCCCGGGGAGGACCTCCGTACCCCCCTTAAAATGCGGTCACTGATTTAGCCTGCAATGCAGGATCTTGGGGAAGGGAGACGTCTTGGAATGGGAGGGGGACTATTGCTTTTCGACTTCAGCCCCCTTAACATCAAATCCGTTGCTACGCCTCTGGCTACCGAGACTCAGGTGCTATATCCCTGTCTGGAACTCGAAAACCTTTTCTGAGTATTTGAGCTTGATGCGCGTCCATGTGGCATGTATCGTCTGTCTACTCCAAGATCCCGCATTCACTACAGCAATGTGTACATTTTTTCTGAAACGTTATAGATCGTCTCTGCATGCGGTTGACACATAGGACACATATAGAAACAGGTAAAAGGCAATCGGTTCTTAAACAATTCTTGATTGCATGGTCCTGCAGGTACTAAAACTTAAATTATTTTGTTTTTTGAGGTTACCCTCCCTGCTTGTTTTGTTAAATCCGGCTCCCAAATAGTCACAAATAACAAACCGATGACGATTAAGTTGTAGAAAATCGTCTTGACCTCGTCAATAGCTTATAAATTACATGGAAAAAATATTCAGAGAATGTTACTAGTACATCTCTGACTCTGTTGTAATGCCATAGTTGTTTTATACATGGGAACATAGCAATGACGACGGAAATTTTAGCAACATTAATTATTTATATAAACATGATGATTAAGTTACAATGGAAATTGAGTTTTGTTTGGAATTTGTGGGAACATAAAGCGAACTATAATTATTACTGAGCTTTTGACTTGTTGAGTGAGGCCTTCGTCAATTTGCCTTTGACACTTTGTGCATTATGCATCACCATGCAAATTTTCAAAGGAAATTATTAAACATTAATTCTTACAGTAAACACGATGATTATAATTATTAAGTGTAAAAATGGAAATGAGTCTTTTATTTGAAGAAGAAAAACCAATCGCAAAAGCCAGTGGCTTTTTGAGAAAAAGACAATCATAGTGATCACAGTGTCAAAAATTTAAAATATGTTATATGTTCAATCAAAATATACTGCGAGTTCAGTGAGTTCGATTATATATAATCAACGAAAACAAAAAAATATTTGTATGGCCTACCTTAAGAACGTGTCAGGGTAGTGCTTTGCGCGCTTGTTTTCTTCTTGGCGGCCATTTTGTGGGAAGCCTATTTCAGTTCACAACCTTTTCGCTCGCAAGGAGAAAAGGCGGGAGAGCTTGGACGCCCGCTCGCTCGCCCTCCCGCCTGCCTGCGAGCGTGGATGAATCTCTGGCACCCAGGATAACGAATCCGTCGATATTTGATCAATCCTTCTTATAAATTATGCATTTTCAAGTTTTCTAAGAAGTAAATATACCTGAGTGATCAATTATTGTGATATTTTTCGTAAAATTGATAATTTACTATAGTAATCTTTTAGATACATATAAGCTGCTACGAGCGCTTCGCCTCCGAAGCGTGGAAGGCCGGGTTATGCTGCTGAAACAGCGCGAATAAGTTTGCGAATGGAAGTGTTTGATGAGTGACTAGTAAATAAATATATTTTGTTTCTTCTGATGTTTTGTGCATTTGAATTTGCAAAGATTCAGGAACTAAAGCCATCCGGGCCAGCTTGTTCGTCAGAAACGGCGCTGCGTGCGGCCCGCAGTGGTTCACAAACAAGCGAACCGCAACGGTTCAAATCGTCTTGAACATTAACTTCATAACGCCCCGAAGTCAGGATCGGACTCCAATTTCAACATTTCCAAATAAAGTTCACATGCAAATTATAGTTCTAATGATGCGATTCGTATGAAAACAAAAACACAAGCGCGCAAAGCACTACCCTGATACTCACTCTTTAATTCCTACTTGGAATTCCGTATTGTTTTTGGCCATGATATCCGAATCACCGAATGTAAAAAAACAAACCACAGTAAGTAATGAAAGTTACTATGTGGCAAAACTGGAGATAAAATGCTTAGGAACTATAGCGTTACAATCCCAGAGTATAAGCAGCAATGCCAGTGGAATTGTTCAATCTAGTTACACGAGTATTGGAAGGATAATCTTTGGACAAGGTGATCATGTGAATGTCTTCCAAGCAAAACAAAAAAACGATTATCTTTGACGTATTATTCATATTCCCAAGTCTGAGGTCTGGCTGGCCTCGTGTAAACAACGAACTGTAGTAAGGCCTATTACTAAACAAAACTTGCTTTTGGACTATTAAACAAAGACCATTCATTTCTGACACCCCTGATCGGGGCATTCGTTTTTCTTTAGAAGTACGTGTCCTTTCTGCAAGTGCATTTTGCCATGGCGAAAGTGCTCTTGAAACGATGTACCAGGCCTCAACTTCAACTTGCTCAGTTTCCTCTATCAAGTTTTTACTTGATGTAATTATGGTTACTAAACTTACACTAAAATTATACCAAAATTGCACTCTGTTTATTTGTGTACCGAGTAAATTGAATGGAAATTCAATTTTATATAGCCTATTAAGGCTAACATGGCTACACGTCGCGTGAAAACCACATGGAGTATGTCTATATGTTTAAAGGGGTACTCCAGCCAAAATACAAATAAATTCTATATCAAGGATCTTGCTGACTTTAGTTTATTCCCAAAGTTTCAGCATTCCTATCACTTTAATTAAGATGATAGTTGAAGTTGAAAATTTGAGGATTTTGACTCCATATTTGTTTTGAAAATATGACATCATTGAGTGCTTCTTTGTGGGCAGTGGACTAGTTGTTTTGATGGCGATCGCATAGTTATATAGCTGTTGTGAGTGCTCTTTGGATGGAAAATTAGTCAAAATAAACTATGTAGTTGCTCGTACGGGAAAGTAGAGGAGCTTCGTAGGTATAATACGAGATAGAAGCACTCACGTCATATTTGAGAAACAAATATGGCGTCGAAATTGGACAAACTCTCCTACTTCAACTAGCCATATCTTCTTACCTCAACTGACTTGAATGCCAAAACTTTGGAAATAAACTACAGTCAGTAAAATCTTTCATACAAACTCCATTTTTTTATTAATTATAATTATCAAATTAATTAATAATGCATGAGAAAAAACAAAGGAAATCAGTACTCAGTAGCATGACGGAGGTTTTAAATCCGATAAAGATTCGTCACCTGATTTACATAAACCTTTCCTTCGATTTCCTCAGCTTAAACGGTTTGTATCTTCAAGATAGTAGATAGATATGAACATTTATGTGTATTTATTGATGTCATATAAAATATTCACGTCCGATCTTTATCTGAAATACACGTCAGCATATACGTCAATATAGTAAGTTGTTTAAACTTCTTTTGTTTGTAAGCGTCTATCCTCCAACAGGGGTGAATAAACAAACCGTTCAGTCGATTGTGTCTGAACGTTTTATTTAATTTGAGTGTTGCAACTTTATTCGGAATAACTCCAAATATAATTAATAGGCATGGGACAGTAAGTTTTCTTCAAGATGGCATTTTGAAGAAAAAACATGGTCAGCTTATAGTCCAAAAACTATATTTCACTTCTGTTGCCTTTAATCTTTTTTATAATATATATACCAGATAACGTCGTTTGAATGCAACTATATATACCTCGATATATACCAGATACCATTAAGGATCTTTAAACAAAAATCTCATAGACATAGTCGCAGTTATTTATATAACTCTTACAATAGACAAGGCCTAATTTTAACCCAATTAACAAAGGTTCATTGGAATATAATTAACGAACAATAAAACTATTAATTAAATTGGTTTATAAACACGTCATAGGATGTTGCTGTATACGTAAGCATAAAGATCTCATTAGCTGTTGCTGTATATGTGCCAAATAGTGCTAACCACATACACTGCCTTATGTTTGATTTCAAACTACCTAGATAGATATTAATCTAAGAAGAAAACGCGAAAAACAGACTAGTTCTTTTACCAGTTTCTTCAAAAAAACAAAACAGACGTGGCTTTTTCATTTTTCAATTGAATTATATTAAAGCGGTTAAGTCAAGGGCAAGGTGAATTCTTCGACTCTAAATTATTCATTTCCTGCTACGACGTCTTCCGCTGGGTATGTTTTTAAAAATAGGTACGTATTGCGTACATGTGTCTACTGGTAGTTGCCTGCAGACAATGATTTAACAATGAAAATTGCAATGATGCAAACAAAGTAACATAATGAAAACGTCCCAATTAATTTAATAAAGATAAATGCGTTATTACAAAATGTACTACAGTATATGTATGGCTATATACTATAATATACCAAATATACAATGGGTTACACTGAATATTTTCATATTGTTTTCGGAATGTGTTTGAAACTTTGAATATGCATAAGGATCCATGATAACCATAGACAAAATAATTACTGACAAAATTGAAGTCATACGCTGAATCAACTGAATTTCCTTAATAAAATAGTTCAATTGACTTGACTGTCTATGACTATGGACTGATTTATCACTGCAAATGTAGATTAGCATTTCCACAACAAGGTCTATAGTATTAACACGAAAAAATGGGAGAAGCGGGGTCAGGATTATACATAATAAATATATTTGTTGACCGTTCTCTGAAGAGATGGTATTACGTACGTCCGCAAGCTTGTAAATAAACCATCTATTCAGACAGAGAACGTCCTGCAGTAAATATATTTATTAAGATAGCTGGAGGAAGAAATTGAATTTTTCACAATGTCGAATTGAAGTTTAAAGTCAGGAGCAAGATAAGTAAATTCTGTTGATCTAATTAATCTATTTTCTATTCGTCGTCCGATTGAACCTTTCGGCTGTATAGCCTGAAAAGTATGTAATTATCAATATGATCATATAAAAGTTAAATCTTTTTATTCACATCGTCGGCATTGTGATAAGATAATAATCTAAGCCAATTGGACACCCCAACTCCCAAGTCAATTATACAATCCAGTTCGTGTTGCTAATTATAGTTAGTTTATTCGTATGTACATTTTTTTGTTAATTATGATTTTAGGGTTTTCGTTACTTGTATATTACCATCTTTGTTAACCAAGCAACTTAAAGTGTTTATACAGTATACATTCAAAGACGGCACACGTCTGACACTAAAATAAATATTTTTACTGATTCAGTGATAACCAAAACATTTAGTCATTTTAACCATGTAATATTTTGACCGATATATACATGTATTTGAAAATACAACTAATAAAACTTTACTGTATAACGAGTACAATCAATTCTGGCTGAAATGCATTTTTTTGGAGTTAAAACGGCAAATACAACGAGGAGGAGTCAACTCGATAAAGACACGCTAACGCGAAAGTAGGCTATTTAAGATTCTTTATAAAATTTAAAATCGTAATATATATATAAATTACTATGGAACTAATGTTCTAAAGTATTATTCAAAATATAGATCCGTTACACGTATTCCCTTGTACAGAGGAGAAATGCTTATAAACAAAAGTATTTTAGGTAGTTGCAGGTTGATGCTTGTATACCTGTAGCTCAGAGTTTTTCTGAGTATTGCTTGCACAGCAAAACCTTCACAAAAGTATTTTTATTGATTATTCATTCAAAACTTTGAAGTTTTAGATGTGCCATTTTGTATATGACTGCAGGCCCGGAATACATGCAAGAGTTATATATATAGAATGCTTAGCTCATATAATATGCTATATATAGGCCGAGATTTGTTGCTTTATTTGGTTGCTGAGGATGACCGTCTGAGAACACAAGTTGATAAGAATGCTAATTTTACGCAAATATGTTTTGAGAATTGTGTCAATTAACGGATTAACTCTGCTAAAAATTGTCTCGTGTTTTACAAGCTTCTCTCGAGTCTTTTTTAGTACATTCCATGTGACTTGATAACTCGATAATTTCATAACGTACAGAAAGCATGCATGGTTGCAGGTGTTTAAACATTTTATTTTATATTATTTTGTAAGCTTGTCAAAGACCAAGATTTATTTTAAAATTTATTATTTTCAATTATGTGTTATTTCCCTATGCTTAATATGGCAGACTTATATTTACACTGAGAAAAACATCACGCTGCACTGTGAGGTTTAGATTAATTGAATCCCTCTATACGTCTTCTATGCAGTCTAGCACTACCTGCATAAGAAAGCAAACATGTACTAGCTTCAATCAGGTATATGCGGTAATACCTAAACTATATTATGAACTGTTTATTCTGAATCTCAGTTTTTGATCAAACCAAGATTGTATATTAGTTAAAATAAATTGAATAAAATAAATAAATTGCCAATCACTCTTGGACTATGGACCACAACAATTATATATACTCTTCAGTTTATGCACCGAAAGCAACTACTTCTCTCACTGTATTAGCGAATCAATAGAAATCCACAAGCAAGTATTCCACAATAGTGACCAACCGAGAGGTTGACATGCACCTGTACCGTAATTTCCAATAGTGATATAAAAGACAACCATGTTGTGCTGCATAGGCAGTGGAGAACTAGAGCTGTCTAACGTTTCTAGCGAAGGTCATTCGTCAGACGGAGTAAAATCGTTATAACCACTTGAATTAATAATGTCGAGTAAGACGTTTTCGCTTTTGTAATGACCGCAAGCTCATGCAGCTGAGACTCACGGGACACGAAAGCTCAGTAATAAATATCGATCTTCATCATGCATACAAAACAAGAAGACAACAAATTAATTTGTACTATTTACGTTTTGTGTCTACGGCTCGTGTGCGGTAGAACTCAAACATGTTATAAATATAAGCGTCTGTATGAGCTTGTGGTATATGCATTAATGCATATACATTTATGCACATGACAACCGAACAAGTTACAGAAGTAACGAAAGTTCGTGTCGCTGGACGAAAGTTTTGTTTTGGTCACGCGATCGAAGTGACGTACGCGGTTATTGAAAAGGAGCTACATTTTACGATATAGATATTGAACGATTTATTTTGTTTATCCAAGCCATTGTGTTTAGACTGACCAACATTTCAGTCAGATGCTATTCACGTGTGAGAATTTCGAAATTATAAGGCCAAAATAAAAAATACCTTGGTTTCCGGTTTCCCGACCCTAATCTTTTTTATTGCAATTTTGAAAAGCCTTGGTCTGTGCATAGGTCTGTGCCTTGGTACAAGTTGCAGCTTAATTTGCATCCTGGGATAGCAAACATGGCTGTCTATCCAGGCAGCATCCTCAAGATCAGCGTGGTTTGGTAAAACCTATTGTTCGTCCATGCAATGTTTGGAAAAAAAAAGAAAAACTGACCTACCCTACCTAATTTTTTTCAGGATGAAATAGGAAACCGATGTATTTTTTTTCTTGGCCTAAACACTATTATGAAATTATAAACACTCGCACATATATATATCCATATACCATCAAAAACTACTACACTATACTATCGAAAAACTATAAAACACTATTGAACCATGGTTCTGGTATTACAAATACTATACTAAACCATTATTATACTGCTCGTATAAACAGTAAAACTGAAAAAAACAATTCTGTGCTGCGACTACTGTCTGTGTTTATTTAAAGCCAATATATGGGTGTTTATACTTAAAGTCAATATATCTCCATTGAGCTAAAGAGCAACTTTATGAAAGCAAACTAACTACTTTATGAAAGTAGAGGAAGCTTCATTTCATTGATTATATTTTATATCAGTGTATGTTATCTGCTGATTATGTTTTACCTAAGTGAATTTTATTTGCCATGTCTATTGTCTTCAAACAGTTGGCTAAACAGAACGAAATTGTAGTTTGGTTTACATAAATGTTATGCTACAATGTGTATGAATTATACCTTTATTATTAAGATGTGCATATATATACCAATGTTATCCAAGTGAAACAATTATGTGCTGACTTTAATCAAGGTGATAAAAGCAGGAATGGGATTAATGCTGAAAAACAATGTGTGTGTAAATATTTGGAACACATCCTTTATGAATAAATTAATATTATTCAATGAAAATAGTCTTTATAGCTATATAAGGAAATCTGTTAACAAAGACTTATTATTATTATCTGATGTACATGAAATGGTTTCAACTAACTAATAATAAAACTTATTGCTTACAGTACAGCGACTCATTTTATGGTGACATATTCATGAGAGCCAACAACGGTCCATTTGTGTCACTCGAATATGCGGTTCTCCTACCCAGGCTTCTTGGATGACATACACGGTCTCAAAGAAAATATCCCTCAACAATATCGTATATTGACTATACAGTAAAATAAAAACCAATAAACGATACTCGCAATACAAATGAGGTTAAACATCGTTGTTTATATGACGGAATCAAACATCGTAGAAATCAAAGTCCCCTATTGATTTTGACACTTCTTTACATTTGAATGATGTCAACAGAGATGTGATTAGGCACGCTGTTGCAATTTAGTAAAATTGCGGTAAAATATGTCTTCCGAACTTTTGGTCGTATTAAAATGCATTTGAACTGGACTATCATTCTTAAAGTTTTCCGAGGGTATTTCCCGGACCCCATAACAATATCGTCTATAGGTTCGCCTCTGGAAAAACTGTGGGAATTTCTTCACTAAATGTTTTTTTAATATCATCGATGTGCTTACAACCGCATTTTTTTGTTGTCATTTCGTCAAAATAGGAAGACGTTGCTGAACATCATGGTCCAGATAATGCTGACACATCGCGTAAACAGCTAACCCACGATCATGCATGGCATTTGTGCAGACAGACGAATGTAGACACTAATTGATTAACTCTAAGTAAATCATTCAAAAACATCTGTTGGCAAAATCTTCATGTGAAAATAACTATATTGATGAATAATTTCTGCTAGTTTCTCGAAATTGATTACTATTCCAATTAAAAGTAATCAAGCTTATTATCACATGAAACTTTTGCACCTTGCAGTTTGTTTTGAAACACCAAACTTGGTAGATTTGGCAACACGCCCTCGCGTCTGATAAAATGGATTATTCACACGGACGTGACCTAATTCTTTTTAAGACCTAATTCTTCTAAGGTTTTCTGAACTCGTTTACAAAAATATTTTAACTTCCATAACCGTTCATCGTGGTTTATTAAATAATATTCATATGTCTAAATTAATATTTTCAGCAATTAGTAGCGGTCCTGGAATTGCAACGTATAGTCAGCATGTATTTCGAAGGTGTTCGAGTCAGTGTTTAAAATGGCGTAAATTGTGAACCTGTAGAGAGCTTTCCGCAAAATTGTATAACTATATAAGATTATCTTGGATTTTATAGAAAGAGCAGAAAGAACTTTTGTGGAAAGAATTATAAAAAATAAAAATATATATATAAATACGATTACCAAATCATGCTCTGAATAATATTAGGAAATACCACTATTCCCAGTCCACTCGATAGCTCAACCGTGAGAGAGCAGCGATTGGTTACTATTAATAGCTCAAAATAATGCGGACAAACAAACCAAATTTTACTCACAAATGATTGCAAATGAGCTCTTTCTTTTGTTATGGCCGCAAGAATTATGGTGAAATGCGGACAAACACTGACGTCATCTCCTGATACCGCTCTAGTCAACTTTTCCTTTATTTACACGAATATAGTCGCGCGAGCGACTTTTTCCTTTTGTTTTATGAGCGCTCGTGTGCAACCAAGTAGAAAACTATTCAATTTGTACAATAGAAAAGTCATCGCGCGCGACTATTCGCTTTATCGAAATCCAGCTTATGAATAGAAATTTTCATGATTTACTAACACGATTACACGAGCGTAACAATTAATTATAATAATCATAATTACTATAATGCCCGTTTCAAACGTCGAACCTAAATGCAAATGAACAAAGGATTTTTGTAATTACAAACGGCCTAATTATATGCAAACGCCTATATCTGATGATTAGTACAAGAACAATCTGGAACCTACTACCTAAACCCAACCCATAACATTATTATTAGCTAACTAACTAAATCACTATTATGATACGGACGTGCACGGACCCGCGCACCTAACGCATGTGTAAAACCAAACATGACGCGAAATCGTATAAATCTGCTGTTGTGTTCTTTCTAGTTTTATGTTCGTAGTCAAGTGTAGTGTCACTATTGTTATAGCGTTAACCCTGGTTTTCACTAGCGACATAAGCATAAGCACAAGATCAATACGAAAACAAAGCATGCCTTCTCTCGAATTGCGAAGACAAAACAACGATAATTTTTCTTTGTTTCGTCTTTTGTTCTGCTCTTGGCTTATGGACGATACATGGACGATCGTCAAGCTCGTATCCTCAGAAAAATGTCCCGGACGGGAATCGAACTTGTAACCTTCTGATTGCCGGTGAGACATTCACTACAGCATTTTAACACATCCACTCCTTACCGATATATAGTGACTGCCGCATAGGCAGTACATATATCAATCGAACCAGTACATCATTGTAACAGCTTCACTCTCCATCTGAGTCTCGGTGGCTCAATGGTTAGAGCGTCTCGCCGGCAATCAGAAGGTTACAGGTTCGATTCCTCATTTTTCTGAGGATACGAGCTTGACGATCGTCCATGTATCGTCTGTCTACTCCAAGCTCTCCCACATTCACTACAGCAGTGTATATATTAACACATCTTGGCTTATGCTTGGACTATGTTCTTATGCTTATGCTTATTTCAACCTTATTCGTAGGTTTGACTTCATTCCTTTGTTTTGCCTTTTGTTTTATGCTGATGTTCAAGTGAAAACCATGTTTATAACTGTTGCGGTTACCCTGCAGCTATTTGTGAAACCTGCAAATTATGGCAAAGGAAATGGCATGTTGTAAAACATGGACTGATAAAACATGGACTGGACTGGACTGATAAAACATGGACTAATAAAACATGCAGGACTGATAAAACATGGACTGGTAAAACATGGACTGATAAAACATGGACTGATAAAACATGGACTGATAAAACATGGACATGTTTTATCCAATTTATCAGTCCATGTTTTATCAGTCCAGTCCAGTCCATGTTTTATCTGTCCATGTTTTACAACATGCCAAAGGAAATAAATATATAAATTAGGGCCTATATGTAGCAAATAAATTGAGATGGCGTGCTTTTGAAAATCACTACAATAAAATTCCACAAGCACGACATGTATGTTTAGCTTCTGAAATCTCTTACAAAATAGATCAGATTATCTCTCTTTGTTAACGGAGCTCAGTCGAATCCGTCTGTGAAAAGCTTTAGCTTTTCGAAATAGAGATGATGTTTAACGCTATGTCACGTCAACCCCTGGGATGATTTAAAACCTTGAACAAACTGAGGCCATTATCGTTCTACAAACAGATATAAAAAATAATGGGGAAAGGACGAAACCGTGAGAAGCTATACGTATGGGAATTTGGCAATTCCTGACGATTTTTACAAATTAATATTTATGTATGCAGTAATGCATGGTTTATGTTATGATGTCGGCAAAGAACAAGGGTCTGATCTGTTAAGAGGAATTATGGTGGATTTATTATGCGGATCAACTGGGTTACCCAGACGAGAGGAAAGGGATAGCGTAATATTTATTCTATTATTGTAGAATGTATATAGACCATTAGAAAGCATGCAATCATGGTCTTGATGCCATATGATTCTAAGTTGGAGATATCAAATGCAATCATGCGAGATTTTCAAAACCCTTCGCTTCTTTCAGAAATTTACAAGTGCTTCAGTAAGTGTTGTAAAGTTGAAAAATATAATGAAAACATTGAGTAAAGTGGCTGCACGCGAACTCTTATACATGCAAGGCCAGGTGTTTCGAACAACTGTCTGTATAATTATATAATCAATTATTTGTCTTAGTTATCTGATGAGTTGATTATAAATCGTTAAAATAGTACAAGGAAATATACTAAGCCTGGAAATAAAACATATAGTTTGTTAGTGAAGACGTACAAGTTATAATTACCGATCTGAGTTACGAAAACTAGAGATTTTGGCGTGACTTATTTGTTCGGTGAAGAGGCCAAGTTTTGCGACCAAATAACTGTCAACCGCGTCGTCGGCTGCATAGCACAATATCAAATGATTATAAAGATTAAAGGCTAGTTTAATATACACAGAGATCTCAGCCTTCATTTGATATTAGATTTTCCTCGAAAGGAATAAGGATGATGGAAATACAATTTGCTGATAGGCGCGGGAGACATGACAGTTGTACAAATCATGATTTTAATATATAAATTAGGGCCTATATGTAGCAAATAAATTGAGATGGCGTGCTTTTGAAAATCACTACAATAAAATTCCACAAGCACGACATGTATGTTTAGCTTCTGAAATCTCTTACAAAATAGATCAGATTATCTCTCTTTGTTAACGGAGCTCAGTCGAATCCGTCTGTGAAAAGCTTTAGCTTTTCGAAATAGAGATGATGTTTAACGCTATGTCACGTCAACCCCTGGGATGATTTAAAACCTTGAACAAACTGAGGCCATTATCGTTCTACAAACAGATATAAAAAATAATGGGGAAAGGACGAAACCGTGAGAAGCTATACGTATGGGAATTTGGCAATTCCTGACGATTTTTACAAATTAATATTTATGTATGCAGTAATGCATGGTTTATGTTATGATGTCGGCAAAGAACAAGGGTCTGATCTGTTAAGAGGAATTATGGTGGATTTATTATGCGGATCAACTGGGTTACCCAGACGAGAGGAAAGGGATAGCGTAATATTTATTCTATTATTGTAGAATGTATATAGACCATTAGAAAGCATGCAATCATGGTCTTGATGCCATATGATTCTAAGTTGGAGATATCAAATGCAATCATGCGAGATTTTCAAAACCCTTCGCTTCTTTCAGAAATTTACAAGTGCTTCAGTAAGTGTTGTAAAGTTGAAAAATATAATGAAAACATTGAGTAAAGTGGCTGCACGCGAACTCTTATACATGCAAGGCCAGGTGTTTCGAACAACTGTCTGTATAATTATATAATCAATTATTTGTCTTAGTTATCTGATGAGTTGATTATAAATCGTTAAAATAGTACAAGGAAATATACTAAGCCTGGAAATAAAACATATAGTTTGTTAGTGAAGACGTACAAGTTATAATTACCGATCTGAGTTACGAAAACTAGAGATTTTGGCGTGACTTATTTGTTCGGTGAAGAGGCCAAGTTTTGCGACCAAATAACTGTCAACCGCGTCGTCGGCTGCATAGCACAATATCAAATGATTATAAAGATTAAAGGCTAGTTTAATATACACAGAGATCTCAGCCTTCATTTGATATTAGATTTTCCTCGAAAGGAATAAGGATGATGGAAATACAATTTGCTGATAGGCGCGGGAGACATGACAGTTGTACAAATCATGATTTTATGCGTAATGTATAACGGGTGACCTGTATACGTACCTTTTATTCCTTTGAAACGCTCAATGTTTTTAGCTTCCACTCGCAAACAACTCGTGCGTATATCGTCCTGGATATATCGTCAGAATTTTATGCATGCGCCTCGTCCAGATTTCTCTCTTTAACCGACCAGCATATGATTTTGAAGTTTTGCTGAATCTCGTCTGTGATCTGACTGATGACGTCAATCATTAGCTATACTACCACTAATCTGTGCAAAGCAAACATACCAGATATTATAATCCGCTAATAGCAAAATGTTCAACTTAATGATAGAGAATGGCCAGACCTGAGAAAATGATTCTATCAAAAATGTACCGAGAGGTGTTTACCCCAAACGCTAAACAATATTAACCATTATCAAACATCTTTAGAAGCTATAAATCATTCTCTTAATTTCTTTGGAAAGATTTGTATAGAAATTCTTAATATATGCTAGAAGATCCATTGCAGACTAGATATAAAGTGGATTAATTCTAATCGTTCTAACGGCCTAATTATCTAGTTTTGTATAGATACCGAATTGGACTAATAACACAAAACTGTCATGCATATATAAGTGATATAGCACCCTCACACTTTCAAAAACTCCTAAGTGTCTTCAAGTTTTCAGATTTTTAACTAGATATTATTATATCTTATTATTATATTATCTTTTATTATTATATTTAACTCATGTTCGAACATATAATTTTGGTTTGGTATATTTTCAATATTCATGGTACATGACTCTATGAAATACATTAATACAGCAATATAGAGTATTCCAAAGTATCAAGGAATATCATTGAGTTAACCATCATGCATCAGGATACTCAAATAAGTAAATAAACTTAGCAAAAGCCAAAGGTTATACAACCAAAAACATAAACAATGAGACCATATAGGCGTACGAACGAGCTTCTAGATTTAAAGGTTCGATACTTGGGCCGATATTGTTTATAGTGTATATAAACGATATGCCGGATGTTATAACTCATTGCAAATTGATGATGTTTGCTGACGATTCAAAGTGTTTTAAAGCCGTTGGCAAAATCAGTGACAGCGTTGCCCTACAGAACGATTTAAATGCCTAATTAACCAGTTGGTCGAAAACAAATGAACTATATTTCCAGTCGTCTAAATATCATAATCTTCGTGTTAGTCGAAAAAAGCGTAGATTAAACTGTACTTATAATGTTGACGGCGTGAACATTGAATTGGTAAATTCGGAGAAAGATCTTGGAGTTGTGGTTACTAGTGATCTTACATGGAATGAACATATAAAGATGATATTATCTAAAGCCCGGTTTCCATATGATCGCAAGGATCGCAACGATCGCAGAAATAAAGAGTTCTGCGATCATTGCGATCCTTGTGATCATATGGAAACCATAAACCTGGCGATCATATTGCGATCGTTGCGATCGTTGCGATCGTTGCGATCGCGATCGCAGAGAAAGAAAAATTTCTATCGTTGCGATCGAAGCCCGATTTCTATACGAATGCAACGATCGCAAGGTCGCAACGAGTCGACGATCGTTGCGATCGCTGCGATCATATGGAAACCGGGCTTAAGGCAAACAAAATGTTAGCATTCCTAAAACGTAAATGTGCGAAGGATTTAAAAATAGATATACTTAAACTATTGTTTATGTCACTGCAGGTTAGAGCAAACCTATCCTATTGTTCTCAAGTCTGGGCTCCTCAATCGTCTATCAATCAGCTGATTCTGGTAGAAAGCATACAGCGACGAGCAACCAAATATATGTGTAAAAGGTCGGAGCTTTCTTATAAAGAAGTTTTTTAAAGTTATTGCCTATAAATTATTGGTTAGAATTTTTAGATCTTGTTTTTTTCTTTACATGTAAAAACTCTCAAAACTTTATTTCGGCATTCTTTCGGCAGTTTTTCGGCAGTACATCAAGCTTTTCGAGTATTCGATTTGCATTTCTATACCGCCTACGCAGCACAACACGTTTTGAGAGTTTTGTTCCACATTCATTACAGCAGTGCATTTATTAACACAGTATCCTAATTCCTAACAGAAGTATTTATTCGACAAATTTAGGCAGTATGAGCAAGTTCTCTCATGGACCATACGCAAAATAAGGCACGCTGATTGTTAATCACGGTCAGGAATTCCCTGGAACAGCAATACCTTGGGTGAAGTTTCATATAAATCCCGAAATGACGTCACATAGAGCTATCGGTAGTAAAATTCGAAATTAAAATCCGCTATTATTTCTAAAATAAAGCATTATCGTAAGAGTTAGGGTTAGTATTAGGTGTAGGGTTAGGGTTAGGGTTAGGATTAGGGTTATGTTGGAGTTAGGACTATGTTTTAAATTCGGGATATTTATATGAAACGTCAGCATTTTACCTGGACCTGAACGTTTTCTTAGGAAGGCGTGGAAGATTTCTGAGTTGATTCAGTTGAATGAAAATAAGAGTAAAATAGGTATCTTCCGATTGAACAAAATTCCGAACCAATAACATATCATATATGTGCTGAAAGAGAGGCATATTGGCATTATTGCTTTTCTTCTATGACGGATGGTAAATTTCCTTATTAACATCGTTTCCTCGATCTGTGCCAGCCCGTAGGCGAGCTATGTAGATATAGGAAAATATTTGCCATCGTAATAACGGTATAATACAACTCATGCAAATACTTTCCTGTTCAGACTTCGCTCATGGTCATATACGTCTGTGTCCTGTGCCTGTGAAGGATTTAAGTTATTGGCGCATGTACAACCGATAGACTGCTTTTACAAGTGAACTGTCTAGTTTCAAAGATGAACGATATTAAAGTGAAGTTTTAATATAAGAAAAATGTATCAGGTCTCTACTTTTCAAAATCTCGTGGCTACGGGCTGTTTCTCACGAGTATCTATGTCAATCATTGGTGCAGGTTTAACAAAAGCAAGCTGTGAATTTTTATCTTTGTAAACAAAGACATATTCTATGCGCGCATGTTACGTCATTGCCGCCATGTTGGATAAATTTAACAAATTAGGTATTTGCTTATTAGCCTGCACCAATATTATAATCGGTAGTAAACTGCTGAAAGTTGAAAAATATGACAATTTGAGCGAATACCATTTAACTCGAATGTTATTTAAATTTGTACTTTTATGGTGTTACTTAGCAAGTCGTGCCCTATTTTTATCAACCAGCATTAGTTTTATCCCGTTTCCGATAGTTAGCGAAACTCTCCCCTGCATAGTTAGCCGGAAACTCTCTCATGTAACAACATGAAGAGAGTTTCGCTAGCTCTAGCAAAACTCTCTTCATATTGTTGTTAGCAAAACTCTCTTCATGTATAGTTATCAAAACTCTCTTCATGTTGTTAGTAAAACTCTCTTCATGTTGTTAGCAAAACTCTCTTCATGTTGTTAGCAAAACTCTCTTCATGTTATTAGCAAAACTCTCTTCATGTTGTTAGCAAAACTCTCTTCATGTTGTCAGCAAACTCTCTTCATGTTGTCAGGAAAACTCTCTTCATGTTGTTAGCAAAACTCTCTTCATGTTGTTAGCAAAACTCTCTTCAGTTAGCAAACTTTCTTCATGTTGTTACCAAAACTCTCTTCATGTTGTTAGCAAAACTCTCTTCATGTTGTTAGCAAAACTCTCTTCATGTTGTTAGCAAAACTCTCTTCATGTTGTTAGCAAAACTCTCTTCATGTTGTCAGCAAAACTTTCTTCATGTTGTTAGCAAACTTTCTTCATGTTGTCAGCAAACTTTCTTCATGTTGTTAGCAAACTTTCTTCATGTTGTTAGCAAACTCTCTTCATGTTGTTAGCAAACTCTTCTTCATGTTGTTAGCAAAACTCTCTTCATGTTGTTAGCAAAACTCTCTTCAGTTAGCAAACTTTCTTCATGTTGTTAGCACACTTTCTTCATGTTGTTAGCAAAACTCTCTTCATGTTGTTAGCAAAACTCTCTTCATGTTGTTAGCAAAACTCTCTTCATGTTGTTAGCAAAACTCTCTTCATGTTGTTAGCAAAACTCTCTTCATGTTGTTAGCAAAACTCTCTTCATGTTGTTAGCAAAACTCTCTTCATGTTGTTAGCAAAACTCTCTTCATGTTGTTAGCAAAACTTTCTTCATGTTGTTAGCAAACTTTCTTCATGTTGTTAGCAAACTTTCTTCATGTTGTTAGCAAACTTTCTTCATGTTGTCAGCAAACTTTCTTCATGTTGTTAGCAAACTTTCTTATGTTGTTAGCAAACTCTTCTTCATGTTGTTAGCAAAACTCTCTTCATGTTGTTAGCAAAACTCTCTTCATGTTGTCAGCAAAACTTTCTTCATGTTGTTAGCAAACTTTCTTCATGTTGTCAGCAAACTTTCTTCATGTTGTTAGCAAACTTTCTTCATGTTGTTAGCAAACTCTCTTCATGTTGTTAGCAAAACTCTTCTTCATGTTGTTAGCAAAACTCTCTTCATGTTGTTATCAAAACTCTCTTCATGTTGTTAGCAAAACTCTCTTCATGTTGTTAGCAAAACTCTCTTCATGTTGTCAGCAAAACTTTCTTCATGTTGTTAGCAAACTTTCTTCATGTTGTCAGCAAACTTTCTTCATGTTGTTAGCAAACTTTCTTCATGTTGTTAGCAAACTCTCTTCATGTTGTTAGCAAACTCTTCTTCATGTTGTTAGCAAAACTCTCTTCAGTTAGCAAACTCTCTTCATGTTGTTAGCAAACTTTCTTCATGTTGTCAGCAAACTTTCTTCATGTTGTTAGCAAACTTTCTTCACGTTGTTAGCAAACTTTCTTATGTTGTTAGCAAACTCTTCTTCATGTTGTTAGCAAAACTCTCTTCATGTTGTTAGCAAAACTCTCTTCATGTTGTTAGAAAAACTCTCTTCAGTTAGCAAACTTTCTTCATGTTGTTAGCAAACTTTCTTCATGTTGTTAGCAAACTTTCTTCATGTTGTCAGCAAACTTTCTTCATGTTGTTAGCAAACTTTCTTATGTTGTTAGCAAACTCTTCTTCATGTTGTTAGCAAAACTCTCTTCATGTTGTTAGCAAAACTCTCTTCATGTTGTCAGCAAAACTTTCTTCATGTTGTTAGCAAACTTTCTTCATGTTGTCAGCAAACTTTCTTCATGTTGTTAGCAAACTTTCTTCATGTTGTTAGCAAACTCTCTTCATGTTGTTAGCAAAACTCTTCTTCATGTTGTTAGCAAAACTCTCTTCATGTTGTTATCAAAACTCTCTTCATGTTGTTAGCAAAACTCTTCTTCATGTTGTTAGCAAAACTCTCTTCATGTTGTTAGCAAAACTCTCTTCATGTTGTTAGCAAAACTCTCTTCAGTTAGCAAACTCTCTTCATGTTGTTAGCAAACTTTCTTCATGTTGTCAGCAAACTTTCTTCATGTTGTTAGCAAACTTTCTTCATGTTGTCAGCAAACTTTCTTCATGTTGTTAGCAAACTTTCTTCATGTTGTTAGCAAACTTTCTTATGTTGTTAGCAAACTCTTCTTCATGTTGTTAGCAAAACTCTCTTCATGTTGTTAGCAAAACTCTCTTCATGTTGTTAGCAAAACTCTCTTCATGTTGTTAGCAAAACTCTCTTCAGTTAGCAAACTCTCTTCATGTTGTTAGCAAACTTTCTTCATGTTGTCAGCAAACTTTCTTCATGTTGTTAGCAAACTTTCTTCATGTTGTCAGCAAACTTTCTTCATGTTGTTAGCAAACTTTCTTCATGTTGTTAGCAAACTTTCTTATGTTGTTAGCAAACTCTTCTTCATGTTGTTAGCAAAACTCTCTTCATGTTGTTAGCAAAACTCTCTTCATGTTGTTAGCAAAACTCTCTTCATGTTGTTAGAAAAACTCTCTTCAGTTAGCAAACTCTCTTCATGTTGTTAGCAAACTTTCTTCATGTTGTTAGCAAACTTTCTTCATGTTGTCAGCAAACTTTCTTCATGTTGTTAGCAAACTTTCTTATGTTGTTAGCAAACTCTTCTTCATGTTGTTAGCAAAACTCTCTTCATGTTGTTAGCAAAACTCTCTTCATGTTGTTAGCAAAACTCTCTTCATGTTGTTAGCAAAACTCTCTTCATGTTGTTAGCAATTAAACTCTCTTCATGTTGTTAGCAATTAAACTCTCTTCAAGTTGTTAGCAAAACTCTCTTCATGTTGTTAGCAAAGCTCTCGTCATATAGTTAGCAAAACTCTCTTCATATAGAGGGTCCTGAAGGGTGGTCTATAGATCCCATTTCCCAACGTACAAAATTTACTGAGCAAATCCCACTCCCATTAAACAACACATTTTTAAATTCCAATCACGTGCTCTCTTTATTAAAGTTTTCCCATTGCCAGTGGCATTTTAATCCCATTCCCATTGAGGAAAATCCCTAAGAATCCCAGTTCCCAGTGCTAAAAATGGACAAATCCCAGTTCCCATTTTACCCTTCAGGACCCTCAATATAGTTAGCAAAACTCTCTTCATGTTGTCAGCAAAACTCTCTTCATATATAGTTAGCAAAACTCTCTTCATATAGTTATCAAAACTTTCTTCATGTTGTTAGCAAAACTATCTTCATATAGTTAGCAAAACTCTCTTCATGTTGTTAGCAAAACTCTCTTCATATAATGAAATAAAATCAAAGGTTTGCGGTTATACACCATGTTTATTTTAAAGATAAAATTCGCTCGATAAAGATAAAATTTATGTTTAAAATAAACATGGTGTATATAACCGCAAACCTTTGATTTTATTTCATTAAACATCGCCATGCCAAGCTTCAAAATCTCTTCATATAGTTAGCAAAACTCTCTTCATGTTGTTAGCAAAACTCTCTTCATATAGTTAGCAAAACTCTCTTCATGTTGTTAGCAAAACTCTCTTCATATAGTTAGCAAAACTCTCTTCATGTTGTTAGCAAAACTCTCTGTAGTTTCTGTTATAGCGAAACTCTCTTCATGTAGTTAGCGAAACTCTCTTCATGTAGTTAGCAAGCTCTCTTCATGTTGTTAGCAAAACTCTCTGTAGTTTCTGTTATAGCGAAACTCTCTTCATGTTGTTAGCAAAACTCTCTTCATGTAGTTAGCAAAACTCTCTTCATGTTGTTAGCAAAACTCTCTGTAGTTTCTGTTATAGCGAAACTCTTTTCATGTAGTTAGCGAAACTCTCTAGTCATGTAGTTAGCGAAACTCTCTTTTCATGTAGTTAGCGAAACTCTCTTTTCATGTACAGGTTGTTAGCGAAACTCTCTAGTCACGTAGTTAGCGAAACTCTCTTTTCATGTAGTTATAGCGAAACTCTCCTCATGTAGTTAGCGAAACTCTCCTCATGTAGTTGGCGGAACTCGCAGTTCACTATATTGTTATAGTGAAACTCTCTAGTCATGTAGTTAGCGAAACTCTCTTTTCATGTATAGTTAGCGAAACTCTCCTCATGTAGTTATAGGGAAACTCGCAGTTCACATAGTTATAGTGAAACTCTCTTCATGCATGTATAGTTCAGTAGCGAAACACTTATGTATTTTCATTGTTGTGTACACTATAGCTAGCGAATAAAATACCTGATCGGAATTTCAAAAACAAAGTCCTCCAGTATTTGCGCCACCAATTAAGTTGATCAAATTAGCACCGATAAACGCGTTAACCGCGTATATTCCACGCATGGCCGGTACACTCACTGATTGTGTTTTACTGATTTTGTAATTAGCGGGTAATGCCCACTAGTCTATAAACAATGCTGGTTCAATCATCTGCATTTACTGTTATCTTTCATATATCCAACCTCAATTTCAAGCCATTGAACCTCAATCAGTTCAAACCATTGTTCATTACCCCTTGAAGCAAATTGGGATCTGTATCCATTCTCTGTGTAAGGTGGGTCCATCCTCGATATGAACAACCAAAATGGGATCGTATAATAGAGCATCGAGTCAGTTTTAGGTAGTATTAAGATTTTACTAGTATTAAGGTTAGTGTTAGGGTTAGGATTCGGATTACCGTTTAGGATCAGGGTTATGTTTAGGATTAGTAGTAATGTTAGGATAAGTGTTATAGCCAATCAGATGGCTTTTATTACCAACCATTATTACCAACCTATTAATAAGATAACATGCAATACAGCCTCAATACATTACAACAGCCCGATTTATGTTGGGTTACACAAGGATAATAATGGATAATTTCTCGCTAGTCCTCTTGCGATACCACCTAGTATTAACGTCATTTAAAACAAAACTCGTATCGCGAGAAGAGAGGATTAGGGACTAATCTGAACTATGGCTACTCCCGAAGCCGCTGCAGAGAGCTTGCAGTGGCCACGAGTTCGGTACACTGAACTCTCTATATAGAGCATATCCTCCTACCTAGAATTACCAATAATCAGTGAGTGCAATGGCCCAGAATTACCAATATTAGTTATAAATTGTAGGATTCTAGAACTCAAACCATAACCCCCATCTTACGTGTCTTCCTTAACTCTAACCCCCCGGTTTAAGTGCCTTCCTCTTCCACTTCGTTGTAATTCTTAACCCCAGAGACGAAGTCGACTGAGAAATATCGAGATTCGAGGGAATTAAATCTCTGCACTACTTTCCCGAAGGACCAGTCATTAAGTGATTTGTTATACAGTAAAAACCCGCGTATAAGAACCTAGATTTTTCCAAGTTAGCCTAAAAAGGTTCTTATATAAATGGTGTTTACTGCAAAATTAGGCTATTTAGGTTCTTAAACAGGTTCTTATTGTCTTAAGAAAAAAGCGACTTGGTTTTGGTAAGTCATGTGGTCTATTATATTTATATATATTATGCATAAATGTTCTCCAAATGACTGCAATCTAAGCAAATACAAACCCTATATGCACTTTAAAGCTACACTGTAATTTACAGCTTACTGTGTAAATTCAATGGAACAAAATAACGTATACAACTGTAGACATATATTCACTATTTGTCTGGTTCTGACTCATTTTCATTACTTTGTAGAGTTTATTTTCTTTGATTTATAAATTTTTAGTTTTGACAGTATTTGATAAAATAGGAATCTGCTTTTTAATTTCAGCCTAAAACAGCTTCTTATGTAAAGGGGGTCTAAATGGAAAATCTTAGCCTAACAGGTTCTTAAAATCTAGGTTCTTATACGCGGGTTTTTACTGTATAGCAAAAAGGTATTATAAAAGAACAGCAGAAAAAATAACATTTATCAAAGTGGATTGGGGAATACTGTAGTAAAAAACATTGCATCATGTCACGAGCTCATTACGTGCGCACGAGGGTTGTTGCCCGCTCGCCCACGTTAGCGGGCAACAGTTTATTTCGGTTACATGTCATGTGACCATGTATCAACCAATGAAAGCGTGTCTCACGCAAGGAAAAATAGAGCTATGTAACAATATTATCATTATCGTTTGTATTCGATATTCAAGATGGAAACGTAGTAGGAGGTAGAGAAAATGCTTGCGCTGTTTCTTATTTATTGTGTATATTATATTCACATTATTTTATGCAGTGATGTTTTCTTTTTGCTTAAATATAATTATTTAATAACGATTGGTTTACACTGCAGCAGAACGCTGATGATGTCGTGAATTTATAGTATTGTACTGAATAATTATAAGAATATTATACTAGGTAATTATATACTATAAGCTAAACCACAAATAAATAAAACAATAAATAAATTTAAAAATAAGAAAACATAAATAACATTGCAATAATTTGTTAAAAGTATATAAAATCCGAGTCATTAAGTTTTAAAGGAAACTGTACCCAAAAAATAAATTACTTTTAAATGTTTATACTAATGTTTAGAAATGTTATTAGTTTTACGGTATCTACTCTTAATTGTATACTTAAGAAATAACGTTTTCATTCATGATGCCATTTTATAGTTTTCTTGACGGCTCAAGGTTGATGTGCAGCGGCGATTTTCTTTTCAATTTTGACGTCATTGAGTGCTTTTCTTTTGTTCCTTACACTCTTCTTTTGTTCTTTACACTTTTCTTTTGTTCTTTACACTTTTCTTTTGTTCCTTACACTTTTCTTTTGTTCCTTACACTTTTCTTTTGTTCCTTACACTTTTCTTTTGTTCCTTACACTTTTCTTTTGTTCCTTACACTTTTCTTTTGTTCCTTACACTTTTCTTTGGTTCCTTACACTTTTCTTTTGTTCCTTACACTTTTCTTTTGTTCCTTACACTTTTCTTTTGTTCCTTACACTTTTCTTTTGTTCCTTACACTAATATTTTGTTCCTTACACTTTTCTTTTGTTCCTTACACTTTTCTTTTGTTCCTTACACTTTTCTTTTGTTCCTTACACTTTTCTTTTGTTCCTTACACTTTTCTTTTGTTCCTTACACTTTTGATTTGTTCCTTACACTTTTCTTTTGTTCCTTACACTTTTCTTTTGTTTCTTACACTTTTCTTTTGTTCCTTACACTTTTCTTTTTTTCCTTACACTTTTCTTTTGTTCCTTACACTTTTCTTTTGTTCCTTACACCTTTCTTTTGTTCCTTACACCTTTCTTTTGTTCCTTACACCTTTCTTTTGTTCCTTACACCTTTCTTTTGTTCCTTACACCTTTCTTTTGTTCCTTACACCTTTCTTTTGTTCCTTACACCTTTCTTTTGTTCCTTACACCTTTCTTTTGTTCCTTACACCTTTCTTTTGTTCCTTACACTTTTCTTTTGTTCCTTACACTTTTCTTTTGTTCCTTACGCTTTTCTTTTGTTCCTTACCCTTTTCTTTTGTTCCTTACACTTTTCTTTTGTTCCTTACACTTTTCTTTTGTTCCTTACACTTTTCTTTTGTTCCTTACACTTTTCTTTTGTTCCTTACACTTTTCTTTTGTTCCTTACACTTTTCTTTTGTTCCTTACACTTTTCTTTTGTTCCTTACACTTTTCTTTTGTTCCTTACACTTTTCTTTTGTTCCTTACACTTTTCTTTTGTTCCTTACACTTTTCTTTTGTTCCTTACACTTTTCTTTTGTTCCTTACACTTTTCTTTTGTTCCTTACACTTTTCTTTTGTTCCTTACACTTTTCTTTTGTTCCTTACACTTTTCTTTTGTTCCTTACGCTTTTATTTTGTTCCTTACACTTTTCTTTTGTTCCTTACCCTTTTCTTTTGTTCCTTACACTTTTCTTTTGTTCCTTACACTTTTCTTTTGTTCCTTACACTTTTCTTTTGTTCCTTACACTTTTCTTTTGTTCCTTACACTTTTCTTTTGTTCCTTACACTTTTCTTTTGTTCCTTACACTTTTCTTTTGTTCCTTACACTTTTCTTTTGTTCCTTACACTTTTCTTTTGTTCCTTACACTTTTCTTTTGTTCCTTACACTTTTCTTTTGTTCCTTACACTTTTCTTTTGTTCCTTACACTTTTTTTTTGTTCCTTACACTTTTCTTTTGTTCCTTACACTTTTCTTTTGTTCCTTACACTTTTCTTTTGTTCCTTACACTTTTCTTTTGTTCCTTACACTTTTCTTTTGTTCCTTACACTTTTCTTTTGTTCCTTACACTTTTCTTTTGTTCCTTACACTTTTCTTTGGTTCCTTACACTTTTCTTTTGTTCCTTACACTTTTCTTTTGTTCCTTACACTTTTCTTTTGTTCCTTACACTTTTCTTTTGTTCCTTACACTAATATTTTGTTCCTTACACTTTTCTTTTGTTCCTTACACTTTTCTTTTGTTCCTTACACTTTTCTTTTGTTGCTTACACTTTTGTTTTGTTCCTTACACTTTTGTTTTGTTCCTTACACTTTTCTTTTGTTCCTTACACTTTTCTTTTGTTCCTTACACTTTTCTTTTGTTTCTTACACTTTTCTTTTGTTCCTTACACTTTTCTTTTGTTCCTTACACTTTTCTTTTGTTCCTTACACTTTTCTTTTGTTCCTTATACTTTTCTTTTGTTCCTTACACTTTTCTTTTGTTCCTTACACTTTTCATTTTTTCCTTACACTTTTCTTTTGTTCCTTACACTTTTCTTTTGTTCCTTACACCTTTCTTTTGTTCCTTACACCTTTCTTTTGTTCCTTACACCTTTCTTTTGTTCCTTACACCTTTCTTTTGTTCCTTACACCTTTCTTTTGTTCCTTACACCTTTCTTTTGTTCCTTACACCTTTCTTTTGTTCCTTACACCTTTCTTTTGTTCCTTACACCTTTCTTTTGTTCCTTATATTTTCTTTTGTTCCTTACACTTTTCTTTTGTTCCTTACACTTTTCTTTTGTTCTTTACACTTTTCTTTTGTTCCTTACACTTTTCTTTTGTTCCTTACACTTTTCTTTTGTTCCTTACACTTTTCTTTTGTTCCTTACACTTTTCTTTTGTTCCTTACACTTTTCTTTTGTTCCTTACACTTTTCTTTTTTTCCTTACACTTTTCTTTTGTTCCTTACACTTTTCTTTTGTTCCTTACACCTTTCTTTTGTTCCTTACACCTTTCTTTTGTTCCTTACACCTTTCTTTTGTTCCTTACACCTTTCTTTTGTTCCTTACACCTTTCTTTTGTTCCTTACACCTTTCTTTTGTTCCTTACACCTTTCTTTTGTTCCTTACACCTTTCTTTTGTTCCTTACACCTTTCTTTTGTTCCTTACACCTTTCTTTTGTTCCTTACACTTTTCTTTTGTTTCTTACACTTTTCTTTTGTTCCTTACACTTTTTTTTTGTTCCTTACACTTTTCTTTTGTTCCTTACACTTTTCTTTTGTTCCTTACACTTTTCTTTTGTTCCTTACACTTTTCTTTTGTTCCTTACACTTTTCTTTTGTTCCTTACACTTTTCTTTTGTTCCTTACACTTTTCTTTTGTTCCTTACACTTTTCTTTGGTTCCTTACACTTTTCTTTTGTTCCTTACACTTTTCTTTTGTTCCTTACACTTTTCTTTTGTTCCTTACACTTTTCTTTTGTTCCTTACACTAATAGTTTGTTCCTTACACTTTTCTTTTGTTCCTTACACTTTTCTTTTGTTCCTTACACTTTTCTTTTGTTCCTTACACTTTTCTTTTGTTCCTTACACTTTTCTTTTGTTCCTTACACTTTTCTTTTGTTCCTTACACTTTTCTTTTGTTCCTTACACTTTTCTTTTGTTTCTTACACTTTTCTTTTGTTCCTTGCTCTTTTCTTTTGTTCCTTACACTTTTCTTTTGTTCCTTACACTTTTCTTTTGTTCCTTATACTTTTCTTTTGTTCCTTACACTTTTCTTTTGTTCCTTACACTTTTCATTTTTTCCTTACACTTTTCTTTTGTTCCTTACACTTTTCTTTTGTTCGTTACACCTTTCTTTTGTTCCTTACACCTTTCTTTTGTTCCTTACACCTTTCTTTTGTTCCTTACACCTTTCTTTTGTTCCTTACACCTTTCTTTTGTTCCTTACACCTTTCTTTTGTTCCTTACACCTTTCTTTTGTTCCTTACACCTTTCTTTTGTTCCTTACACCTTTCTTTTGTTCCTTACATTTTTCGTTTGTTCCTTACACTTTTCTTTTGTTCCTTACACTTTTCTTTTGTTCTTTACACTTTTCTTTTGTTCCTTACACTTTTCTTTTGTTCCTTACACTTTTCTTTTGTTCCTTACACTTTTCTTTTGTTCCTTACACTTTTCTTTTGTTCCTTACACTTTTCTTTTGTTCCTTACACTTTTCTTTTTTTCCTTACACATTTCTTTTGTTCCTTACACTTTTCTTTTGTTCCTTACACTTTTCTTTTGTTCCTTACACTTTTCTTTTGTTCCTTACACTAATATTTTGTTCCTTACACTTTTCTTTTGTTCCTTACACTTTTCTTTTGTTCCTTACACTTTTCTTTTGTTCCTTACACTTTTCTTTTGTTCCTTACACTTTTCTTTTGTTCCTTACACTTTTCTTTTGTTCCTTACACTTTTCTTTTGTTCCTTACACTTTTCTTTTGTTTCTTACACTTTTCTTTTGTTCCTTACACTTTTCTTTTGTTCCTTACACTTTTCTTTTGTTCCTTACACTTTTCTTTTGTTCCTTATACTTTTCTTTTGTTCCTTACACTTTTCTTTTGTTCCTTACACTTTTCATTTTTTCCTTACACTTTTCTTTTGTTCCTTACACTTTTCTTTTGTTCCTTACACCTTTCTTTTGTTCCTTACACCTTTCTTTTGTTCCTTACACCTTTCTTTTGTTCCTTACACCTTTCTTTTGTTCCTTACACCTTTCTTTTGTTCCTTACACCTTTCTTTTGTTCCTTACACCTTTCTTTTGTTCCTTACATTTTTCTTTTGTTCCTTACACTTTTCTTTTGTTCCTTACACTTTTCTTTTGTTCCTTACACTTTTCTTTTGTTCCTTACACTTTTCTTTTGTTCCTTACACTTTTCTTTTGTTCCTTACACTTTTCTTTTGTTCCTTACACTTTTCTTTTGTTTCTTACACTTTTCTTTTGTTCCTTACACTTTTCTTTTGTTCCTTACACTTTTCTTTTGTTCCTTACACTTTTCTTTTGTTCCTTATACTTTTCTTTTGTTCCTTACACTTTTCTTTTGTTCCTTACACTTTTCATTTTTTCCTTACACTTTTCTTTTGTTCCTTACACTTTTCTTTTGTTCCTTACACCTTTCTTTTGTTCCTTACACCTTTCTTTTGTTCCTCACACCTTTCTTTTGTTCCTTACACCTTTCTTTTGTTCCTTACACCTTTCTTTTGTTCCTTACACCTTTCTTTTGTTCCTTACACCTTTCTTTTGTTCCTTACACCTTTCTTTTGTTCCTTACACCTTTCTTTTGTTCCTTACATTTTTCTTTTGTTCCTTACACTTTTCTTTTGTTCCTTACACTTTTCTTTTGTTCTTTACACTTTTCTTTTGTTCCTTACACTTTTCTTTTGTTCCTTACACTTTTCTTTTGTTCCTTACACTTTTCTTTTGTTCCTTACACTTTTCTTTTGTTCCTTACACTTTTCTTTTGTTCCTTACACTTTTCTTTTTTTCCTTACACTTTTCTTTTGTTCCTTACACTTTTCTTTTGTTCCTTACACCTTTCTTTTGTTCCTTACACCTTTCTTTTGTTCCTTACACCTTTCTTTTGTTCCTTACACCTTTCTTTTGTTCCTTACACCTTTCTTTTGTTCCTTACACCTTTCTTTTGTTCCTTACACCTTTCTTTTGTTCCTTACACCTTTCTTTTGTTCCTTACACCTTTCTTTTGTTCCTTACACCTTTCTTTTGTTCCTTACACTTTTCTTTTGTTCCTTGCACTTTTCTTTTGTTCCTTACACTTTTCTTTTGTTCCTTACACTTTTCTTTTGTTCCTTACACTTTTCTTTTGTTCCTTACACTTTTCTTTTGTTCCTTACACTTTTCTTTTTTTCCTTACACTTTTCTTTTGTTTCTTGCACTTTTCTTTTGTTCCTTACACCTTTCTTTTGTTCCTTACACCTTTCTTTTGTTCCTTACACCTTTCTTTTGTTCCTTACACCTTTCTTTTGTTCCTTACACCTTTCTTTTGTTCCTTACACTTTTCTTTTGTTCCTTACACTTTTCTTTTGTTCCTTACACCTTTCTTTTGTTCCTTACACCTTTCTTTTGTTCCTTACACCTTTCTTTTGTTCCTTACACCTTTCTTTTGTTCCTTACACCTTTCTTTTGTTCCTTACACCTTTCTTTTGTTCCTTACACCTTTCTTTTGTTCCTTACACCTTTCTTTTGTTCCTTATATTTTTCTTTTGTTCCTTACACTTTTCTTTTGTTCCTTACACTTTTCTTTTGTTCTTTACACTTTTCTTTTGTTCCTTACACTTTTCTTTTGTTCCTTACACTTTTATTTTGTTCCTTACACTTTTCTTTTGTTCCTTACACTTTTCTTTTGTTCCTTACACTTTTCTTTTGTTCCTTACACTTTTCTTTTGTTCCTTACACTTTTCTTTTGTTCCTTACACTTTTCTTTTGTTCCTTACACTTTTCTTTTGTTCCTTACACTTTTCTTTTGTTCCTTACACTTTTCTTTTGTTCCTTACACTTTTCTTTTGTTCCTTACACTTTTCTTTTGTTCCTTACACTTTTATTTTGTTCCTTACACTTTTATTTTGTTCCTTACACTTTTCTTTTGTTCCTTACACTTTTCTTTTGTTCCTTACACTTTTCTTTTGTTCCTTACACTTTTCTTTTGTTCCTTACACTTTTCTTTTGTTCCTTACACTTTTCTTTTGTTCCTTACACTTTTCTTTTGTTCCTTACACTTTTCTTTTGTTCCTTACACTTTTCTTTTGTTCCTTACACTTTTCTTTTGTTCCTTACACTTTTCTTTTATTCTTTACACTTTGCTTTTGTTCTTTACACTTTTCTTTTGTTCTTTACACTTTTCTTTTGTTATTTACACTTTTCTTTTGTTCTTTACACTTTTCTTTTGTTCCTTACACTTTTCTTTTATTCCTTACATGTCAAAATTGAAAGAAACGCTCGCTGGACATCGAGTCTGAGCCGTTCACCAAAATCTAAAATGGCGGCGTCCAGAAGCATAACATACGAGAATAAAAAGGTTATTTCTCAAGTACAAGAGCAGATACCTTAAATTAAACTATTAACATTTCTAAACATTATACTTAAATGCCTTTTATTTTAAAGTAATTTATTTTTTGACTACAGTTCCCCTTTAAGTTTGGCTTGAGTGCGATTTGTTTAATTGATTCTTAAGTTTTTTTAAATATGGGCCCATCTTGAAGTGAATCGTCTGAGTAATTCCACATCACAGCTCATCTATATATGCCACATATTTGCCGATGGTCTCTGTTCTTGGTTGTGGGATGACAAGGCTGTTTTTTCTCTTAAAAATGCCCGGTGATCGTTTTCAAATCAGTTTTACTTAAGACCTCTGTGCTTGGGGTTATCCAGTCGTATTTAAAATATATTTTTGCTGCACGTACGTGCATCCTTTGCAGTTCTTTCATGGAACGATGTTTTATTGCAATTTCCGCAGACTATAAGACGCCGTATGTGATTGATGGTAGGATCACTTTGAAGTACAACTGTTCGAGGACTGAAGAAGGCAGAAGATTCAAGAGATTGCGATAGATTTAATTTTTTTGAAGAACTCTTTATCAAATCTATCAGATGTTCAGACCAATTTAGTTCTTCATCTTTAACAACTCCCTGCAGAGACCTTGTTGAGCTAACCTTTTTCACCGTGGTGTCGTTGATAGTCAGTTGTCGTATAAGCTCTACAAATCGTTTATTCAGGAAATAACGCTTCACAGTTTTGATTTAGCAGGATGTATCGTCATCTCATTTGCATTGCACCACTTGGCACAAAGATCGAGCGCTTCGTTGGGAGACGTAATTGTAGGATCGATGGAATTGGAGATACAGTTACATCTCGATAGTTTTATCCTCTTCGTCGAAAACAATAGCTGGAAGATCGTTGGTGTACAAAATAAATAGTATTGGTCCAAGAACGGATCCCTGTGGGACTCCACAAGTTACGTGTACTGTTCAGTTATGAGGTTGCTTTGCCTATAGTGTTATTGAGTTCTATAAGTAATGCAATGAATCCTTCAGCCACAGCCAATGTTCGCCCATAATATCAAAGCTTTGCAGCTTATGGCCGTATGGGGGAGTTGGGGAGTTCCACTTTTCCTTGACTCTAGAGCACATCTACATTTCTCCGTCATGTGAGCGAGCTGTTTTAAGTCGACCTTTTTCCAGTTTTAGGCACCACAACCTTACATAGACTCTGATTTTTAAGACTTTTATCAAGGGTGGAATGATGGACGAGCCAGCTAACTTAAGAAGCCGTGGAGAGATATGTCTGGGCCTGTGTTGTTTTTTTTACTCACGGCTTCGAACTTTCGTTAAATATTTCACATGACTAGCCAAGGGGTGCTCTCAAGTCAAGATCTTTTTAAGCGTCTTATAATTTCTTGTATTTGTTATTCTTGGTGGAGGTCGTGTTGTTTAACACATATATATATATATATATACAAAATAATTGTTACAAGTCAAACATTTATTATTCAGAACGGCAATGCCAAATATGGAAGAGAGTCACATGACTGAACTAGCGTGTTCGTTTTTCGTTCAAAAGCAAAAGAGAACTTCGAGGGGCATGAGCAACTGAGTTTAAATTTTCAATAACATTATTTGTATTTAATGTACAACTAAAGAAAAAAGAAGGAAACAAATAGTCCGAGTCATCGCTGATGGTCACTTTTCGCTTCTTAGCTGGCACTGATGTTGGATTTTGGCTTGATTGTCGTTGGTGTAAAAATTAAACGAACATCTTCCAATTTTCCAATGTTTGCCCCTGCAAACATACCGTCGATTGCAGACCGTTCACAAAGTGAAATATCTTGCTGTTGGAAAGACGATGGACATTGGAGGTGAAAATGCCGTGACTTGATGTTGTGGTAGTTGCTGTGAAGTTGAAGCGGAAGATGTCAAGAGAGAAGTAGAGGAACGACTTAAAACCATGGACATTTTTCGTTGGTGGCTGGTCGAAGTCGACTTGTTGATGAATCCAGGCTCTTTAAGTTCTTGTGGCCACTTAGTTGGGCGACGTAATTCTCTGGCACATCAGCATCCATTCGCCTCGAAACTGATACACGTTTTTCTCACAGAGTGATTGGTGATATTCCCGGCGAATTTGCAGCTTTAACGAGGAATTTTCCAATCTCGTTTTTTCCGAGCGGCCCCTTCATATACCAAACTTCGGATTTTGGTCATTATCTATTTATGTCCCAAGCGATTGCCGATCAATATATATATATATATATATATATATATATATATATATATATATACACTGTATATTGAGCACTCTGCATGTGAAGTTGGTGTAGGTGTGCTTTAGCAATAATGCAACGCCCACTACCCTTGTGGTAGTTTGAGCACTCTGGCCCTATACCGCTTCACGCTCTCTGGATGTGCGCATGACTGCTGATTGTCCCACAAGCGGTTGTCACCGGCAATCGCTTGTGTATAATGAGTTCTCATGCCCATATATATATATATATATATATATAGTAGAATAATGTTGTAGTTATATCGGGGGTATATTAGGTGAATAGACCAAAACATGGACAATATCCCAATAAGTAAGAGTGCTCGATACAAAATTTGTAGTTTGGATTTGTAGTTTATAAAAGTTTAGATTTTACATATACTTTATATATATATATATTATATATCGATCTTTAGCTCGGAGGCTCAGAAGACTGCAAGTGAAGTAAAACCATGCAATTTCGGGAACCCGCATACAACGGACGTTAGGAGAGATCTCGAGAGTACAAGAAGGTGCAACGTAGAGAACGATCGAAGCACTTGCAAATGTGCCAAGAAAATAAATTCCGTCGCTTCATCAGTTCATGTAGCTTCCGAACCCCGGCATACAGGCTTTGCCGTCAAAAGTTTTAATATATATCTCATATTCCACTTCCAGTGAATCTCCAGCTTCGCTTTCCTCTTTGACCTGTTCTTCTGATTTCAGATTGACTTATTTGGCCGTTTGTTGTTTCCGGAAGTAGCACACCGGAGAAGGGTCGAGAATGACGTCAAAGAAGTAATTAAAACGGCTTTTTGAATATCCCCTCGACTGCTCCAGGATTATCGATCGCGAGTGCGATCATAAAATCCGGAAATATCATGCGATTGAAATATGCCGCCAACCAGAGGATATTAAAGGATATTGGCAATGAAAAACAACTATTTTATATCGAAGTATTTGGACTTAATAATTCGGAATATAGTAGTTTGGCGCTATGAAAAATGCTCGTAACATATTTTAGAAGTTGAATAGGCCATCTAAAAACAGCCTGCCATTTTGAATATCACCGTATCATGACGTCACGTGCCATCTATTGCCCAGTTGTGGTTGTAATAGTGATTGCAAAAATAAACATTTAATATTTATCTGATAAAAGAATCCTGATGATTTTAATACGCTTTACAAGCTACAACCTTAAACTACTATTCCGGCTCAATTTAAGTCACACACTTTGATATAAAAGTTATACTTATTTTCTTTAACAAAGAAAAGTAAAAAGTATTATTTTGTGCCAATGAATAATTGGTTTTACCTGCGGTCGAGATTCGTTTGAGCTAACGAAAGGCAGGTCGTGCAATCTATCGATTCTAACCAATAAGAGTGAAAATTACGTTCAAAATCTAAGAAACTTTACATGCCTTATAAAAATAGTTCAAAATATTAAAAGCCCACAGGAAACGAAAATATGGGGAAAATGTAACACTATGGAGTACTATATTTAAATAATACCCTATATAAAGCCGCAAGTATATGCGAAATATAGCTTCAAAACCACCAATTTCATACGTTCATTGGTGTACCTTCAAAACCACCAATTTCATACGTTCATTTGGCATAGCTTCAAAACCACCAATTTCATACGTTCATTTGGCGTACCTTCAAAACCACCAATTTCATACGTTCATTTGGCATAGCTTCAAAACCACCAATTTCATACGTTCATTGGCATAGCTTCAAAACCACCAATTTCATACGTTCATTGGTGTACCTTCAAAACCACCAATTTCATACGTTCATTGGTGTACCTTCAAAACCACCAATTTCATGTTCATTTGGCATAGCTTCAAAACCACCAATTTCATACGTTATATATAGTTTCAAAACCACCAATTTCATACGTTCATTTGGCATAGCTTCAAAACCACCAATTTCATACGTTATATATAGTTTCAAAACCACCAATTTCATACGTTCATTTGGCATAGCTTCAAAACCACCAATTTCATACGTTATATATAGTTTCAAAACCACCAATTTCATACGTTATATATAGTTTCAAAACCACCAATTTCATACGTTATATATAGTTTCAAAACCACCAATTTCATACATTTGTTATGTAATTTCGTATACTTTCATTGGCGTAGCTTCAAAGCCACCAATTTCATACATTCACGCCATCTTAGATTGAAACTATTTAGATATTAACATTTAACATTCCCTGTAGCGTTATTAGTTTATTCATATTTGTATCACCGCTGTACACCAGTGTCGTGGATTCATTAAAGTTATTGTCCACGAAGTACGCATATTTTATATCACGAGAATCTGACATACTTATGCACCTGTCAAAGTAAATCCCGACCCCCCACACCCCGGGATATAGGTGGGGATTGGTTCTGAATATCATGCAAAAATTGACAAACGCCCTACTATGTGCGGCAGAAATTTGTACAAAATTACAGGAAATTCCCCACCCCCTCGGGTACAATATGAGTCTTATGATGGAAAGTGGTCCTCATTCTGATGAAAATCAATAGCACAATATGTCAATAAAACAATAGATATTTAAAGGTGCCGTCCAGTCCGTTCTGCGCATGTCTACGTTTCTGTTTACATCGTTTGTTTACATTGCATTATATAAACATTGAACATGAAGTATTGCGGATTTTTTTCACAGAAAGAAATGAGCTTTGCCGCCTAAAAAGCGTGTTATAAGAAGCTGTTTGGTTCCTAAATGTTGTTAATATATCAAACTACTACTCGCGCCTTCGCCACCTTTAACGAATACTCGCTTTCGAACAGTCGCAAATCTATTCCGTTAAAGTTTGTTTACATGTGGGGTCCCCAACGTTTGAAATATCACACATGCGCAGAACGGACTGGACCTTTAATAAAACTACTAGATTTAATAAGGAAAATGCGTTCAAAATATGAAAGTTTGTCATAAATTTGAACCAAAATTTGAACACTACAATCTAATATTAAAAGTACAGGAAAAAGAAAAACACAATGTATGAATATAGACTGTACTGTATATAAACTTTATTTTGTTATATTAAACCTGTAGTTGTATAGTTGAACTGCAATATGAACTCAAGAAACGTTTTCCACCTGTCAGATACATGTATTAAGCAAAAGAACAATTAAAAAATATGAAATTATTGTTTAATTTTCCAAATCAATACATTTTATGGCTGGATGGCTAATTTACATACGAATACAAAGAGATGTAAATGCCTATTTTTGTCATGTTCCTCGTGGTCCGCCATCTTCGATTCTTCGATTACCACCGGAAGTTTACCAGCAAGAAAGGCCGCCATGTTGGATTACGTAATTTACTATTCCCCACATATAGCCCCACCGTTGGTCGAGCGAAAAGACAAAAACCAACAAATGCCCGACATGATGGGACATAATTCAGTGTCTATAAACACACTAATTCCCCACTAAAGCCCCACATATCCCGGGGTGGGGGGGGTCGGGATTTACTTTGACAGGTGCATTATTGGAACATGGTATATGCGAACAACAACTTTCTCTACCAGGACGGGACAGCAACAAGAAAACGTTCCTAAGTTGTGGCGAAGGAGGTCATCACAGAAGCGAATGTAAGTACTGAAATGTTACCTATCATTCTTGTAGCATGGTCAAGTTAATCAAGTAGAAGATGACATCCGGAGCATTGAGTTTGGAGGCTCTTTTTTCATCAATGTACAAGCTGGGCTATAAATAATGATACTATTATAGTAGAAACTCCTGATGGAAATAGATACAGGGGCCATGAGCATATCAATTATCTCCCAATTAAGAAACCTATACCAGAAGCATTTCTCCGCCACTCCACATGCCCCTAGTTCTGCCACCCTACAAACTTACACTGGAAGGAAAATCCATGTTTGCAGACAATTCTCTGCAAGGGTACATTACCAAACAGAGCAGGCAATTCTCCCTCTTACAGTGGTAGGTGGCTGCGGGCCTTCATTACTTGGTCGGGATTGGCTTCACAAAATCAAGCTGAACTGGCATGAAATTCTTAAGGTTGATGTGTCCTACCCGAGTATACCCAACTCCAGTAATCAGCGATTACAAGCTGCTATTCAGTGATACTCTGAGGTATTTCAACCTGCACGATGAAGGGAATCACTGCCAAGTTCGACCTAAAGGAAGGTGCCAAGCCAAAGTTCTGCAAAGCTCGCCCTGTTCCATATGCTTTGCAGGGTGACGTACAGCATGAAAATTATCGCCTCGAACAACAGCAAATAATTGAAAAGGGTAAATACAGTGAGTGGGCCACTCCAATGGTCCATGTCTCAAAACGTGATGGTCAAACCCGCTCTTGTGGTGATTAATCTGTCACCCTTAATCCATCTCATTGAAGATGTTTTCCGTCGGCTGAGTGGTGGGAAGTTATTTACGAAATTGGATTTCACCAATGCCTATCAACATGCAGATGCTCCTATAGACCCAACGTCAACAGTATGTTACCATCAACACTCATCAAGCGTCTTCCTTTTAGAATCTCCTATTCACCCGCCATTTTCCAACGATCAATGGAGATAAGGCTTGGAATATGTCTCAGTCATCCAGGTTGACATTTTGATAAAATGTACAGTTATGGTCTAAGACTAAAACTGGAGACATGCAGGTTCATGCAACCCTCAGTGACATATATATAGGAGTCATATTGTCTGCAGAAGGAACCTCGCCAACGCAAGAGAAAGTCACCGCTATCAAAGATGCCTCCACTCCAGAGAATTCCACCCAGCTCCGGGCGTTTCTAGGCATGGTGAACGATCACAGTCAACTTCTTCAAAAGAATCAGCCATGGAACTGGACTCAACGTTACCAACAAGCCTTCCAAGCAGCCAATAATGTTCTTTCATCTACCAAGCTCTTAGTGCACTTTGATCCAGCACTTCCTGTGGTCTTGGAGTGTGATGCCAGCCAGTATGGTGTTGGCGCAGTCAACAAAGCAGCTCTAGCCATCATCTTTGCAGGCATAACCAAGTTTTACAGGTACCTCTACGGCAGGAAATTCACACTGTACAGGGGCGGACTTAGTATTAGTCAAATAAGTCAGATGACTAAGGTGAAAAATTCTCAAAGAGAAAAGAAGAGAACTTAAAATTTTCATAAAACAATTATAACTTTTTTGCAGGAATATGATTAATGGACCGCGTCGCGGTACGATAGCGATGAACGACCTTCAATCCTCGCAAAAGCGGCAAAGCTTTCCTTCAAAATATTAATTATTGTGTATAATTATTTATAACTGCACAACTCGTCAGGCATTCAACCTGGATGCGTTAAATTTAGGGCCCGTAATTCCGCTTATCAGGCAAACACACCTGCAGATCAGTCAAAATGGCTTGCGCTGATTGGTTTAGAGTGATTTTGCCGAACTTGCCCCGTCTTAGCCATTCCGATTGGTCAAAAAGGCCCGCAAAACACCTGCAGATCAGTCAAAACAAGGCAAATGGGTCGAAAAAGCCTGCAGATACACCCACAGATCAGTCAAAATAGCGTGTACTGATTGGTTTAGCACTTTCTGCCCTTACTCCCTGACTTAGTACCTGATCGAAGTACGTCAAGTCTGTTCTGTTCGATCATGGCTTCCACAAGCGTGTTCGAATTTAGAAAACAACGACGACGTTTTATTGCGGCAAATGTGCAGTGATTTGTCGGCAAAGGTACATTTTCCCATGATTGGGCGCAGTAGTGCACAGGGATTTCGGAGCAGAGTCATACATTCCTCTGTTATGCTACAGCTGACAAGTCAAACTAAAGGAGTCTTGCATTGCTCTAAAGTCTAAGGTGAGTGAATAATCTATTATTTTAGCGTTCTCATTCAATATTACTTTTACTAGTCTACTACGATCGTCTACGGTAAAATTATTTAAATTAGACGGAAAGTCAACTTATTTATTGTAATTTGACTTGGTATCACACGTATGAATAGTTCATAATAATTTTAATTAGTAAAGTTGGTTTCGAACATTTTAATAACAGTGATACCACTTATTATAATTCTATAAGAAATCTGCTGTTTGGTTTGTTTGTTTCTATGTTTCCTTTCCATATCAATTGACTTGGAATGAATAATTATTTTGTGTTATGTCTGAATTATATAGATCTGAAGCCTCTGGGAATTGCTCATATATACAGCTAGCTGTTTCTTTGACAATGGTAGGTGATAATTCTCTTACTGTGGATCTTCGAGCTTTAACATCCATTTGTTCTGCCTCTGTCTGTGTCTCACAAAGCATTTGATTCTGGTCTCTCATGTACTACCAGGGTTATTTTCAGTTCACAAGCTACATCTACAACCAGTACCTCTATTGCTTTGACACTTCCAAAATGCGAGTATGATGTTGCTTCTTATAGTTATTGGGAGAGAGTCAAAGGTATGAGCAACTTGCAAATTGAGATGTTGATTAAGAATGTTTTTGGACTTGATAAGTCATACCCTACTCAAAAAACCAATGGGAGGAGTTTTCTTTATAAATGGCTTGAATTACAGTACATCCATGGTTACTTATGTTATTCTTTTAGTGTAAATGGTGCTTTTTGTCGTTCCTGTGTTTTGTTTGGCAATAAGTTACTGAGGAAAGCTCATTGAATTCAAAAATTATTTGCTGAACCAGTTAAATATTGGAATGATGTCACTTGTTGTTTTAAGTATCATACCGGCACCAAAGGTACTGTTGTTCTAAAGAATGCTTGCATGAAAATACATCAGCTATTTTCACATCTATTATCACATCTACAGTATTCTTAGTCAATTGTCAGGAAAAAGCCAACCAATTGCGGTGACGATGAGTGAAATTAATCAGCACACTAATTTCTTCTTTTCAGTTTTTAGTACTCTAGAATATTCTTGATATGACCCTTCCTGTTACTCAGTTTAATACTGCAAGGAAAGAATAATGATATTTTAGATGGTTTAGAATTTATTCAGGCCCTTAAGAATTTAGCTATGACAGCACAAAATCAGATTTATCATTATCATGCTCAGTCGTAATAGTCAGGCTGTTTTTTAGCTTCAACAGTTGACATTGAGGAATCTATGCCAAGAGTAGCTCATAGACAAACCACTAGAGTCAATCCTCCTGCTACTACAGTAATGCTTCTGAGTATTACAAGCGTGCCATTACAATCCCTGAGTTGGAATTGTGGCAGACATATTGGGTTGCCTATACAGGTTCATATCCCAGTAGTGTTGCTACTTTTGATTCTTTGCATGTTGCGAACATTAAAGTTAGCTACTCTTCCTGTCACTTCCTGTGTGTGAGCAATCTTTTTAGCCATGCTTAGGAATTAAAAAACTACACAAGAAGCACCATGGTTGAAGATTACTTTTTTATGGTTTAGCATTGATGGAAATTCATCAAGAAATAAAGCATTCTGTTCAGAAAGTCATTGACAAATTTGCAGCTGACAACAGAATAATTGAATTGATTTGATGACCTTTAACACACATTTTAATAATTTAATTCAATATTTGACTATTTAATTAATCAACTAATTACTGGATAGATGTTCTGTAAAACCTAGGCTACTGCAGAGATACTGTATATAACCTTCATATGATTCATTTTATACATCTACAGTCTGGAAGCCATTTGCAATTATCCTTCCCAATAAATAAATAGACTTACATTTAAGTTGTCTGTGTCTTTAATTGAAATTTAAAATTAATTACAAAATAATAGTTAAAAAGTAATGTATCAAGAGTTATTTAGATGTTAGATTAATTGAAGGTTAAGTTGGCCAGGATAATGTAGAGAGTTGAGCATCTCTATGTCCATGAACTGTTGCATTATGGTCATCAATAAAAGCTTCTTTTAAACCAGACATTGTCTGCTTGGGTGGAGGTGTAAAAGGCAAGTATCTGGCATCTAAAACCAGACAGCTCAAAGGTGAAAGTTACTTGGGTTAGGGTGGGTTGGTGTGGGTGGTGGCTCATTGATTTGGGATTAAATTGGCCAGGATAATGTAGAGGATTGAGCGCCTCTGGCTCTATGTCCATGAAATGTTCCATTATGGTCACTAATCAAAGCTTCTAACCTGACAATGTCTGCTTGGGTTGAGGTGCAAAAGGCAGGTTAGGTAGGAGAAGGAAAACTCTGATTTCAAACCCTTGGACCTGTCCATGTCGGATTCACTGACTGCAACAATGTGTTAATGTGTTTGACGCATTTCCTAGGCATGGTGATGAGTTCTGATCTAGAGCGAAACAGCCAGCATTTTTATGATATGTGAGGCTACATTATCAAAGTTCGAATTGGACAAAAAAAATTCAGAAAAATAATAAAATGTTTCATAAAAAAACAGGTTTGAAAACATTAAAATAAATACTCAAAAGTGCTGTCAGATCGTGGGAAATACCATTTCAGAGACCCAAATTCAAAAAATTTCCGGGGGAGCATGCCTCCGTACCCCCCTAGATATGTTCACCCCGCCATTTTGACTAAGGTATTACATTTCCTAGATCCGCCCCTGCTGTACACCGATCACCAGCCTTTACTAAAGATTCTGGCACCTGATTCTGCAACTCCTGTTTTTATGACATTATGTTCAAAACGTCCAAGGACATAGCGAATGCAGATGCTCTTTCCAGGCTTCCTCTTCCCGATACCGCAGATAGCAGCGTTGAAGACAAACTCTTCTACACCGTAGATCTCCAGTTAAACGTCCTTCCAGTTTCTACTCTGGCTGGAACAGTCACATAGACCACCTGCTTCCTCAACCAGAAACCACCATCTCTCCAAGTTCAGCTATCCCTATCACGAATTCCGGCGAAAAGCACTATCCAGTACGTATTTTTGCATGCTAATAATATATATTAACAAAAACTAATAAAGCTATTGGAAAAAAACTAAAAAAAACTAAAAACTAACAAAGCTATTGAACTGGATGGAATAAGCGCAATATTGCTTAAAGACTCTGCTCTGACTATTACTCTTAGTTTAACAAAGATTTTCCAGATATTTGGAAAATGGGAAAAGTTGTTCCTCTCTTCAAATCTGGTGAGCCAACTCTACCGAATAACTACCGTCCTATAACCATTCTACCAACATTAAGTAAAATAATTGAACGTATTGTTCACCGACAAGTCTACACGTACATGCATGATGTCTACACATACATACATGCATGTGAACTGTGCCAGAGCAAACGTTGGTGGATAGTTTAGAATGGAAACCAAATTGTTCTGGAGCGATTAGATTTATTCGCTCCAGAACAATTTGGTTTCCGTTCTAAACTATCCACCAACGTTGCTCTGGCACAGTTCACTGATCAAATTTTAGACAATCTCGATAAAAAGTCAGAAACAGGAGCTGTTTTTATAGTATTGATCTGCGAAAAGCATTTGATACTGTAGACCACTCGATACTAATTTCAAAATTGAAAAATCTTGGATTTACTACTTCTGTTCTCAACTGGTTCTGTTCATACCTTTCATCTCGTACTCAAGTAACAACTATCAACAACCGTGCATCTACCTCAAGATCAGTCACTGTCTGAGTTCCACAAGGAAGTATACTGGGCCCTTTGCTCTTCTTGATATATATAAACGAACTACCTAAATGCCTTAATTATAGCAAATCAGTTCTATACGCCGATGACACACTTTTATATTATTCTGCCAACTCTGCAACAACCCTTCAAGCTAACATAAACGCTGATTTACAATCTCTATCCAAGTGGCTAAACGAAAACCTGCTAACTCTCAACTATGAAAAAACGAAATTCCTCATATTTGCAAACAAAAAACAGCTAAAGTCATACTCCAATCTAACCATCACTATAAACAACCAGAAAATTGAACAAGGACAAACATTTAAGTATCTTGGTGTCACCCTCAGTCAGGATCTCTCGTGGCATGATCATATAGGAAACTTAGCCAACATCATAAACCAAAGACTTGGAGCCATACGACGTGTGAAGTCTTATCTACCACCACTCGCACGAAGCACTCTCTGTACAGCGTTAATCTTACCACTTTTCGATTATGCCGACATTATTTGGGGCGACAAGAACAACTCGACATTAATGAACTCTTTACAAATTCTCGAAAATAAAGCAGCTAAACTCGTACTTGATGTTCCGACCACTCTCCTCCTCAACTGAAGCCTTAAAAACAATTAACTGGACACCTCTGAGAATCCAACGACAGAATCATCGCTGTATTTTTATATTTAAATGTATTAACGGTTTAATAGATTTTGACTTTGAACTAATTAGAAATAATAACATTCATAAATATTTTACAAGGACCAACAACAATCTACATCTACCTAAAGTCAACACAAACTGTGGAAAACAAAAACTAATTTATCACGCATCAATGGATTTTAATAACTTGGACAATAAAACAAGAAGCACAAAATCACTAACACTATTTAAAAATGAACTGAAAAAGCACCAATCTAATTAGTTTCAAAGTGAATGTGAGAGCCATTGTACAGTATAATAGTAATGTGATGTGATGTAATGTTGCGTGACTTAGTGTAGTGTAATGTATAATGTCTTACATTACATTACATTGCATTGAGTCACGTAACATGAATGTACTGTATACTAAATGTACTGTATAGTGTAATGTAATGTAATGACTTAATGTAATGTAATGTAATGACCTAATGTAACGTAACGTAACGTAACGTAATGTAATCTTGTGAAGTACTGTACTACAGGACTGCACTGAAAAACACTCCGGTGACGTGGGTATCCTGATTAAATATTATTATTATATTAAAAGGCATCCTTCATGTGAGATTCTCGTGATATACAATGTGAGTATTTCATGGTACATGGTGGGCGAACAACAACATTAACGAATTGTGGTGAATGGCAATGCAGTAGAAGTTCTAATTGACCGTTCTTGTAAGCGTGTGCTGGTTGAAGGTACGTGTTTTTGCCCAATCTGATTGGTTCCTCTAACTCGGGATATCCTGCACTATTCACTGTTTCGCAAACCAAGACGGTGTCCTACATAATGGAAGAAATTGGTAAAACTAGACAGGTAGAAAACATTACTGTATGTAGGGAAACTACTCTAGGTAATATTTATGAAAACAAGTTGCAAAGAGAACTACGAATGATGTGCTCCAAAAACAAACTCGAATGAACGAACTGACTGTTGTCAGTTTTCGTTCAAATATTTTGAAAGAAAAGTGTACTCCGCAATTCATATCTCATCGATATTCGCCTTTATATAGTTGAGACAATTTGAATTGCTTTTCATATAGAATTTAATAACATTTATAAACATTAAAAATCATTTCAGTTACAACAAAACCAAGCAAAACTTAAATAATTAGTATGGTTTCGGCCATTAAGATTACACGACAGTCACTGCCCCGATTTTATAACAGTAAACACCCACAGAAAATCTTTATAAATTAAAGGAAATTCAACGACTAAACACGAAACATTTTCACTGCATTGACCGAAATAAAAACGCTTATAGAACTCATCTTAATTTGAAAAGAACAACTGTCGTTTACTCACCCAATATTCAATAGTTATCCTTTGTCCTCAGGTTTTCCCATATACAGTACTAAAATATGACCTTTGAATTGAAACCCAGTGGTCTTTTGCCTTACTTTGATTCAACTTCGAAAGGTTTTCAAAATGACCGTCAGCTGTCAGCTTGTCAAAATTGATAAACAACTCCAAATAATGGAAAGGTCGCCTTGGGAGAATTTAGTTTTGCCTTGCGTTTCGCAACAATTCCTGGAATAATAATAGACTCCCTTATAGCTACTACCTTGACGGTGGTAGGGAGACTTGACTACCTATAAATGATCCTAAGAGCTATAATGGAGGGAGCTTAAGCTCCTGGTACCACCCTTGCCAGGCAGGTTGATGGATAGAGGTCCGACTAAATGTATCTAATCCCACCTATGGATTAAATAGGCCCAACCCAAGGTATAGACCGTGCAGATGTATGAATGGCTATTGGGTAAAGTAGTCAAGAAAGGTTTCCTGTTTGGAAGTAGCGACCTCGAACAGTATTAGCTTTGTTCTCTGCTGCAGGAAACAGAGAATGGACGCTACCTGCCTAGTAAACTCGCAATGCATATGTAATGATTAATGAAACAAACCCCCAAAACGGCGTAAATGGACCTAAATATACGGTGAAGGTTCTTCGCCCGGTGCCGGTATCTGGGGGACAGCAGTACCAAGCCGTCAACAAACTACTGCACAGAGGAGGGTTAGAAGTAAGTGGTCTCAAGAAGATAATCGGAGAGTCGTGGAATGATGATAGGAAACGAATGCTGCAAATATGGGTTGAGAAGGGAGTGTTCCAGATAACTGAGCAAAGGCTTGTAGAACAGGTAAACCAAATCTGCAAGAAACAATGGTTAAGTTAGTTAGAATTGGAAGAAATCAGACGATTGATTGAAAAAGGAGAGTATATACTGGTGTGTTTGGAAGAAGTAAGGAAGATCAAGAGATGGATAGGAGTGAACAAGAAGTAAGAACTGATTTGTAGTTAGATGAACAGAATGCACAAAGTCGAAAACTGAAGACAGTCGAAGGGTGTGAATTTAGCCTGAAGAGGTTGAAGTTGTTGGAAAATTGGAGGAAATGTTACAAAAAGGAGAAAGATTACCATCACAGAGGAATAGATAGAAGAAAATTGAAAGATGTTACAAAGAAAGTAGATGCGGTTGTGGAAAAGATAGAAACCAATGACATAACCACCACCAATGACCTAATGTATGCTGGAGCTGTATTGGTTACTGATTTGGTGGGAGTGAGAAAGAACAATGGTAGAAAGACGCTTAGAGAACCAAGTGAATATATTGAATAAAGATCTGGGAAGAGTTAATGCGCTTATACAGCAGAAAGCCATCAAGTAAAAGCATAAGGACGCCTTCCAGAGACGATATAAGATCCAACAAAAAGGACTAGCTGGGATTGATGAAAGAAGAAACCAAGCAAAGAATTTTGGCCAAAACGGGAAAAATTAAGAGGTTCAGTGATAGAATTAACAAATATCGACAAAATAGATTATTCAAGAATAACCAAAACAGATTCTACAATGAGTTAAACGAACAACAACAACAACAACAACAACAAGAGAACGAAGCTCCAGATCAAGGGGTGGCAAGGAGGTTTTGGTCAGACACCTGGAGTAAAGAGGTGGAACATAATAAAGAGGTGGAACATAATAAAGATGCAGAATTGCTAGAAGACTTTAGACATGAAATAAGCGACAGACAACAATAGGAAAAATAGAAATCACGGTGGAGAAGGCGGTAACATGTCATATGCCTTCCGATAATCGATCTACTTCTTTCAACACCACCTTATCTATTTACAGCAAGTCACCCGTTCCCCTTGATTTTTTTCTACAGCGGTTTTGTTCTTCGATTTACTCAGCCGGTATACCAGTTAGGATTTTCCACGCAAGGGGTAGACAAGTTATAGGTCTATAGTTACTGGAATCATTCTTTGGTCTTGTTTTTCTGTAATAAAGGTGTTGTTCCTTTTGTTATCCATGTTGGTACCTGTCCGTTATTTAAACAATCGGTATAGTAATCCTTTAGACGAATGTGCTTACTTCGTAAATTTTTAAACCAATAACCCTGTACCATATCAGATCCAGGAGCTTTCCAGTTGGGGATCTTCTGTATCATCTTGTGGATCTTAGAGTGCTTGCAGAATCTGGAAGTGAATGAGGAAATAAAAGATTGTTGGAAGAAACGATGAAGTTCTGGAGGGTACAATTAACCTGTACACAAGAAGTACTTGAAAAAGTTAAAATCATGAGAGATATTTCATTACCTTTGCTTTTCTCACTTACCTACATTTTAAGGAAGTCCTGGGAAACGAGAAATCATTTACTACCGTATATATGGACGATCTTAAGCTGTACAGCAAAAATGAGAAAGAACTAGATTTACCGATGCAGACCGTAGGAGTATTCAGCCAGGACATACGAATAAAATTTGGCATTGACAAATGTGCAACGATTGTACTGAAGAGAGGAAAATTGGTGAAGTCGGAGAGAATAAAGCTGCCTGATGGAAAAGAGATGCAACCATTGAATGAAGGTGATGGGTATAAGTACTTAGGCGTAACAGAGGTAGATGAGAACATGAAGAAAAAATGAGAGAGAAAGTCGGCATAAAGGAATATAAGCGTAGGATCAGAAAGATTTTGGAAACAAAACAGAGTGGAGAGAATGTTATTACAAAGATATTCCGCTGCATTTCTTGATTGGACTACAGGACTAAAGAGGAATTGCAACAACTTGATAGAAGAACAAGAAAAAATATTAACGATGCATAAGGGATTAAATCCGAAGAGTAACGTTGACAGATTTTACATATCTGGAAAGAAGGAGGAAGAGGATTATTAAATGTAGAAGACACAGTTTATCTTTCCATAATTGGATTAGTGAAATATGTTGGAAATAGTGAAGAAAGATTGCTCAATGTTGCAAGACAAACACGTGGGCATGCCGAAGAGACAGAGACAGAGAAGGAATATAAGCTCCGGCGAAAGAATGAACGAAAGCAGATCTGGAAAGATGAGGTGTTATATAGTCAATTCATGAGACAAACAGAAGAGGAAGGTGGTAAGGAAAGATGGTTAAGCGGCACAGGGATTAAGAGGGAGACAGAATCGTTAATGATGGCTACACAGGAACAAGCAATAAGAACGAATATGAAAATTGATAGAACACAGGAAGCAAGTGCACAATGTGCGGGAGAGCAGATGAGATAATAATACATCTGTTAAGTGAATGCAGTAAAATGGCTCAGAAGGAATATAAGAGGAGACATGAATGAATGGGAGAATAATACGTTGGAAAAAAAGATTCAAGTTAAGGAGAAATGGTACGAGCACGCGAACCAGCACCTGTAACATACTGTGGAAAGAATGTAAGATACTGTGGGACTTTAATGTTCAAACGGATCATGTGATTGATAGCCAGATATGATTATCATCAATAAAATGAAGAAAGTATGCCAAATTGTAGATTTTTCAGTTCCTTATGGCACAAGGGTAAACCCGAAAGAAGTAGAAAAGATAGGAAAATACCAAAACCTCGCTAGAGAACTGAGAAAACTTTGGAATATGAAAGTGTCGATCATTTCAGTTATCATCGAGGCGTGTCATTGGAACAGCACCAAAAATATATATTTGCAAAAGAATGGAGGATATCGGAATTAAGACCAGGACATTGGAGTTACAGAAAACCGTTATCATTTATTCAGGAGTCTTGTTGACAATGAACTTCAAAAACTATAATACTGATCAACGCAGTTGCCTGAGCCTTTTGTTTTCTCTTCATTAATTGATTTTTGAAATATTAATTAATAATAAAGACATATTATTAACCGAGTGTGAGATCTGTACGGGAAAGTATTTACCTGAGGTTTTCGTACAGACCGAGCAACGAAGGAGCGAGGTCTGTGCAAAAATCCGAATGCAAATGTTATATGAGTAAATTATGGCGCCTACATGAAGTATTTAGAAGACCGAAAAGACCGTGGGCGCTCATGTACGAAACCGCATGGAAAACGAAAACAGAATATATAGTAGAATTTGTACGAGTCTTGTTCATCCATAATAAAGATATCGGTAACCAAGTTTCTCCCTTTGTTGTGACTTTATTGGATTTTTAAAGAATCCGTGCAACATATGGGGGCTCAGGTGGGAAACTCACAGTCAAATCGACAAACGACGTCCGAAGAAGAAACAGTACAAGCGGTGAATCACTGAATGAAAACGTATTACAAGCCGAGCAGTTGTAGTTGAGATGCTTGATGCTGTCAACGATTGTATATATCCTGTTCTTCCGACTCCAAAGGAACTGGTACTATTAAAGATTGAACTAGTGATTGAACGTACATTTATGAAATATCTAAATAGGCAAATATCTGCAACTTTCAGCGTTGGCTAGTCGAGTATTAAAGATAAAAGTAAGTTCATGCTTTTAAAGTCTATTCGGGAAGTTATTGAAGACCATGTAAGTAGTTTAACTGAGGATGAAGTGATCATGTAGAACTTGGATAGCCTTAAACCCCCCTCCCCTCCAAGATAAAGAAGCATGTAGATGAGGCATCACAGAAAGAAATGGAAGTGTTGGAATTACAGAAAGAGATTGATAATTTGGCGAATAAACAGAAGGAAATCAAGTGGAAATTGGTAGATGCTCAGAAGAAAAAGGAGAAAGAAATTGAGGTTAGTAAGGAATGTCCACAGAATATCCTAAAAGTACCATTGGTTAATCTTGAAAACACAATCCTCCATAGAGATTTCAAGATACAAGGTGTGGTAGGAGAGCCTGGGCAAGGGTACCAGTCATTAATTTCACAAATAAAAGCTAGTATGAGAAAGGGATACACTCAATGGGAAGTTGTTAATGCAGTAATTAGAGAGGACAACCTGGTATTTAACTGCGGAGCTATCTGGAAAGTATTAACGACCTTAGCTTACGGAATGTTAGGAAAATCCTGCGTTTTCACTTCCATGAGAAAAGTGTAACAGAGCTGTACCAAATCCTGGCCAACATTACCCAACAACCTAAAGAAGATCCACAGTCCTTCCTCATCAGAGCTCTCAGCATTCGTCAAAAGATTATCTTTGCTTTAAAGGAATCTGGGAATAATATTATTTACCACGGTAGTTCAGTACAAGGTTTATTTCTCCATGCCTCTGACTCATCTTGCAGCCAAATCAAAGTGGTGGATATAGCCAAGGCGCAGGATAATTCGATCTCAGCAGATTCCGACGCCCAAAGAACGACAACGTGAAACACCCAAAGTCAAGCGATTTCTCTTCGAATTGCCAAAGTTACGCATCGATCCCAAGACTGGCGTCTTGTGTCACAAATCGCAAGATAGTGGCTTTACCGTAGGAATTCCACCGACGAGTGTTTAGAGAGCTACATGAAGAAATGGGTCACTTTGGAGCCGAGAGAATTTTGTCCCTTGCTAGATAGAGTTTTTATTGGCCATACATGAGAAGAATTCGAGTTGATATCCATTGATTTTGTCCACCTGGAGCGTAGTTCTGGAGGCTACGAGCTTATATTTTGATTGTCGTAGATAACTTTACAAGTGGCCAAGTCTATCCAACCATAGAAAAAAGCTGGTGTCACTGCTGCGGACACGATTTTCAATGACTTTATTTCCAGGATTGGATTTCCGGAAAAGATCCACCACGATATGGGGAAAGAATTTGAATACAATCTGTTCAAAAATCTGGAGAAGTTGTCTGGAGTGAGTCAGAATACATATGAAAGCTGCTAAGTTCTCAAAAGAACTGGATATAATATGGAAAGGAGAAATAAGAGAACTTCAATGTGTCGAAAAATACTTAAGTAAGAGTCACTCACGCACAACACCGTACCACCCGCATGGGAACAGACAAGTCGAAAGAATGAACAGACCACTCCTTGGAATGCTGCGAACCTACGGCAAGACAAACTGGAAAGCGCACGTCTGCAAGTTATATAATACATGCATCGTATACAACTTCACTCAACAGCTACTCTCCATTCTTTTTTATTTGGTTTTACCGGTTTTGGTTTTACACGTTTACCTGTTGCCCACGCATTCAAACTTACAGCTAAAGGCTACACCACTGGTTATCCAGAATACGTATAAAAGTAGCAAGCCACAATCAAAGAAGCCTACACCAAAGCACCGAATCTGGCGTGCCGAAGCGCAAGTCGTGGTAAGATGTGCCATGCCGGATAGGAAAGTTAGATCGACGATTCTAAAACCTGCGGGAGATAGGGCTCTAGTTCGGAATCTGACACCAAGAGGAGGCCCCGGAGATCTTTTTGGGAGGACGAGGTACACGTCGTGGTATCACGCCAAGAAAAAGAAACCACGCACATTGTATGTCGCAACATGCTACTGTCATGCGACTATCTGCCCAGTGAATCAGCTGTGATCATGTCCTCGTCAACGCCGGCAGGATTGTCCATATACACCTGCCCGTGATATACTCAATATAGTAACTCATCCGACGAGGAGAATTAGTTACCCTCATATTCATATGGCCCACAAATAACGTTGAATGATGACGTTGCGATGGATGGGAAAAATCCAACGAACGTGATGGAACCTATACAGAACAACAAACAAAAATTCCAGGTGCAAGAAACTCAAGTACCTCAGTAGACTTGCCTGAACAAGTTGAAGAGTTTGTAGAAGACGACCCCATTGAAGACTTGCCTGAAATATTTGGAGAGACTGTAGAAAAAATCATTGAAAATACTGGCGGCGGTCGTCCCCAACGAAATAGACAAGCCTTCAATATCCATGGAACTATACATTTATTATCCGATGTTCCCGATACAGCAGTAAGACAAGAATTCAAGTTATGGATTTGTTGAATTGTTTGGTCTTATATACAGTATACCGAAATTTGGTTCCAGGATACATTAAGGATTCGTATTATTCCAAGATCAGTTATCAGTATTATTTTATTAGGGAGACAAGTTGACAGCGGACGGACCTGATCAGCCCAGCCGTATAGTTATATTGTATAGTATAGAACTAATGTCCACAACAGTAGAATAATTATTAATTTTAAGTGTTGTTGAAGAACTGTTTTACAAAATGTTATATGGACTACATTTATTTTGAGAGTTAGATGAGTAAATTATGGTGCATATATGAAGTATTTATAATAGACCGAAAAGACCGTACTGGGCGCTGTATGCGAAAGCGCTGCATGGAAAACGAAAACAGAATATAGTAGAAATATGTTTGTACGAGGCTTGTTTCCTCGGTAATAAAGATACCGGTAAAAAAATTTGTCCCTTTGCTATGACTTTATTGGATTATTAAAGAATCCATGTAACACAAATACTTTCCATTACACTACACTATACAGACAGAGCAACCAATTAAAGTTAACGAATAATTTGTTATATGCATGGAGTAGTATAGAGAGTGGGGGTACGAGCTCAATTTTTATACATTCAATGTTGAACGCGAATATAATCACCAAAACATTACCAAATTTACACCAAATCCTAGACCCCCAAAAATTCGATGTCATTTCGGTAATTCTAAATTTACAACATACATCAAATAAGACCACAAACTCGATTTATATGCTAATAATGTGACATTTCAATATTTTGCATGTTTTTTAAAAAATAGAATGTGTCGTTTCACATTTTTCACATATTTAAAAAAGAAAGTGTCGTTTCAACATTTTCACATATTTAAAAAATAGAGAGTGTTGTTTCAACGTTTTCACATTTTTTTTCAACAAACTACTGCTGTCTCAACTCACGCGCGAAAAAAAAACCACTAGATTTTCAAGTCTAGTGGTGATGTTTATCCAAATGGATAGCAAAATGGTGCTCTTTTGATTGGCTAACAACATTGACTAACAAATAGCCAACTACTCTACGAATTAGTCTGTTTGTTCACTACTCTCAGTGGTGTCTCTCACTACAATGTTTTTGTGGCCATACGCGTAGGAGTCAATACCATTCTCTAAAAGGTATCGTTTGTCGTCAAAGCAGGACAGCGATACTTTATTAATTTCGTAGCTACCAATCTGATGTTTGACACTTCTAATGGTCTTCATTGTGTGTCGCAACTGTTTCTGCTCGAGTAACACGCTTTTGTAATCTTCGTGTCTGATTACCTTTTTAATTATATTTTTTCTAATACCTTTAGCGGTTTTCCCGCCACCTCCACCCTCTTTTAAATAGCTGTACATTTTACTGCGCAACCCGACGAACTCGACAATTGGCGTCCCAGTGCACTCGTCCTTCATCTTCCCAATAACTTTCTTATTCTCTCTAAAGAAGAATGGGCTGTCTGCAGGATAGTCGCTATTGTCGAACTTTTCGCACTCCATCATAAAGTCGGAATAAACGTCGTCAGTTTTGATTGAGTACAACAGACTGTCAGTGTCAGTGAAGTGCAATCTACAGGTATCGCTAGAGTACTTTTTCATAATATAATTGTAGTGAAAATTGTACATCAACGTTTTACTCAAGTCTAGTATGCACATACCCACATATGCAGGTCTGTTTAGTGTCAGCGTTTCTTTAACTTTGTGGACAGCGACTAAATTCTCGCTAAATATTTTGCAAGACACAAACGTCGGCTTCGAGACAAGCTTTTCTAATTTCTTCGCAGTGGTCACTAATCTTACGTCCACACGCTTCCTCAAATTTTCCATCGTTTTTCCGAACACACTGTTGTTCATCAACTTGAAGAAGTCCTTCTCAAAAGCGTTCTTAGCCACAGTTCTTTTGACTGTGTTAAAGTCGATGTACTTGCCCAACCACTTGGATTGGTCAAACTGTAGGACCCTATGAATCTTATTGATTTTTAATCCAAGATCCACATACAACTGCAGATTTCCGTAGTGACACACATACTTTTTTTTATCCTTCAAATTAGTCACCAACTTCTTCACACCGCCAACACTCACATTAAACTTATTTTTGATTTTCGTGCAGTACTCTGACAACATGTCGACAGTTATCTCCATCTTCTCGGGAGCCACCGGGTAATCGTTGTGTAGGTCATGTAAATGAGATGGATACTCCAAGTCGACTTCAAGCAGTAAGCCCTTTTTACTATCGTTGTGATAGTCGCATAGATTAACTTTTTCTATTTCTATCTCAGTCAACCACTTGAAGCCGCCCGTAGGTAGACTTCGACTCATCGCCCATCCATACAAATTGTTGGCGTCAAGGTACATCAAATACTTCGACTCTTGCTCTTTGTCATACCCTTCCATGTATTTATTATTCGCCACGCCGTGTCTGTTGCATATGTAGCTCACACCACCACGCATACCTAATTCTACAAACTGGAACATGTTAATGTCAGACAATAATTCGAGTTCCACTCCGGTCATCTTTAGCATGGCGTCCCAAGCCAATCCAGGCGATGTGAAATAATGGCAAGGGTCTAATTTATACTCGCGATGGCATGTCTCTCTAAAGTTCTCAAAAACGTCGGTAAGCAAGAGCACATCACTTTTCAAATACAGGTCGTGATACCCACCCATACTCTCAACGTCGAAGTAGTCCCACACGTCGATGGCACGCTCGTACATTTCTTCCGTGATGTGCTCATCATTCAGAATGCTGTAGAAATCTTTTTTGGAGGGTAGCTCGCGCTCATCGAATTTATTAAAGGAGTCCATGTAATCATAGGGATAGACCCCCTTTCTTGTCATAAGTGTCAACCCCTCGTCGTGAAACACTTCTGACGTGTATTTGAAAGCGTCCCTTGGTAGGTTCCTTACCAAGTTGTCTAGACCACTACCCATGAACTGAAAGCTGTCCAAAAATACTAAGTTTTTTCCGAGCATGAACGCCATGTACTTCTCCATGTTGTTCGGTATCACATTTATGTCTTGACTAAACTTACCAATCTCCTGCATAATGAAATGACTATCGTAGCCACGTAAGTTGTGAAAGATCACAGGGATTTTATCAGTCAACTTAAAGTTCACATTACAGTCGCGATGCGTAGACCCTCTGTACTTACCTGACACGTGACAGTGGTCTCTCACTCTAACGTCAGCGCTGGTGTACTCAACGCTACAAATATGACAACTCTTAGCCTCGTCGAAATTCTTCTTATCGACATCAGTCAGCGTCATTTCTTTGTTAAAGTGACTCTCAGATGTTTCTTTACAATATTCAACAATTTCTAACATCTCCCCGATGAACTTGTTTACTGCATTTTCACCACGATACACTTTCACTGGCTTACTATACTCATTGTCATAGCAACAAACTAGTTTATACCCATAACCGCAGTCAACGTGTCTCTGGTAAGCATTTGTGTAGCTACACTCGCTTGACAGCTTTGCTGTGTGCACCTTCTGTGTGATAGCCTCAAAGTCTGCATACACCACAAATGGTACGTTTAGCTGCCTACTAAAATTCTCGTATTTCACTTTCGCACCTTTTTGCGGCATTTTAATAGCTTGCTTCCCATTGATGACCAAACATACTTCAACATGACTTTCAAGCACGTCCGCTCGACTAAAACACTGCAGGCAATGTCTACAAAAATGTTTTCTAGCCTTATGCTCTGTCTGACGGTACATAAACTTGTTGAAATCGCGAATGTACACGTAGTGCTTGTTGCCCACATCATTAGTTATCAACAGTAGGTCCATGTGGTCAGGGTACGCTTCCTTAGAAACATACACAGGGAATGGTTGCTTATTTTCATACCCGAAAACGTTGATGCTAATTTCGTTAGCCTTTTCGATCTTGTTGTAATCTTTGAGTGTGACTGGGAAGTTAATTCCATCATAATTCAACTCACTGACATGCCTAGCGTACTTTGATGTTCTATCAGAGTTTTTTCCAACAGGGAACTTATGCGCTAGGTGACACCATCTAAAACACTTGTTGTCATCATCATTATTCACGTTTACCAAACCCTTCTTACTATTGCGCAACTCCTTTGGTAACGTAATGTAGCTACTCCCATTCAAAGGTCTATAAATAGCGATATTAACGTAGTGTGCATCTATTTTGTCGATAGTCCACCCAGACCCCTCAGATAACCACCCGGCTATCCGCGTCAAGATCTGTTCCGACCCACGGTTGGCAACACCTTCGATGTCACGCTCGTTAATGACGACAAACGTTTCACTGTTAAAGTAGGCAGTTTTGTACGTGGTCTTATCGAGTTCTAAAGCCTTCTCAAAAGTGACCTTAACTGTCTCTACCACTTTCATTCCGTTGGTCTCACCTAGTTCACGTCTCAAAAGATTAATGACAGCGCTTCTACTGCCGTTTACCTGATTGATGTCTCTATCGTTAACCACCTCGACTCCATAGGACCTGGTGAACCCTCTCAGCGCTTGACTCAACAGCCGTGGGCTATGGTCTTCAACTGCGGGTCGCGCTTCCTGATCTCTAACAAGACGGTTGTGTGTCCGACTGCCAACGTTAACTCGCCTGTTTGTCAGCGGATTAATAGTGCTGACATTTGTCGTGTCACTAAAAACACCATCTCTAACAAGTTGATTGTAGACTCGCCCGTGGACGTTGATTGCTCTACCTGTTAGTGGATTTACAACGGCTGCACCATTTCTAACAAGTGAGTTTTCTGTGACGTCATCCATGGCTTCTATATACTACACTTGTTTTTTTTTCCTAAGCCACTCGTTGTAATAGCGATCACCACTTTCGCACCATCCCAGCTTTGGGTACACCACCCCAAACAAATTATCGTCAAACAAGTCTTTCACCTTCCCGTCTTTGAGGTCTGACACCTTCTTGAGTGTCTCGACTCGTCTTCTGTGGCACAACCTAATAATGTAGTACCCGTATCTGCTGACATTTCTACCCTTTACCAAATTGCATGAGTACAATGCGTTGACAACTTTCAAGAAGTCCTCTTTTATCAACTCAAGGTGCTCACCCTTCACAACGTTCCGTAGTCTCCTCCCCATCCACCAAGACCGTTTGTGAACGCTTTTTAGTCGTGTGAGTCTCATGTCGCCATAACTCTGAACGTAACCCCATTCGATATCGCCACACTTTGGACACGTGTACCCACCACATTCAGTCACATTTTTCACAATGTCACAATCCGAGCAGTAGTAGAGCCTGGAGGTGTCTCCACACTCAATTTGCGTCTTGCTCGCGATTTCGTCAATTGTGTAGCCGTAACTCATCTGCCTCATAAGTTTGTCCATCACTCTTATACTACTCCAACATTTTTTTACCGAGTTAGCACCCACACCGCTATTCCACTACCCAAACCTAGCGCGCTAACAAACAACAATTGGTACTCCTTCATTTCCGCACTCGGTTGGTAGTAATCCGCAACCCTCGGGGAGTCAGTGAACACTCGTCCGCTGTACTGTATGGTCATTACGCTTCTAAGTTCTTCCAACGCATGGTTTGTGTCATTGATGTCAGCGTTAGCATCTGAGAGCATTTGCCGTAAACGCTGGATCTTATCTTTCTTGGCGACCTCATTCTCATACCACGCTTCTTTCGCGCTGGCTAACTGCTCCAACGCATGGTTATGCCTTTTCATCTCAGCTTCATAACCTGTGTGATTGAACTTTGAAAACATAAAGCCAGCGCCTGCAAAAGCCACTGCATTAAATATCCCTCCAGCCACGACACTCGCCATTAACTTACGTTGATTTGAATGGGTCTGTCGGTATCCACTTTTTCGATTGCATCCATTTTACTAACAGCGTTCCTGCACCAACAGCTGCAGCAAGTTTCACTGTGCCTTTCACTGTCTCTGGTGTTCCCAATGGTTCTCCCAAAGCCTTTTTAGAAATCATACTCACTGCCACAGCACCAGTCGTAACAAGTAGCGCATCGTACAATTCGTTCATAAGTTCTTTTCGATCGATCGCAGCCATATACATTGTCGTGTGTTTTGTTCAAGAATCAAATGTGTCTAACGCTGGACGACAAGTTCTACGATTTTCTGACGTGCTAACCACAGTGCTCACAGGCTCTAATTGTGTCTCTTTCTCACTGCTAATTGTGTACCATAGCGAAGCAGCGGCGATGACAACACCAAGTGTTCCGACAATATAACCATAGCTCCACTCACTACCCTGTTCTTCGTTGACTATCATTTCGCGCATTTTCTTTTCTTTCGCAGCTTTCGATATCTCAGCCAACTTTTTACCAGCAGCGACACGCTTTGGGTCCTTCACCTTAGCACTCTTCACATCAGTTGTGATCTTCGCTTCAACAGCCGTCTGTGAGTCTTCAACCATCTAATACACTATCACGTGTTATCTTACTCACAGTTGACCTCACAGGTGTCTCACAGTTGACCTCACAGGTATCTCACAGTTCCAGACCAAACGCACTAAAAATTAGGGTTTTTTCTGAGAGTATAACATAATGACTCAAGCCCGAGAAATTAGCGAAGAAGTTATTGACCGCTTGCTGAGAACGGCCTTTGTCAGTGTGTCTACCCCACAAGACGCCTCTGGACCCAACGTCTTAAACAAGTACTTCTCAACATACACACTGTTCGACCCTGACCCTGAAGGGCAGCCAAAACGGCTTAGCTCTCAGGTCCGCCATACGAGGTACAGTACTGCTCAGAAATAACCTAACCAAAAACGCGTTCCGAACGCGTTCCGAACGCGTTCCAGAACGCGTTCCGGATGCGTTCCAGAACGCGTTCCGAACGCGTTCCAGAACGCGTTCCGAACGCGTTCCAAATTGCGTTCGGAACGCGTTCCGGTTTTCAGGCTATACATGTCGTGATCAGTTCGGCCATATCCGGAAATTGTCGTCACTTTCCGATTCGTAGCGTCATCTTGTTTCATATCGTCGCTCCGCCATATTTACTGAATATAAGAGATATTTTACGATGAGAAAGCTTTCATTATATGCAAGAAAAAGAGTAATTTCTTTGAGATCTGCTGGAGTAAAGATTCCAAAAATAAAAGATACTCTAATCGAGGAAGGAATTAAAATCTCAAGATAAGCAATCTGTCTTTTTCTTTTGCGATATCGAATGAGTGGTCAATTGAACGATGCTCCTCGCAGTGGTCGAAGGCCAAAAAGTGACAGAAGAACATATCAAATTTATAGACGAATATGACTCGCCGGTTATATATAGATATTATAATATAGATCGCCGGTTATCCAGGCGAAACAAATTATGGACAAAACGTCTTGGTTCACGAGCTCTTGCGCATTGCTGACCGCCACAGCTTGTGATACGAGTAGTTTAGTTTCGCTACACTATCGTATACGCGAGTCTAATATGAATTTATATCTACGGTATGTTTTGCTTCGTCCGAACATAAGCATGTAAACATGTCAATCAAAAACGACCTTCGAACATGAAATACCCGGCCGACGATATCACGATAGTATAAAGTTAAAAAGTAGAGTGCGCGTAGACAGGGTTTTGGATATATACAGTAGCAAAGTGAAAAGGTGGTAAAGGGTATCAAGATTTTTAGTGACGAAATACTGACGTTTCGAGCGGAGCCCTTCATCAGAGTAAAACGTCCGCTCGAAACGTCAGTATTTCGTTACTAAAAATCATGGCAGTTGAGTGAAAACAATAAGTGATGATTCATAAAGATGTTGCCGCGTGCCATTATAAACTTTACTCCGCGCTTGCCAATAGTCTATTCGCTCTCAATTTCTATGAGATGATAGATGACTCTGCCTTCGCCATCGTCATTTATCACATCATGATAGAAATCTCGAGCTCATAATCTTTAAATATAAATTCGCCATCGACAATCATAAAGGAACGCAGGCTCTGGGTACGAGATTGATTACATATTTATCAGAGCATATTTCAAGATCAAAATTCAGAATAATTTCCAACTGACATGAAACCAAAACGAAACATAAACTAATAGATGTAGGAAACGACTTACCAATAAACCATTAAAACGAAATCGTTTGTTGGTAAGTCGACACATACAGTTGTTACGCTGGAAGCGAAACGACTTTGTGTTACATACTGTAGCAAAACGACTTGTAGCGAAACGACATGTCATTGCACACATTACAATGTGCATGCATGCGAAGCATGGCAGTCACGAATTTTTATAGCGGTCGTTTTAATTCACAGATGAATAAAATAAAGATTAATTTGATGAGTGTTTTTTTAATAAACACAGAGCGTTCATATAAAAAGGTACCAACCATCCGTCCACAACCCTGATGTTTTTAAAAAATATATGGCGCCGCGTGATAATCAAACACGGAGTAAAATTTATATATATGTGTATTTATATTTATATGTGTCTGAACTACTGACTCAGTTATTACTTATGCATGCGCAACTCTCATTCACTCTCATCATTGATTGATCCAAGCCACAAGTCTCAAGTTCATACATTCTTCGTATAAATGTGATTTGTTACATTGGTTAATCACTCGGAGTTTTCCGACCTCGGTAATAGCTTCCGACAAAATTTCCATCTCAATCGAACGCGTTCAGGAACGCGTTCCGGAACGGCTCCGGAACGCGTTCCGGTACGCGTTCGGAACGCGTTCCAGAACGCGTTCGGAACGCGTTCTGGAACGCGAAGGGAACGCGTTCTGGACGAGAACGCAGCGTTAGGTTACTTCTGAGCAGTACTGTATCTTCTCGACGCTTGGATCGATCTTCGAGAAGATAGAGCCAACGAGCTTGCTGATACATTAGCTGGCATAATCCCTGTGTGGTGTTACTCATCATTCAAGTACCTTACTGTATGTTAGCGAGTGATGTCTACTTGAACAACCCTAGTGGGTCCACAGCTACATTACTCGGTAATTTCCTCCAAGTGTTCTTAGCGACCCTTATGTGGAAACCATGCCCAACCAAAGCCAAAGCGTGGCTTGAGCTCGCCGCAAACCGCGACGTTCACGTTTGCAAGGTGGGGTGTAATGAGATACTGGGTGCGGATGATATCAGGGACCACGTACTCTCGCCCGCCCACAGACACTTTGCGAGAGACGAAAACGCGTACACCTGTCACCCATGCGGTGTGGCCGCCAACGACCCACTGTATCGCTTGAGACACGAGAGCTCACAGTCCCACCTTAAAAACTTAGAGCTTCAGCGGATATTTAACAATGAACAACAGTTGCCGCAGCAGGAGAGAACATTTCTCTGGAGGTATAGTAATCATGAAGAAACTCGGTAAACTAGAAATCGTGATTGGTCCCATGTTCGCAGGAAAAACAACAGAGACTCTTCGTAGGTTAATCACGTTAAGTAAATCAGGGCTCAAAGTCCTTTACATGAACAACACAGGTGACACCAGACGAACTGACCACGCGTTCTCCACACATCGTCAGACCATTGTTGTCGGATCAGACAGTTTACCTGCGAAGTTAATCACCAACCTCCCAAGCTCTTCCGAGATAGCTGACTATGACGTCATTGGCATTGATGAGGCCATTGGTACTCTGGGTTACTCCCAATTATTCGCGAATACATTAAAGCTGGTATTCACGTCATTATTTGTGGTCTCATAACAACAGAGCATTTAAAAAGACTTGGTGAACTCGACACATTGTTCCCAATGGCAGACGACATCACATTTCTAAAAGCGTATTGCGCCGTTTGTCGTGACACTGATGGAACAACTGTTAATGCACCATTCAATTGGAGATACAACCCAGGACCGTCATTCGTTGGTGGTGCTGAGCAATATCGTGCAGTGTGTAGACGTCATCATCCTTCCACACAAAATTAAGGGTGTTCTCGGATACCCCACTTTTTAAATTTAGACATTGGTCACATGAAGCGTCCAATGTCTCCCGTAGAAACATTTTTTCACACAGTGGTCAGAGGGTTCTCTCAACAACGAGAACGAGCGCTAACTCGACTCATTACTCACTGTCTAAAAAGTCTCTTTACAGTAGCGTCTCTCGTGGTTACTTAACGCTGATTTATTTTTAAATTTACGAAAACACTGGGAGCACTGAAACCCAACGTCAAAGAAATATTTTACTACCGTGGTAATAGCGTCATCGTACGAGTCACACAAGAGTGTTAGATACCCAGCGGATTTGTATCTGAGCAACAGAGACTCTTGCTCTTTGGGTGTCTTGCCTGTGCCACCTGGATTCTTGAACTCAATCACGAGTCCGCTGTGCTGTCGGTTTGCATTAGCAATAACTAAGTCAGGTGTTCCACGTTGGTAACCTTTTTTCCACGAATTTATTCTTTTACTCGGAGTGTCTTGATTCTCACCACAAGCGGCTATCAAAATAGCTTCTGGATAGTATTTCCTAAGAAAACCAACAACTTTCGTATGGAGATCGAACTCAGTGATCATTACGAATTGATTGTGTTTGAGACCGACATCAGCTAAACTTTTTTTAACGCTTGGTAAGACTTCTGAGTGCACCCACCTTCCAAAGTGTTTCGCACGCTCCATTTTACTCGAGAACACTAACGAGTAGACACCAAGCTCGTTGATAAACGAGGCCTGCTCTATCTTCATTTTACAATCAGGTTCGACGTGGTCGTTGACCGCATCTTTTGGTCGAGCGTAACCTAGAGCGCTTGCGACTTCTCTTGCTTTGAACCATATGACACCGTTGTGATTAGCCATCGTGATTTGGTGACCATCGAATAATTGCACTGAGTTGGTTGCCATTACTATAGCCCCGCAAAAAAACTACTCGACATAGGTGTCAGGTTTTTTATAGATCTGGTTTGTTGTGTACCAATGCAGCAGGTGTGTTTTATTAGTCTTCAGTTTTCTACGTCGTCTGAAAAAGTTTCTAATGTTACGAGCCAGTTTTCTAAGCCAACCCATTACATAACTTAGGTCACGTCTCCTACCACTCCCACAGTGTCTGACTCTGGTAACATAATAGGTTCGCCGTAAGTCTTTTTAGACCTCATACCAATCTCAGCGTGGAGCTCGAGAGTCACGTCACCGCGGCCAAATGATCCACCAGCTTTGAACATGTGATCAGTCGTTTTATTTATTTTATATATTTCATGAGGTCTCGAAATACACGCTCCCATTTACTTTACACCATATTCCTTCATCATTTCTCCACCCATGATTATGATGTCTCGGTTTGTCATGTAGCCACTCACAATTTTCACACCGTAGAATTCTATCAACGATGGGTATGCATAAGGTGCGAGTGGTATTCTTGGTCGGTGTATCCCAAAAATCGTTCCATAGGGTGTGCCTATCTTTTTCATATTCGCTACGAAGTCTGAATCGGCTGACTTGACGTTGTTGACCCTGACATGTGAATTGTCCATTTGCCAGTGTATTGATATCATATGCATTTTTGTGAGGTCAACGCCACTTGGAACAGTGCATATGCTCTCCATTGCTGGGATGCTACCACCATACGCGAGTCCATTAGTCATACCAGTCTTGTACCCTATGAACTTATCCCACTGACCGTCGTCGTTCGATATAATTGTCTCCCAATTTGATCCAGCGGTTCTCATAGGCAACCGCACCACAACAAAAATGGAAAGATCACACCACTGCATACTGGGACAATTAAAATGGAGACCTGACTCGAGTGGGAGTGGTGTTAACACAGGGGATAGAAAACTTTGGCTTACACTGCTGATGCCGATAATAGGACCATAGGTTGGGTTGTTTTGCACTAATTTACTTGTTTCACCAATAGCTTTCACTTTGTTTGAGCCACTGGTGTGAAATTCCACGTTTTTCAAGGCGTGTGTGCTAACGTTGAAGTCGAACACAATGTTGTAGGACTGACTCTTGAGGTAGCTTGATAGCAATTGCTCTAGAGTTCTTTTATTCGCGGCATCTGAGTCATCGACTGGGTCTGCCACGTTTTTTATCGCTGAGCCTTGCATGTCTATTATTCCAGACATCCTTCCACCGGTCGCGCTTAATTTAGGATCTTCGTCCAGATGCCTTTTCGTTCTCTTTAGTATTTTATCGTGAGAGTCGTCAGACTCATACCCATAGTTTAGGCTCATTACTACTTCAAGGTGTATTTGGTTAGCAGATAGCCAGAGACTGCTGAGAACCCTAAGATTATCGCCAACGTTGTCGTGTCTGACTTACTTGTGGTAGTCTGCGCTATTTGATTGGTGGTGACCACTGTTTTCTTTGCAGGTGGCGTAACTAGAGTTTCCAAGTGAAGTCCTGCCGCTTGGTGGACTTTTTTGTGCTTCGCTTTTGACGCTCGGTGGTAGTTCAACCCGTCATTATACCCAAATGTCATCCCAGTTTCGGACGAAGTTCTTAGCACGTTATTGTAACCGACAATGGGGTCCTTTAACAAGACCATGCTTCTGGGGATCAACCAAGTGTTGGGTGTCACAGCTGTGTCTAGCTTAACGTTGGTGTCACTAATCGCTTTGTTCATAAGGTTGATCCAAACACTCGGTGAATATTGAACCACAGCGTTTTCAACGATGTCTCTAAAGATTTGTTGCGTTTCTCGAGCATGCACTAGCTCTAGTTCCCACGATGCTTTGCTTTGACCTCGCTTGGGCTCCAAGAATGGCGTACATGTAAACTTCGATCGATTGGTTTAGTAGTTCTTGTCCTAATGGTGTGAACCCGTCAGAGTGTCTCGGGCAATACCGACGATAATCACCTTGGATGTCTTTGATGTATCTATTGTCAACATCAGTCAATGGTAGGTGACCTTTCAAAAGTCGCCAGTCAGGGAGGTACAGTCTTAAGATGTTGTTAATGTCAACTTGACTCTTACTCAAACGGAACATCACACGACGAATGGTGAAGTACACGTGAAACCTCATGAGACCCACGACTTGCTTTGGAACGTCGACGTGATAACTTAAGTTTTGTAGAGACACCCCTGAGCGGTATGTAGCGATGTACATACCTGCGATCGCTTGATAGTAACTCTCGAGTAGAGTCCAAACTGTGTTAACGTTACCACCAATTGCCTTGTCGTCGTGACGTCTTTTGGTGTCGATGAGTATTCTCGGTAGGTCTGATTTGAAGGAATTATTGTCGTCGACAAAGACGTCAAAATTGTGGGTTGGGTAATTTAGGACATATGGTGGAAACGTCTCGACTTCTCTGTAGCTCTTGTGGGTCTCCGTCAGTAGTAACTTTGGGACACGTCCATCGCTCGACCATATTCTTGGGAATCTTGGTGTATTGCTAAGGAATTTTGTAAAGCCCTCGTTCTTCGTGAACTTTGATGACTTTATGTTTATCATGTCAGAGTACTTTGGACCTGACTTGAAGTAAATGTCAACGGTCTTGACTGTTTTATTGTCGTCTGCGAGGTTGTACCCAAACTCAAACTTGTTTAGTTGCGCGTTTGGAAACTCACTAAGAAGAATTAGTTCACCTTGCTTTCTTTTTGTTAGCATCTACATAACACACACTATATTATATGGTCAGGGTTGTAGTGTTGATTAGAGGTCCAACGGAGACTGTGGATCTACCAGAAGCACTTTTGACGTTTGGCTCAGATCCTCACTTACTAGTGAAAAAAGCGACCATCTTTTGGGACTACATTAATGTGGAGACCGGTGTGAATGATGAAATAAGTTACAACAGCAACAAACACGTTTTTGAGTCTGGGTACCACACTTTTAAAATGATTGCTGACGAATTGAAGGGATTAGGGGCTATCGAGCTAGTAGCCAACAAACACAATTCAAAGTGTGCGATAAGAACTGACCAACAATTAGAGCTGTTTAAATTTGGAGAACTCTTAGGGTTCAACGATAACACAACGGTGAGTAGTAGTGGTTTGGTCAGCCCTAATGTTGTGGACGTTAACAAAGGGCTGAAGTACGTACAAGTAGGTTGTAGCATTGTGAACAGACCTGAGAATATTGTTAATGGCAGCAAAAGCGAGGTTATCGTTGAGTTGCCATTGACCACCACCCAACCACTGAAGAGCTCTGTTCAACAATTCTTCAACATTGAGTCGAAGGTGTCGATAAACAAGGGCGTTTTTACGCAGCTAGTGTTTAATGTGACTGACCAAGACGGTAGTGGTGTCAATGTTGGTGACATATTGTTGGATTTGTATGCAACGCTTGAGTAGCTAACGCTAAACGCATGTTAAAGTAATGAGTCTAAACTATGGGTACGAGTCTGGTGAATACACTGAAAAGCGACGTACAGACGACGGTCCTCAAAAGTTGACGGTGCTTATTGAAGGTGTGGAGAAAGTTGTAACTTTTAACCACAGTGTAGTAGTCACACATGATAACCCACACATTGTAGTCAAGACAGCCACTGTGTTTTGGAGCTACGATAATGTGGTGAGTGGTGACGACGTTCAGATCTTCGTTACTCGCGCCGGAAGACTAGTGAAAGGAGTTGGGCCTCCTCGAATGGTTAAGGGGTACCACAACTTCGACTCGTTGGTTAAAGCTCTACGACACACACTCAAGGCGGCTTGGGTAGACCTTGTGGTGGAGAGACTAACAGTCACAGGTAGAAGTAGGATCGCAGCTCGACCTATGATTGTAAGCACCGACATGGAGCTTAGGTTAGGTAACATTGGGCTTTTGCTTGGTTTCGCGAAGGGCGCAAGAATTGCGTTAGATGGTCAGTGGAATGACAGTCCAAACAAGATCGACATGAATAGAGGTCTAAAGTACATAGAAGTCTCGTGTGACGCTGTTGAGACGGAGAGCAATGTAGGCACTGATGGGAAGCGTAGCGATGTGATCGCAACATTACCAGTGCCCGCTGAGCAGCCTCTAGATGGAGGGATAGAACGCTATGCAAATGTTGAGTCTAAGGTGAGAATTAAAAAAGGTGTTCACTCAAGTATGACGTTTCGTGTCAAACCAAACAATGGTGACGCTGACGTTGGCGCGGTGCTATTGGAACTGTATATTGTGTGAATTATATGGAACTTGGTGTGGAGACAGAGCAAGGGTTGAGAGACATCTATTATAATCCTAAGACTGGGTTCAGTGGTGCAGAGAGGTTGTATCAAAGTGCGTTAGGGGGTGGATTGAAAGTAACTAGAAAAACAGTGAAAGAATGGTTGACAGCGCAGGACACTTACACTAGGTACAAACCCATTGTGAGAAGACATAAATTTCGCGCGACTTTTGTTGGATTTCTTGGTGAAGAGCTTCAAATGGATCTAGTGGACATGAGTAAGTATCCAAAACAGAATGGCGGTTACTATTGGATATTGACAGGCATCGAAATATTGAGTAGATACGCTTTTGGCATTGCAGTTTACAGAAAAGACACTAAGAGCATGACTAAGGCTGTTGGAGAGTTGTTGAGTGACTTTAAAGATCGGTTTGGGACCACACCTAAGTTAGCGCAATTCGATGATGGACTTGAGTTCTACAACGTTGGTGTGAAAAGTTTGCTGAAAAAACATGGTGTTGAATATTTCAGCACTAAGAGCGATAAAAAGGCTGCTGTTGTTGAGCGTTTTAATAGAAGTCTGAAGAGTATTATGTGGAAGTACTTTTATACTCATGGGACGTACAAATGGATTGACGCTTTGGATCAGTTTGTAAGCAATTACAATAGCAATGTGAATCGAAGCATTATGATGAAGCCAAAGGATGTCAATAAGTCAAATGAGGGTGAAGTTTGGACCACTTTGTTTGGTCACCAATTTGCAGACAATCCGTTACCAAAGTTTAGAGTTGGCGAGTCAGTGAGAATTAGTAAATACAAGAGTGTGTTCACAAAGGGCTATGAAGCCAACTTCACTGAAGAGCTGTTTAAAGTGGTAAAGGTTATTCGTGGTGATCCGAATGTGTACGAAATTGAGGACATGGTGGTGAACAGATTATTGGTAAATTTTATGAACAGGAATTATCGCTGGTTAATAAGAAACGTGGTGGTGACGATGTGTACAGAGTTGAAAAGGTGTTGAAAAGAAAGAAAGTCAGAGGGAAGAAGATGGCGCTGGTCAAATGGTTGGGTTATGAGAGCAAACATAATTCGTGGGTATCAGAAAGCGATATTCAAAATGTGAGCTAATGTAATATGGCTGAGGGTGGAGAGGGTTTTGACGAGGTCGAGATGGAAATCCTCGGTGAGTACAAAGACGTGAGTGATGAGCAATTAGAAGAGAAGCTCACCAATATCGAAAAGTTAATCAAAGACATAGACGATGAGCACACTGAAGACGACATGCCGGAAGACGTTCGTGTTAATTACGACGACTATCAAGACCACGCGAAAAAGATAAGGAGTGAGCAAGACGTGAGACGAGATTGGCAAAAAGAGACGTCATTTATTGACACTGACGATGGTAAGACGGTGACAATAAGGGGAACTAACACAGAAGTCCCCGCGGTGGAGTTTGTTGAACAGGAGTCATATGGTGACGTCAATGACGTAAGCTACAATATGGCTTTTGAGGGGGAGTCGGACGATCTTTATAGAAGATTGGGTGAGCTAAACTCGTTCGACAAAAAGGTAGTAGAAAACGAAGTAAAAAGAATCAAGCTAATAGATAAGAAAACACGCGAGTTGTACAAAAAAAAACTCGGTCGTGATGACACGTCAAAGGAAATAGTCAACAGATCGTATGTGACGGACTCAGGGTCTATTCTTTTCAAACCGATAAACAAAGATGGTGAGCGTGGGAGTCCTAAACTAATTCTAAAACCTGGGAAAAAAGGTTTGATCTACAGTAAAGACGCGAGTAGTAAAAATGCGATTGAGCAGTTCAAAAAGTTAGTTAGTCAAATCCCTGAGAATGCAGAAACAACAGCTGTCACAACAGAAGTAATCCCAGATGACTTCCCAGTGATTGAAACAAGAGTGGATCACGATGACATACCTGGGCTATCACAAAACGAAAACCGCGAGCTGAATGGTGCGCTTAACCCAAGCGATAGTGTGTTGCGTGAGTCGAGAATAGGTGACGATGGCGCACTTCAAGCGCAGGCAGACCACTTTCAAGAAACGATAGATGAAACGAGTGGGAGATTGGCAGAGCTTAACAGAAAAGCTGACCAAATTGGTCTCACGCCTGACGAAGAGCGAGAGTACGCTAGCTTGTTTGAAAGAGAGTCAGGACTTGAGCAAGCCAGAGATAGAACCCTAGAACAACGCAAGCTTGAAGAAGTTAGAGAGCAGCAAGAAGTCGACATTGACAGGTTTCAGAGATTCAAAGAATGGGCTAAAGAGAATGTGGTTGGGTTGAGCGCTGTAGCGATTTCAGTGGCTGGAATTATAACAACAACTATTATCGCTGGGAGATCCGCTGTTATGAAAGGCGCTATGGCCACAAAGTCGTTCGCACAAGCTGTTAAGAACGCGATAATGAAGATGGGTCCATGGGCTGTTGGGTTGGCTAACTTAGTTTACAACGTGTTGACGTTGGGTGCGAAGGGTCTCGCATGGTTGGCTCAAAATCTGTGGGTACTCGCGGTGGTACTTGCGTGGTTTGTGTATGATTATTACAAGCTAAAACGGTAGTAACAAAACATATGTAAAGTATATGAACGTCACGTCAGCAGAGTTGAGCCCCGGTTTTAGACGAGCGACCATGAGTGTCATAAAAGGGGTGAGAACACAGCATGTGATCACGTTGAACCCTAATAAGGTCAGTCCTGGTGAGGAACTTTACATTGATATACCAAAGCTCAAGGTTAGCAGCTGTTTGGTGCCTGGGTCGTTGGGTTTAGTGTTCGACTTTAAGAATGCAAACGCCAAAAGCTGGTTCTTGAATAATGTTAGTAAGTTGTTGGTTGAGAAACTTGTTGTGAGACTAGCTGGGGAGACTGTGTATGACAACAATGGGGAAAACTACACTGGTGTTTATCGCGACCTTTGGGAGAGTGTTACTGTGCGAGACCAAATGATTGACTATGGTATTGGTGGTGAGAACTTGAGAAAGCTAATTTCTAAGGATGACAGTGGTGCGACGAGTGGGAACGTCGCTAAAGTTAGTGACGCGTTGATGTTTGGTGTGATTGGGACGAAACAGCGGATAAAGCTTGGCAAGATCATGAATGACCACGGGTTGTACGCTCCTTTTAGCATGAACAACAACTTGCAATGTGATCACACTTCCGAAGGCCACAGACATCATGGTGGCGCAATCCGGTAGCGCTGTGGGTGGATACACTCTGGAGAATCTCGAGCTCGAGTATGAAACGATCGATAACCAGGAGCTTGCTGATGAAATAACGTCAGGCTATGCAAGTGGTCGTAGTTTGTCATACGAACACGTTACATTGATGAAAACCACTGAATGGGATAAGGGCATAACCATTGTGAATGAAAATGTCAATCTGCCAAGAAAAAGCATGAAGGCGATTGTGTTGCTATTCACGAATAAGGTGCGAACAGACAGTGAGGAGTTTCTTTACCCAAATATCGAGAGTGTTAGAGTCACAATTGAAGGTGTGCCAAATAGTGTGCACTCACAAGGCATTCCGAAGTCGAAGTTCTACGCAGAGGCGAAACGACTGTTTGGGTTGGGTGAAGAACACGCTCAATTCATAACCATACAGAAATTCTATAAAAATAGTTTTGCGTTGGTCATTGACTTGAGGAGTGTTCAAGATAATTACAACGTCGCCACTGGTAAGAAAATCGTAAACACACAATCCGGCGTGCTTCTTGAAATCACTAAGAAAGCGACGACTGCGAATGTTATGTGTAGGGTGTTTGTGATGAGTGATGGGCTGGTCAACTTCATGAACAATGGGTTGCAGTCAATCCAGTATTAAATCAAACGTGAGTTAATGGAGACTCCGTTTAATATGTTAATTGTTGGTATGACAGCTTGTGGTAAGACGCATTATTTGCTGGAAACATTGGAATCTGAGTATCGTGGTAAATTTGACTACATTGTGTTGATTTGCCCTACTTTCGAGTGGAACAAAGCGTATCAAGATTGGAAATATGTACGTGACCCTGACGTGTTAGCGATAGACTGCGCACAGGACAATGTCGACGCTGTTCTCAAGTGTGTGACTAACGTTTTTAAAGGTACTAACACTCTGATTGTGTTGGATGACTGTGCAAGTTCTCAAGATGTCAAGAATAGGACTAGTCAGTTGGTCAACTTAGCTTTTAGTGCGCGACATTTTATGTTGAGCGTTATTGTCATCACACAACAACTGACGTCGATCGCAAAACCGTATAGAGAAAACATTAGTAAGCTCATTTGCTTTTACTGTCCGAGCAGAAGTGATATGAAGGTTGTCATTGACGATTACCTTGGAAACATTAGCAGAGAAAAATCGTTGGCGATTGTGACCGCATTAAAAAATAATAAGTATGCTAGACTTGAAATCTCACTGCGTTATCCATACAGTCACGAAGTTGTTATTCCGCAATAAAATATGGGTATAAGTAATAGCGTGATGGTAAAACGCAAAAGTGAGGAAAACCCCACGATTGAGGAATTAGTTGAGGAGACTGACGACACCTCAACTGTGGAAGACAACGTTGACGTTAGGAGATCCGAACTTATTAGACTGTCCGGTGACGGTGTGGTAAGTCAGTCCGAAGCGTACATTAAAAAAGCGTCCGCGAAAGTTATTGATAAGATATGGCGCCAACACGAGTTGAAGAGAATGGAGATCGCAAACGCTTTTCTCACCGACTTGCTAATCAGCAAATTCGCCAGCTTACTAGATGGGTTGAACGCTATCGAGAACCCTGAGGAACTAAACGACGAACTACAAAAAGATCCGTTACTAAAGAAAGACGTTGAGAGTATTGTCGCGATTGTGACACCGTACGTACCTTTCTTGGGCTTGTTGTCGGGAGGAATTATAACATCGAAACACGTGTACGATCATCATTTTAGGAGCGAGGTGGTAGACACTGAGAGTAGTGAACAAACAGACTAATTCGTAGAGTAGTTGGCTATTTGTTAGTCAATGTTGTTAGCCAATCAAAAGAGCACCATTTTGCTATCCATTTGGATAAACATCACCACTAGACTTGAAAATCTAGTGGTTTTTTTTTCGCGCGTGAGTTGAGACAGCAGTAGTTTGTTGAAAAAAAATGTGAAAACGTTGAAACAACACTCTCTATTTTTTAAATATGTGAAAATGTTGAAACGACACTTTCTTTTTTAAATATGTGAAAAATGTGAAACGACACATTCTATTTTTTAAAAAACATGCAAAATATTGAAATGTCACATTATTAGCATATAAATCGAGTTTGTAGTCTTATTTGATGTATGTTGTAAATTTAGAATTACCGAAATGGTGTAAATTTGGTAATGTTTTGGTGATTATATTCGCGTTCAACATTGAATGTGTAAAAATTGAGCTCGTACCCCCACTCTCTATACTACTGCATGGCTTTTCTTAAATTCCGTCTATGTTTTTGGCACTGTTTTTGTCTTCAGGTGCTTCTATATTTACCGTGCCTCTTCGCTTGTACGCGGTTTCGCTTCATTTTTACCGTTATAGGTACTATTTGTTTAAGCGCGCTCGACTATTCAGCTTATTCTTTACTCCTATGTGAACAGAAAACCCAAACTGATATAGGGATTCCGAGGGACTACGATTTAAGGTTCGCTGTTGTTTGGCCTTTTTCGATCTTGCTTATGAGAACCAAAAGTTGATAGCCTTTTTCGATCTTGCTTATGAGAACCAAAAGTTGATGCAAAGGCAGGACCCGCTTATTTCATTGACAAATATACAGAACTTCATGAGCATTATAACTGCAAAGGTTTCAAATGTATTGAAGGGCTTTCCAACCGCTGGCCTGAACCAGAACTTGAAATTGAAACGTTGAACGGCAACGCTTTTATTTTGCTTTCAATGTGGGTTAAGGAAGTTTTATTAATATATCACAATATATTAAATTATTAATCATTGAAATATATCGATTGCGAAATGTTGTTGCAAAATGTTCGCCACTGCCAAAAAAATCAGGATATTTTACGCATCGCGACCAATGATTGTTAAATTTGTGCAGTGATGAATTATTTCATATTCCAACATGTTTTAATTACTATATAGGCATTCGAGTAAACTAATTATATAATATGTGATAATAAAATTATAAAAGCACGCACAATAGCTACTACAAAATAACTTAACTGGCCTAGACATGTTTAATAATTAAAAGGCTTCACTGTGATGAAAAATTGGGTTGGGATTTTTCCAGAAAATCAAAGTCCAACAGCAAATAAGATTAAATCAAAATAGTAAATTTAAGGCAGTAAACGTGCAGCTTCTGTTCACAAATGTCGACAATATATTAATGGCGGCCACCCAGAATGATCAACTTAAGAAAATAGCAGCTCAGAATTTGGCAGGCATAAATTTCCACTAGTTCACTTCAATATTAATTATAGTGAACGTAATTATTTGGTGCTGTACTTGGTTTCTATGAGAAATAAATTGCAACCAAATTTTCATGGCAATAATAATTAAAATAAATAAAACATCGGTAGTCTCCTTAAAAAGATTAAAACTTAACTGCATCCCTTCTTAATGCAATTTTTCTTACCCTTGATATTTTGAAATATCCTCACTATTATCTGATTTAGCGCAAAAAGACTCGACTATAATATATAGCATGCGCATATAATACGAATATGGAATGGTTTTTTCATGACATGCCTGAATGTTCGTTGATTAAATTGCGCGTTATACTTTTTGAACGTTAATTGAAATGCACCTGCAATTACAAAAATAAAAATTGCACATCTAAATTTTAATCAACCGTAAACCAACAATCTTTGCATGTTTGTTCAATAATTTATTGATGCCAAACTTTATTTGGTATACAAATTATATCAAACTACTTGTGTTAGTAAAAAATTGGCTTAGTAAAGTTAAAGGATATAGACCAATTTTGAAAATTTTATATATTTTTTGTTGTTGTCGTTGCAATATACAGTACTTGGCCTCTTAAATAGTTTACTAGCGCAGCGTAAAAACTTGTTATTGTTGAAAAAGCTGAATACAGACTTGACGAGAAGGTAGCAAGCAGACTCCACAGAATAGAGATAAACTGTTGATCTCTATTCTGTGATAATATATTATTATCATAATATATTATTATCACAGACGAGAATAGAGATCAACAGTTGAACTCTATTCTGTGGAGTCTGCTTACTACCTTCTCAACACGTCTGTATTCAGCATTTCATTTTACATAAATTGTTAAGATCTGTTCGGTATATGTTATCAGAATTATGCAGTAACTAGTAGGCGTATAAACAGATCATTTGGTCACAATTAAAATAGGCTGTGGCTTATTTTGTCTGCTTATACACCACATCTCATTGTCTGTTTATGTGCACATCTCGTTTAACTCTCTCTCTCTCTCCAAGACCGGCCACTTTGTTATTTTACTCCGACTAACGCCAGGTTGTTTACTTTGTCTAACGCCAGACGATTTTACTCATCAAAAGGGAGCCCCTGGGAGTGAAATGGTTATGCCAGAGCTTATATTAGTCGAGGCTTATACCATATCAGTGGCCCAAATGTAATTGTTCTCATGTATTTATTTTGCTAGAATGATGAATCAATTGACTTGCATATTTATTGAGAAGATGGTATTTCCATAATAGTCGCTTCAAGAAACCTGTCAAATTTGATGCCAGTGGATCGGGATGGTTTATATTAACTGTCCAACATGGGAATGGCAACCACACTATATTAATTTACTTGAACTTCCAGCTGGTGAAACTGAACTATTTACAAAAGTGTGGTTAAATAAATGTAGTTTAAAATTGCCACAAAAGTGTGGTTAAATATAAATGTAGTTAAAATTGCTACAAAAGTGTGGTTAAAATGATGAATGTAGTTAAAATTACTACAAAAGTGTGGTTAAATAAATGTAGTTAAAATTACTACAAAAGTGTGGTTAAATGAATGTAGTTAAAATTACAACAAAAGTGTGGTTAAATAAATGTAGTTAAAATTACTACAAAAATTGCAGTTGTTCTGAACCTTTTTTTTAACTACGTTTTTGTAGTTAAATTAACTACTTTCAAATGACAGTGTACAGAACTTCATGCATGAGCATTATAACTGCAAAGGTTTCAAATGTATTGAAGGGCTTTCCAAGCGCGCTGGCCAGAACTTGAAATTGATACGTTGAACGGCAACGCTTTTATTTTGCTTTCAATTTGGGTTAAGGAAGTTTTATTAATATATCACAATATATTAAATTATTAATCATTGAAATATATCGATTGCGAAATGTTGTTGCAAAATGTTCGCCATTGGCAAACAAATCACGATATTTTACGCATCCGCGACCAATGATTGTTAAATTTGTGCAGTGATGAATTATTTCATATTCCAACATGTTTTAATTACTAGGCATTCGAGTAAACTAATTCTATAATATGTGATAATAAAATTGTAAAAGCACGCACAATAGCTACTACAAAATAACTTAACTGGCCTAGACATGTTTAATAATTAAAAGGCTTCACTGTGATGAAAAATTGGGTTGGGATTTTTCCAGAAAATCAAAGTCCAACAGCAAATAAGATTAAATCAAAATAGTAAATTTAAGGCAGTAAACGTGCAGCTTCTGTTCACAAATGTCGACAATATATTAATGGCGGCCACCCAGAATGATCAACTTAAGAAAATAGCAGCTCAGAATTTGGCAGGCATAAATTTCCACTAGTTCACTTCAATATTAATTACAGTGAACATAGTTATTTGGTGCTGTACTTGGTTTCTATGAGAAATAAATTGCAACCAAATTTTCATGGCAATAATAATTAAAATAAATAAAACATCGGTAGTCTCCTTAAAAAGATTAAAACTTAACTGCATCCCTTCTTAATGCAATTTTTCTTATACCCTTGATATTTTGAAATATCCTCACTATTATCTGATTTAGCGCAAAAAGACTCGACTATAATATATAGCATATAATACTAATATGGAATGGTTTTTTCATGACATGCCTGAATGTTTGATTAAATTGCGCGTTATACTTTTTGAACGTTAATTGAAATGCACCTGCAATTACAAAAATAATAATTGCACATCTAAATTTTAATCAACCGTAAACCAACAATCTTTGCATGTTTGTTCAATAATTTATTGATGCCAAACTTTATTTGGTATACAAATTATATCAAACTACTTGTGTTAGTAAAAAATTGGCTTAGTAAAGTTAAAGGATATAGACCAATTTTGAAAAGTTTATCTTGAAGGTATGACAAAAACATCTGACGTTGCGCTTCCTCCGTTGGGATTCTTCATTGCGGTTATTGTTTTTGGATGTTTCTGTGTTATTTTTGGTGTTATTGGCAACATTGGAGTGATTATCTATAACATGTGCACGAATCACGAGAAAACACCTACAACTTATTTCGTGGTTAATCTCGCCATCGCAGATATACTTGTCTGTTCTACGTTCTTTCCAGCATGGATGGTCAAGTTTACGCAACTTATAATTGCGACCGAAGGAAACCTGAAAGTAATTTGTCAGATTTGCATTTCAATATCCTATACAAGCGTAGCGCTTTCGTTAGCAAATCTCGTTGCCATCACGGTGGATAGATTCTTGTTCATAAATCGACCGTTAAAATACCCAGTGATCATGACATGGCCAAAGACCTATTTCATATTGACAATGATTTGGCTCATCTTCATCATTAACGTGATCATCCTGGCTTTTGAAACCTTAGAAATTAAACATGCGCAAGGGTTTTATTGTGAAATGGATTTATCGTCGAAGCCGATATTAATGTTTGCTGCTTGCAACTTCTATATCCCGATTGCTGCATTAGTTATCATCAATTACAAAATTTTCAAAGTGGCTAAAGAACACAGGCGTAAAATTAATGCAACATTCGTGGTTGGAAATCCATCGGAGGCATGTTCATCTGGGGCACTGCCACATTTTGCGGTATGTCGACGTGGTAGAATGCAACAGCTCAAAGTGGTCAAAACGTTTACAATTTTGCACGGGGTGTTTCTATTATGCTTTGTTCCATTTTCTGGGATCAGACTGATAGAAGCTTTTGCTTGCAGCTACCATTGTGTGCCAATTAGTTTATATGTTCTAGCTGGACTTGTCCTTGGAGTGAACTCCGTTATTAATCCCTTCATTTACTGTATTCGGCATAAAGAATACAGGAATGCTTATAGTAAAATGTTTTTCAAACGTTGCAGCGACATATAAGGTATAAACAGCCATCCTGTCTATACTCTTAGGTTAATTCTGCTTTGTGAAGATTTATTAAAAATATCAAATTCATAAAAGCTGATAGTTGCAGACACTTGGATCTGTCCTAAATGCTCATGGTCCGAGCTTTCATTCGCAAAATGTAATTAAGCTGATATTGCAATCAATGGATACCCTCTCGGGATTGGGTTATCTCACCGAAATGTTGGTTTGTACGGTCATTGAGCAGGTCCCAGCATAAAGCACAATTATATGAAGTGTTGCCAGCGTGGGCGTGGCAAAGGAATATTTCTGGGAAACGTATCTTCTGCATGCTGACGATATGATGCTATATATATGGTATGATATTGGAGCTATTGTTGCCTTGGTGAAACTCTTGCTCTCCGTCTTATTCTGAGTTCATACAGGTCATGCATGAGTCAGCGGTTACGGAGTGACGAAAAGGCTTACAGTCTCGTTGGGAACTGAAACAATATTCTCTATTAAAGTCTCTTAAATGAAATATAAATTACAGTGCTGATATAAAGAGAGTTTTTGAGTAGCCAACAATTTACTATATTGAAATAATCAAACAGCAAGTCTTGCTTATGTCAAGGTAATTTCGCACACTAGATTACGGTCATAATTTAGTATGTTATATATGTAGTATTTTCCGTGTTATATTGATTTAACTGCATCTAACGTAATTATAAGAACAATAAATCGATAAAAAGACAACAGCTGGAAATTATGTATGTTTTCATTTGTGCGTGTCCTGCACTTGAGGACAGAGATATAGGCTCCGCCGTAAACCGAGAAATTACAAAAGCAGCAGTCTGCAGAGACGGCTGTTTTTGATGTATTTTAATTAGTTGATCCAATCAACAATTTAAAATAAATATAAGAAAGCTTTTTCATTAAACATCTCATCCATAAAATTTCAAGTATTTTATGAGAAAATTGAAGGACTTCAAAAAACAATAAATTTGTCATGGGCTGCAAGAATATATCTTATACTGGTACCTCAAATATTACTCATTTATATAGGCATCGAAAGATTTGTATTCTAAGGACACTAATTTAATTTTTCATAATTAATTGTGCGGTGAGACGGGTGTTGTTGTTGTACCTTGGTGAACTCGGTATAATCCGCTCTATGTGTGTGGCTTACAAGATTATCAATTCAACGTAACAGTTGACATGACTGAGCTTTCCCACATGATATGGAGAGTATGAGAAAATCAAAAAATAATTTTACAATATAGGATGATTTTTGACAATATATAGGATCATGATCAAATCGTACATTCTCTAAATCATATAATTAAACAGAAAAGCCATGCTATCAATCTTGAATATTTGGATAAAGAACATTGAAATGATAGATCTAGAATAATGGAACAAGTACCGCATACTATATATATATATATATGTATATATATATATATATATATATATATATATATATATATATATATATATATAAATTAATATGAGAGAGGATTTAAATATAGTCAAATACGTATATGGAAAAAGTGACTGCATGCCCCAACCGGGAATCCAACCCTGGTCTCCGAATCAACGTTTCGGCGCTCTGACCTTTGAGCTAATGAGACACGATCAGAACTGTCAGTGATTTCTCCATATATACGTATTAATTCGCCGCTTTCACTTGTGAAAGCGCCGCTTTCATCAGTGCTCACGTGATGATTTTCATCATGCTCATCGTCATGCTCACGTGATGATTTTCATCCTGCTCTGAAGTTCACGTGGGAAATCAGCGAGACCTGTGTGTCGTTCCTTGATATTTTTGGTGTTTCGCTGAAAACGTCGGTCTCGTACAAGCCTACTGACTCCCATAGTTATCTTCTATTTTCTTCCTCTCATCCCAACCACACTAAGCAATCCATTCCTTACTCTCAATTATTGCGTCTTCGCCGCTTATGTAGCGACGACCAAGATTTTCAAGCCAAAGCAATAGAAATTAGATATTTTTTGTTCAACGTGGTTACCCTACCAACGTTCTAGGTCTCGCCGTTCAGAAAGCTTTTCTCGCCCCCCCCCCCCCCCCCCCCCGTTTAGAAGCCCTTGAACCACCTTTGGAACAAGTTTCAAACAACAAAATTCCTCTATATAGTTCTAACATGATTTCATCCTTTCAATTTTAAAGTTAAAAATATTATCAATTGGAATTTTCACATTTTACAAAATGATCCTGAGACGTCAGCCATTTTCACCAATAACCCTTTGGTATCTTTTCGCCGTAATAAAAACATTCGTGATTCCTTAGTACATAGTGCCCTTAAACAAAATAACTCGGCACCAGCGGGAACATATTTTCTTGCGGCCGTTCCCGCTGAAACTGCATGGGGACGCCTTTCAGACAGGTTTGCTGAACATCTTCGTTCCGTGAGGAACAATAATGTTGACAAACCTATAGCCCGCCATTTCAACAACTCTAACCATTTGGTTTCAGACATGAAAGTCTGTGCCATCCTTCCCATCTCAGGTGTTAACGATAACCGCATCGAATCTTGTATGTTTGTGAGATTGTGGCACTACGTCACAACCGAACACGTTACGGAACCGAGATCGTTTGTTGCATGGCCGCCATTGTTGTTTATAACAGTCTAACATTATTTTGGTCATGCGCTACTTTCACTCGATCGGCTCATGTGGTTTAATAGTGGTACTGCCAAGGTAATTTGTCTTTAAGTTTTAACTAAGGTAATGAACAATTCCCGCATTGTGCTCGTTAAAATCAAACTAAACTAAGTCACTGTCGACAAATTTACTGAACAGACTGCAGAAACTAGCCTCTGTACTTGTCCGCAAAATTATAAACATCTAGACAGTTCATTTGACCAATACAGAGCCAGAATTGGTTGCAAACAATAACTTTGTTAAAACCAAAATAATACTTCTGCAGTTCTGGTCACCATGAAGGTATCTTTTGGAATACATTTTAAATTCATTTTATACATTGTAACAATTGTTGATGTTATTTTACCTAAGTGTATTTTATCTGTCAACATTACAGCAGCTCACAGAACAATATAAAAGTTGTGGTTTGCTCAAATATTTGTTCCACTGTTTTTGAGAATGGCAAATCCAGCACCTATACCATATATCATATTATGATGTTGTTGATCCATCTAAAAACTATATGTGCTGATTTTAGCCAAGGCGATATGAGAAAATTTAGACTAAATAGCTTTGACTGCAATAATACATAATCAAAAAAATATATTACTTCGTGGGATCCACCGATTCCTAAATACAATTTGTCTGCTGGAAATAGCCTTTATTTGTAATACATAAGCCATTTCATTAAAAAATATTTTTTGTTATTGACCGATGTTCCAGAAATGACTTCATAACATTGCATGGTAAACTCTATCATTTACAATATAGTGACTTGTATGCTGGTAATATATTTGTTTATGACAAGTAGCGATGAACCATTTTTTATTTTCAAAATGCTCTCGATAATCTGTTTTTGAATTCACAATTAAATTATCAACATTGTCTGTTGACAATTGACTGCACTGATGTTGCAACTTTTAAAACTAATGAAGGCAAGTTTAAAATTTTTGATTCTCACTCAAGAGATTTATATGGCATTCCACACCCATTGTTATACCGGGTACCCATTGTTTCCACACCCATTGTTACCGGGTGACTTTATATTCAGTTAGCAGTCTGAGATAACTTCACACTTATTGAAATGCAAGCCGATCAAAATGAATCTCCTGAAAGTGCAGACTGGATATTCAACCAAAATCTGGATATTCGACCAAAATCTGGATATTCAACCAAAATCTGGATATTCAACCAAAATCTAATCAACCAAAATTTGGACATACAACCAAAATCTGGACAGTTTTTATGCTTTTCTCAAATCTCGCAACATCCGCGCGTGTTTGGATCAACATGCACGGATATTCTGTAAAGTAATTGCAATGTAGCTAGTAGCCTTGATAATATATAATACGCTGTTATCTCGGATAATATATTTATTTACAATAATTGTGCTTCTATTTTTGTTTTATATTTTAAGCTGTATTGTTAAGTAGTTAATTGTCTCACCTTATGTCTCATGTCATCAGACACATGTACGCGTTGCACCTGTCTTAACGAACGTTTTTCTTTTATTTAATTTCCTACAAGTTTTTTGTTATTTTAGTTTGCTTGGAACTTTTTTATTATTAGCTCATGCACTTTCATTCCTTTTCAAGTTTTTGTTTCTTACCGCTTCACTATCTTTACTATATATATATATATATATATATATATATATATATATATATATATATATATATATATATATATATATATATATATATAATATATATATATATATATATATATATATATATATATATATAATATATATATATATATATATATATTTTGATCGAGTGAAATGCCAAATATTACCTATAATATACCCAGAATCTTATCCCGGCATTACCACCATATATACAGAACTCGTGACTAGGCTCTCGGCAACGGCTTCCGTAGCTCAGTGGTCAGAGCACTGCACTAGCAATCGCAGGGTCGCGGGTTCAATTCCTACCGGAAGGCCGCTAAGTTGCATTTTTCGCAACTGGTCCCGGTTTGGTCTTAAAATGTATGTATTCCAACACTCGAAATTTTCCTTCACCATAAATCCTTTCAACATGTAGTTTGATCGAGTGAAATGCCAAATATTACCTATAATATACCCAGAATCTTATCCCGGCATTACCACCATATATACAGAACTCGTGACTAGGCTCTCGGCAACGGCTTCCGTAGCTCAGTGGTCAGAGCACTGCACTAGCAATCGCAGGGTCGCCGCGGGTTCAATTCCTATATATATAATATATATATATATATATATATATATATAAAGGATTTATGGTGAAGGAAAATTTCGAGTGTTGGAATACATACATTTTAAGACCAAACCGGGACCAGTTGCGAAAAATGCAACTTCAAAGCCTTCCGGCTGGAATTGAATCCGCGACCCTGCGATGCTAGTGTACTCTGACCACTGAGCTACGGAAGCCGTTGCCGAGAGCCTAGTCACGAGTTCTGTATATATGGTGATGGTAATGCCTGGGTAAGATTCTGGGTATATTATAGGTAATATTTGGCATTTCACTCGATCAAACTACATGTTGAAAGGATTTATGGTGAAGGAAAATTTCGAGTGTTGGAATATTTTAAGACCAAACCGGGACCAGTTGGTGCAAATTGTCGGCTGACGTTTCATATAATCCAGAATTTAAAACAGCCCTAACCCCAACATAACCCTAACCCTAACCCTACACCTAATACTAACCCTAACTCTTACGATAATGCTTTATTTTAGAAATAATAGCTGATTTCAATTTCAAATTTTACTACCAATAGTCTATGTGACGTCATTTCTGGATTTATATGAAACTTCACCCAAATTGTCCTCCTAACTGGCCGACCAGGAAGTGGTTAATTGGTGTAAGAGGAGTCATGTCGTGGTGGCTTGAACTGACGTATGTAATTGGTCTCGAGCTAGTTCAATAATCCTTCAACGCTGCATATGGCCATATGCAATTCCTCGTCCGTGATTTCGACATCTCCGAAGATCGCTTTCATGCTTTTTTGGCACTTTTTATCATACTTTCGAAAACTCCTCCGAAATGTGGAGCCGACGTCGAGTCGTTTCATTAATTATCTTCTCTTGATCGAAGGCTTGGACCAACTGGCATATCTCCTTTTGTGCTGCGACAAAATTCGTCCCGTTGTCTGATATTATGTACGACGGCGTCCCCCTCCTTGAGGTCATACGAATAAAGGTGTCCAGCGAATAGGCCATTTCTAGGTGAACCGCCCGAGTGGCCAGGATATATATATATATATATATATATATATATATATATATTTATGCAGTGTGGTATATCCCACATCAAGTCTTTGACTGTGATGATGTATATACCCTTTTGATGTGCTGGCTTATCATCAGCTACACTGTGCTGACGAGCTCCAAGAGAGCGAAACAGCTGTCCACAGTTGCTCATGATAGCCAGACACTGCAATTATGTTTTGTCATTTCAGCCAGTAAAAGTGCGCAATGCACACTGAGTTGTTATAGACTTTTACATTCTTGATGGTTTATAATTTATGCAGTGTGGTATATCCCACATCAAGTCTTTGACTATATATATATATATATATATATATATATATATATATATATATATATCCCACATCAAGTCTTTGACTATATATATATATATATATATATATATATATATATATATATATATATATATATATATATATATATATATGGGCGACGCCTTTCAGACAGGTTTGCTGAACATCTTCGTTCCGTGAGGATCAATGATGGTGACAAACCTGTAGCCCGCCATTTCAACAGCTCCAACCATTTGGTTTCAGACATTAAAGTCTGTGCCATCCTTCCCATTTCCGGTGGCAACGATAACCGCAAGCGGCAAGAGAAGCGTCTCATTTTTAAACTTGGCACCACACATCCTCTTGGTCTTAACGAACGTTTTTCTTTTATTTAATTTCGTAAAAGCTTTTTGTCATTTTATTTTGCTTGGAACTTTTTATTATTAGTTTATGAACGTTTTATTATTAGCTTATGCCATCCTTATGCTCATTCCTTTTCAAGTCTTTGTTTCTATTATTATCGCCTAATCCCCTTGAATATTGGACCTGTCATTTTTCCCACCCCCTCAGTCTGCTTATTGATCGACTGTAAAAATAGTAAATGACTTAACTTTTCCCATCTCATTAATTATTAGTTAGTTTATTTCCCGTGCATTTGATTGGCTACTTTCTACCTGTGACACCCTTTTGGCATATATATAAGCCCTACTTATTTTATTTCATCTCGTCTTACTCTGATGAAGAGCTCCGCTCGAAACGTCAGTATCTCGTCACTAAATTCTTGGCAGTTTACCACCTTTTCACTTTGCTATATATATATATATATATTTATTATTATTATTATTATATATATATTTTTATTATTATATATATATTTATTATTATATATATATGTTATTTACCGGTTTGGAGGTCCGTATGGAGAAATATTTCCCGAGGTCTCAAAAACGGCCCGAGGCCGCAGGCCGAGGGACGTTTTTGAGACCAAGGGAAATATTTCTCAATACGGACCGACCAAAACGGTAAATAATTTATTTATTTTTGCCCTTAATATCCTGGCTTGTTTTTTTGGTCGTCATCAGTATTTCTAGTCAGTGGACAAAAAAGAAAAGTCTGTGCTTTTTCTAAGTCTCTATCCGGATAAAAATATCACTTATATGTCTTTCAATATGTTCAATCTCGTTTGAGTTCATTTTCAAATGTTTTTAGAATATTTTACGGATTATAAAACGCATTTAAAACTGAAATTATGTCGAGCGGTCCGTATGGGCTCATACGGACCGCTCGTTAGCCAATCAGAAAGCAGGATTTGGTAGGATACGGACCGGAAAAAAATAAATATATTTATTATATATATATATATATAATTATAATAAATGAGAGGATTTAATAATCAAAGCGGCGAATTTAATATGTATATGGGAAAATCACTGACTGTTCTGACCGTGTCTCATTAGCTCAAAGGTCAGAGCGCCGAAACGTTGATTCGGAGACCAGGGTTCGATTCCCGGTTGGGGCATGCAGTCACTTTTTCCATATATATATATATATATGTATAAACTCTGGAATTCATTACCTGAGAGAAATTAGAAGAACTGACTAGTTAGTTTAACTAGTTTTAAGTCAGCACTTAATAGTTTTGTAGTTATCATAGCTTTATTAGTTACAGAGGCGCAACTAGGAATTTTCGAGGACAGGGGTCCATGAATGCTATTAGGGCAAAGTTACTTTAGCGTCCGCATTTTCGGCATTTTTATAGGTTGAATGCTTTAAATTAATATAAAACATATTCGTAAAAATGAGGGCAAAGAGATTGTCTTTAGGAAAATGGCAGGGGTCGCGACCCCCGACCCGCCCTCCAGTTGCGCCCCTGAGTTATATGTAGTTATAGATCATTGAGACAATTGTATTAATGCTCCTAAAACGTCTTTAATTATTATTATTATTATTATTATTACATTGCAACTAAACCTACAATACTGCGTTATTCCAATATAAATAACGAGAACTGTTCAAATTACCAAATTAACGAAGGATACAAAGAAAGTTTATCTCGATAACATACAGAGATTAAAACTTCTCAATCAGTAAACTACAGTAAACTACACAATAACGTGATAAGAATTAATATAAAAGCTACACAATACGATAACCAATATAAACTAGTCAATCACAACTAACAGGTAAACTTAACTATAGACAATCTTTATAACAGTGTAGAGACCCGGGCAAACGTATTCTACTGTTTAAACAGTAAACTTGTCAATCGCAATAGATAGTAAACTGTATACTCAATATATACAGTGAACTTGTCGATCACAATAGACAGAAACTGTTACTTAATCCCGTCAGGCTTTGAGATACTCAGATGACTAACTAGCATGCAGTCGGCCAAAAATTGGATAAATCCCTATCAATCAATCGCATCCATGCTTACTAGTGAGGTTTAGATTGGCGTTTGACCATTTTACCCTTCTACCCCCTGTCCGAAGTTTGCTGTAAATTTCTAGACGTGGGGAAGTAACGTGACGTTACATATATACGAGCGCGTTATATATACGGGCGCGTTACCTATACGGGCGTTGGTAACCTTGAGTAGACTATAATAACAGAGTGCTCAATGGATATACCCATGTGGAGCATAATTAAATGAAGATGAAATGACTCAACAAATTTGACTAGGCATATTTATTACTATTTAGTTTCGTAAAACGCCTAATGACTAACAGCTAAAGCTAACAATATTTTGTACAAACAGATAAGACCTTGTGTGTAAATAGGATTAAGGTCTTATCTGTTTGTACAAAGTATTGTTAGTTTTAGCTGTTAGTCATTAGGATTTTTATCTGAAGAGTGCCACATATCGTGGTACGAAACTAAATAGTGATAAATATGCCTAGTCAAATTTGTTGAGTCGTTTCATCTGATAATATATATATATATATATATAGCAAATCTAATATATAGCAAAGTGAAAAGGTGGTAAACTACCAATAATTTAGTGACGAGATACTGACGTTTCGAGCGGAGCCATTCATCAGAGTAAGACGAGATAAAATAAAATAAATAGGGCTTATATATATGCCAAAAGGGTGTCACAAGTAGAAAGTGTTAAATCATTTGCTATTTTTACAGTCGATCAGAGGGGGAGGGAGAAATGACAGGTCCAATATTAGGGATTAGGCGATATAGTAAAGCAGATTAGGCGATATAGTAAAGCAGTAGTTCAATTTTTTTGTTTCTTACTGCTTTACTATATCGCCTATAATCCCTAATATTGGACCTGTCATTTCTCCCTCCCCCTCTGATCGACTGTAAAAATAGCAAATGATTTAACTTTTCGCATCTCATTAATTATCAGTTTGTTTATATCTCCCGTGCATTTGATTGGCTACTTTCTACTTGTGACACAAGTACCCTTTTGGCATATATATAAGCTCTATTTATTTCATCTCGTCTTACTCTGATGAAGGGCTCCGCTCGAAACGTCAGTATCTCGTCACTAAATTCTTGGCAGTTTACCACCTTTTCACTTTGCTATATATATATATATATATATATATATATATATATATATATATATATATATATATATATATATATATATATATATATATATATATATATATATATATATATATATATATATATATATATACATATATATATAACATTACTTTGACACTATATTGAATGTTATGACATGTTTTGCTGTTATGAGCTTTTGACTGTTTTTTGTTAGATTCTAAGGAGTAAGGCTGTACTCTGACGTTCATTCCATTTTAAAGAGATGAGCTGCTTATAGATAAATGGTTTTGTAAAAAAGGCAGCGAAACGACTGGTTCAAATGTACGTGAAAGCCTGTCTCCGAATAGGTACTTCGTCAGATTACTAAACTATGATCACCGTCTAATAGCTCGTGGTTTCGAAAGTACGATACTCATGCATCCAATATGTGCCTTAAACTTTCTCCCGTATATGCAACGCGCCCTTTTTTGTAAAACACGCCCGTATATATAACGCACCCGTATATATAACGCGCCCGTATATGTAAGTGTAACGTCGCGTTACCACCCCAGGATAAAGGCTCTGCTATTTGTTTTCGTAGAACTTGCATTGCACAAAAGAACTTGAAAGTGGTAATTTTTGTTGAATTTGGTTAAAACTAAATCCAAAATCAGTGTACTTCTGAGTTCAACCATAGGTTCAACCGGGCAATCTGAACCTCTCTAATGATACGTATACGTCTTTACTTCCAACAAATGGGTTGGGATAAAACGCGGTATACGGGTACGGACACAGTATCCGCATTTTATCGCAACCCTTCAACAAATACCCATTGTCAATCACATTTTCGTCGTCTTCCAGTTCCATGTCGTAATACGTTTCTGCACAAATAAAAAGAAATTAAAAATAAATAAATGTATCGATTTATGTCAATGAATAAAATTATCGGAGTAATTGTGACACCAAGCGGTGAATTGTGAATAGTACGTGCGCGAGTATCACCGAATTGTTGACAGTTCCCACGCTCAAAACAATATACTATGAGCAGCCAACTTCTGCGTTATTCTGTTGCTTTGGATAGTCATAATGGAGCGAACAAATTAATAAACGGAACAGAATCAAGGGCGATATTCATACCCATATTCAGCATGCAATATATATATATATATTATATATATATATATATATTATATATATATATATTATATATATATATATATATATATATATATATATATATATATATATATATATATATATATATATATATATATATAATCTACAGACACGTGTTTCGCTGTTCCACAGCTCATCAGTGTAGCTTAGTACAATCTAGATATGGGCATGAGAACTAATTATACCCAAGCGATTGCCGGTGACAACCGCTTGTGGGACAAATAGCGGCCATGCGCACATCCAGAGAGCGTGAAGCGTTATAGGGCCAGAGTGCTCAATATATATATATATATATATATATATAATATATATATATATATATATATATATATATATATATATATATATATAATATATATAATATATATATATATATAATATATATAATATATATATATCAAACCGATTGATATATATATGAGCGATTATCATCCACGCCAGGCTCTGGAGGCACTCTAACAAGCAGTGGTGAAGTATTGCAGTTAACAACGTCGAACAAATGGGAGTTTCCAAGAGAAAGGCTTGTTTTACAAAATATTCTTGGTTCTGGTGCTTTTGGCATTGTAATGAAAGCAGAAGCGGATGGCATTAACGGATTTAATTCTGGCACGACACCTGTTGCTGTTAAATTTGTAAAAGGTAATGAGCATGAGCTAAAGCATAAAGCGGCACTACGATGAAAATTCACCCCCGTTTTTTAGATTTTCTTTAGCATAGAATAGTATTTCAGGGTCGAAAGTGATCAGATCACTAATATTTAGGCCACCATTACCAAGAACGTGTTCCAAATGAGCCCGCAATTTCAAAAGGTAATATTGTTTGTGACGTCAGACTCTCAATGCTACGCCTGAATTTCAGTCGAGGTTACTTGTTTTCTTCGAGAAGTAGATGAAATGTCCAGCCTTTCAGACGAAGAATTTGAAAAAAGGACATGGATCACTATGGATTTACATGAAGAATTAGCCATATGGAGTCTTCGCGTTAAGAGTCTGACGTCACTTCCTTACGCTGATCAGGAACATGATCGATTAATGGTCAGAAAAATACTTGCCATCGTCAAATCGGAAAACGGTTTCGATTTAAATATAACTCATATTTAGCAGCTCTGCATTATAAATACGTAAACATATCGATAGGTAAAAATTTGATCGTAGTGCCACTTTAAGTAACACTTCCGTATTCTAGAAAATCGCGCATTCTTGCAGGCTAAATCCACCTAGGGAAAACTGTGCCCTCGGTATTGAGTACTCAAGACCTCAGCCACATGACGTTTTTCCCATACGGACCTCCCGGCAGCTGATGAAATAACTTATATGTACTGTGTCTGTATACCTATTATTCGTCGTAAATCTAGCCATGAACTAGAAATACGTGTACGCAACAACCCTTCCCATTCACTCTTTGGGACTTAAAAAGTCTTTGGTTTCGTTTAAAAATCACAAATATGCACCCCATATTTAGGTAAATCAACATATGAGGTTATATATATATATATATATATATATATATATATATAATCTACAGACACGTGTTTCGCTGTTCCACAGCTCATCAGTGTAGCTTAGTACAATCTATAGATATGGGCATGAGAACTAATTATACCCAAGCGATTGCCGGTGACAACCGCTTGTGGGACAAATAGCGGCCATGCGCACATCCAGAGAGCGTGAAGCGTTATAGGGCCAGAGTGCTCAATATATATATATATATATATATATATATATATATATATATATATATATATATATATATATATATATATATATATATATATATATATATATATATATATATATATATATATATATATATATATATATATATATATATATATATATATATATATATATATAGTACAATATCTACAGACACGTGTTTCGCTGTATATATATATATACATAGCCGGTAGGGCACATTGTATACTTTCATGTATATTACGCTCACCGCTCATGTGGTTTGAGCACTCTCATGGATTGGGCGGAGAGTCTCTCTCAATGAGACGTTTACTGTTTGCGTTATGCATTGCTCACTGCTCGCAGTTTGAGCACTCTGGTGACTCCACAATGCAATCCTACGATGTGTAGCCGTACATAGTGGGTCCCAAGTCCACAGTTACCATAAAGCCATATGGTGATAGCCGGTAGGGCACATTGTATACTTTCATGTATATTACGCTCACCGCTCATGTGGTTTGAGCACTCTCATGGATTGGGCGGAGAGTCTCTCTCAATGAGACGTTTACTGTTTGCGTTATGCATTGCTCACTGCTCGCAGTTTGAGCACTCTGGTGACTCCACAATGCAATCCTACGATGTGTAGCCGTACATAGTGGGTCCCAAGTCCACAGTTACCATAAAGCCATATGGTGATAGCCGGTAGGGCACATTGTATACTTTCATGTATATTACGCTCACCGCTCATGTGGTTTGAGCACTCTCATGGATTGGGCGGAGAGTCTCTCTCAATGAGACGTTTACTGTTTGCGTTATGCATTGCTCACTGCTCGCAGTTTGAGCACTCTGGTGACTCCACAATGCAATCCTACGATGTGTAGCCGTACATAGTGGGTCCCAAGTCCACAGTTACCATAAAGCCATATGGTGATAGCCGGTAGGGCACATTGTATACTTTCATGTATATATATATATATATAATATATATATATATATATATATATATATATATATATATATATATATATATATATATATATATATATATATAATATATATAATATATATATATATATATAATATATAATATATAATATATATATCAAACCGGGACATCATTGTAACCTTCGCTCTTGGTCAATGGTTAGAACGATGATAAGGTAAATATGAAAGCTGCTAAGTTCTCAAAAGAACTGATTAATATACAATATGAAAAAGTAAGAGAACTTCAATATGTCCGCGAATAATACTTAAGTAAGAGTACTCACGTATTTCCATGGTCAGATCGAATACGTATGTGCTCTTACTTAAGTATTTTTCGACATTTTGAAGTTCTCTTACTTCTCTTTTTTGTATTATATCCAATGGTTAAAGTGTCTCGCCAGCAATCATATATGGTTACCGTTCGATCCCTGTCCGGTAAACATTTTCCGAGGATTTGAGCTTGATGATGAATCATCAAACATTTGTCTGATGTTCAATTCAAAATGTCAACGTGAATTAGTCGTTGATATATTATGTTCAAGGATTTGAAAACTTTGAGGGTTTTGTGAAAAGCAATGACAAATCAAACAACAATAAAACTACACCTTTTTACACCTTTAGCAGATGTCTTCTGGGATATCTAAGAAAATAATATTTAAAAGTTGATATTATTAAAGATTTATTGACCAAGTTATTGTAAAATTAAGATTGTAAAATTAATAAACAATTATTGGATGAGGCTGAGCATGATATCAAGAATTATCCAGACCGAGGTCAATGTTATCTGCCGTAGCCGGAAGGCTGAGGTGGATAACATTGACCGATGTCTGGATAATTCTTGATATCATACGTAAGTCGAATCCAATAATTGTTTTATTATACCGAATTATAAGAAAAGCTAAGAAAGCTTGTAAAAATGATAAACTCGGATAATTGACAATTACGTCACAGACAATTTTTGATATTTTGTAGGTGGCAAGACATCAATAATTATCTGTAGGTTTTTTAGCCAATCACAATCGAGATTGTATGAGTATTGTGTAATAATAGTATTATAAATTAATTGTTTGCCCGCACGGAGGCCAAAGGGCAGGATAAATTTGCCGTCAAGACCGAGCAAACGAGGTTATAAGGTTTTTATTATATGGCTCTTTTATATTACATTTCCTCAATTTTTTAAAACTTTTCTTTTGTTTCGTAATGACTGGTCTTTAACGATTTGTAAATACCACTCAGAAACTAATAGGATTGCAGAAAATTGCGTTAAGACCGCTCATGAGCCAAACCATACAAACCAAACCATGTATTTGTAGATATAAACAAATCGTAAGGGCCGCGTTTCTTCGTAGAAATGACAGTCAATATTTAACCGATTTCAATTCTGAAAACAGACATGGAATTACCGAGTATAAATACATATCATAAGCTAGACTATAAGTGCCTATTACCTATATATTACGCGAATTAACGTGCATACCTTTCGTAAAAACCTGTCTATGTATTTAGAAATTAATCGGCAATGTTTAAATTTCTGTTTGAATATTGGCCGATTAAAACGGATCACCCGAAGGGCGTAATCGGAACTTAAATAAGTTCTATTTAGTAGATTCATTGTCTATCCTGAGAAGAAATAGCAGGTGTTTATATTGTTGAAAACATGGATTGTGGTATTCACTCCCTATTTTTCTCTGATGTATTCAGTTGATAGAAAATATTGATATTCACTGGAGTCTGGATAGGGCTTATCTAGTGGATAAGCTATCCATGCAGGCTTTGAACAACCGACTGCAGGAGTCTAACGTTTTGAGTTCGACCTTCGAGTGATCGACGTTAAACAATAGCGAATGACAAGAAACTATATTCTGGAAATTATTTCTGTAGGACAATGTTTCTTTTCTACAATTTAGGCAGCTATTATTTTAGCAGCTATTATTTTTCACCAGAACCAATGAAATTCGGCTTCACACAAGGCGTTTTAATGAATACTTACCTAACTCGTGCTCATAACTAGGTAACAATCTGCGGAAGTGTTGGGTAAGGGTTTTGTAGTTTCCTTGCTCATACAGCTCCACCAGATGTAGTAAATCTACTCTTTCTATTTCTTGGAAGAACTGCTTTAACAGCTCTAAATTTGATGACATTACTACGCCCATTCTATCAAGTTGAATGAGCATTTCTGTAACGTCTCCTTGTATATCGACGTCCAACTTTTCTCTAACGAACCTTTTGAATCGAGTTGCAGAACTCTCACCGGCCATGAGGTACGGCAGTTTGATGAACAACTGCACGTACTGCAGATTGTACATCGTTCTTTGGACATGATCCAGTTCGGGCGGCGGATCGGATTGACGGAATTGGTTTCCACTGTCTACCTCCTGCTTAATACGTGACGGATGGGCATTCGGTAGCAAGGTATCGGTAGGTGTTGTTGTTGCTTGCGCTTTTCTCCTCTGCGGACAAAATCGCGGTTCCTTTTTAGCGTTAGCGAGCTCCTTTTTCAAGAGGGCGTTCTCGTTGGTTAAGTGCTCTTTCTCCTTCTCCAGACGTTGTTGAATTTGATGGCACTTAAATAAAGTATATTATTATGTTAGCTTTTTGCTTAATATATAATAATAATAATAATAATAAAGACGTATTAGGAGCATTATACAATAGTCTCAATGCTCTTACAACAATATATTCTTAATGTTACTTATAAAACTAATCACAGTTTCATTATAAGATAAAGCCTACTACATATATTAACACTATGAACAAAAAACTATTAATTAAAACTATTAATTACGTAACAACGTCACTAGGTTCTCATCGGTACGACGAATCCCGCGAAGAACCAACCAAACAAAAAGGTAACATGGATTGTTCGGAGCAAAATCATGGCGCGTGTGTCTATAGCGAGTACAGTTCGATGAGTTTTATTCCAAGTTAATTACTGCACGCGCGCGCACAGATCAAATTGAAGCACGCGCACTGTCGTCAGCATACGTGGCGTGCTTCGTTTGCTTGCGTGTGAAGACCAACGTTTTTGCGCGAGCTTGAAAAACAAACGTTAAAAATCTCGGTATAGACAATCCGGTATTTTACTAAATATTATTTAGATGGCGAAAAGGATACTTGGAGTTTCTCAGATTCCAATAGAAGAACACTTTACCGACCACTTTAAGAAGTATCCCGTTCAAAATCGTACAGGAAAAATACCATGGTAAATATTTTTCCGTATTGATCAATTTTATATTTTCCTTTGATTTTTTCATCATCGTTCTAAGTCGGCTAAAGAACACACATATCAAAATTTAAGCCAATTTAGTGAACTATTTCCTACTTTTCTAAACACGGTGATTTTGTTGCACTAGCTGTCACAAATCATTACCCACGTGCATAGAAAGTAGAGTCTGTGTGGTGCATAGAAGGAAAGCGCAAAGTGTTTATTAGTTAGAGTTCCCGTGTGGGAGGACCGGTGCTGGTCGGATCTCTGCAGACTGCAGAGACTTTGCCCCAGCTAGTATAATCATTGAGATACTTTGGATAGATTTGGAGATATTGGCCGTGGGCAGACTCCAACCCCAACGTTCAATATACGCTATATGTCAGTAAGGTTTCGGTGGTTAAGATTACCGTTCGGATTGTCATCCGCTCCTGAAGAATTCCAAAGACGTCAGCACCAAGTTGTGGCAGGCCTGCTTCAGTATATTGGTAATTTGGGGAAGGCGACACTGATAAAGAAGCTGTCTTTGATCATGTAACAAGAAGGTACGGGCACTCATGCAAAGATGTTGAGAGCGCAATGTAAAATTGAATAAAGAGAACTTTAAGCTTAAGCGAAAGGAAGTGCCGTTTATTGGTCACCTGCTAACGGAAAGAGGTTTGAAGCCTGACCCGGAGAAGATAAGGGCGGTCGTAGAAATGCCAAAACCTACCGACGTTGCGGGAGTGCGCCGATTAGTTGGATTTGTGAATTACTTGAGTAGGTTTTTACTCATGATAACGAAGCTCCAGTGCTGAAGTATTATGAGTTCCAGAAAGAGCTACCATTACAGAGTGATGCCTCGGGAACGGAACTCGGAGCGGTTTTAATTCAGATCGATGGTCAACCGATAGCCTATGCAAGTTGCATGCGCTTTGTCCGAAGCAGAAAGAAGATATGCTCAAATTGAGAAAGAACTGTTGGCTGTGGTGTATGGTTTAGAAAAATTCCATCAGTATACAGAAGGAAAGTGGTGGTGCAAACGGATCACAAGCCCTTGGAGGTGATTGTAAAAAAGGAATTTTACAAAGCACCCAAGCGGTTACAGCGTATGCTTTTACGGGTCCAAGTTGATGATGCGAAGCTCGTCTACCGAAGGGAATTGCAAATGGAATTGGATGATACGTTAAGCAGAGCCCATGGTCTAATTGGAAATCCAACAGAGTTGGAACAAGAAGTTGAGATGGTCAACATGACACAATACCTATCAATCTCACTGAAAAGGATGGAGATCTTCAGATGGTGATTGAAGTGGTTAAGACTGGTAGGCCGGATAAGAATTAGATGTTATCGGTGCCAGTCACGCCCTATTGGGCTGTGAGGGATGAAATGAGCATTCAAGATGAATGCTGTTTCGGGGACAACGAGTGATCATACCTAAAACACTGAGACGAGAGATGGTTCAACGCATTCATTCCGCACACATTGGAATTGAGAGCTGTTTAAGAAGAGCCCGTGAGTGTATATATTGGCCTGGAATGAGCAGCGAAATCAGGCAATATATTCAGCAATGCGAGACGTGCCGTACGTTTGATCGCAAGCAGTCAAGGGTGTTGTTACATCCACACGATGTTCCAGAAAGGCCTTAATTGGTCCAAGGTTGGAGTCGATCTCTTGACGTTTAGTCACCGAGAATATCTACTTACAGTCGATTATTATTCTAGATGTAGTGATGACGGACAATGGCCCCCTGCAGTTCGCGTCTGAGGAGTTCAAAAACTTTGGAAAGGCTTGGAAGTTTGAACACGTGACGTCATCCCTTGGATATCCTCAGAGCAATGGCAAAGTGCAAAGAGCAATCATGGATGCGAAATAGCTGATGAAGAAGGCGAAGAAGGCTGGTGGTGATCCCCACTTAGTGTTGCTAAATCATCGGAATACACCAAGTCAGTTCCTAGAGAGTAGCCCGGTGCAACGTCTAATGAACAGACGAACAAAGACACTTTTGCCAACTACCAGTTCCCTCTTTTCCAAAGGTGGTAAAGAACGTAGCCAAACTGATCAAGGTGCGTCAAGAGAGGGAGAAATTTTATTACGACCGGGGAGCGAAAGATTTAGCTGAGCTTAAAAGAGGGGACATGGTGAGAATTACTCTTCTAGTCGTCAGGATAGGACCGCAGCGCAGAAAGGAAAAGTACAGCGCAAAGTTGGCATTCGGTCATATGAGGTGGCTACTGAGGAATAGAAATGGAAAACACTGCACTGTTTCAGCGTAATATTCACTGGTATGATCGATAATCACAGATCGCAATGGAGCAACCAAGTTTGGCCTCTATAGACATAGTAATCTGCTTCAAGACGTAGATCAGCAGCATTCTCTTGAGGATCCAGATGGAGTCGAGCAAAGCGAAGAGCCCCAAGTAGACTCGACGAGGAGAACCCGCTCGGGAAGAGTTATTAAAACGCCAGAACGGTTTGGGGATGTTATCACAAAGTTCTAGTGTTAAAGTACATGATTTGTTGATGTTCATTTGTTTTAAAATAAGAAAAAAAAGTTTTAGATGTAAAATTACAAACGTTATTATAGATATATTATTAACTTGATTATAACATTATGAACTTATTAGGTATATAATGAACTTTATTAGATGTATGAGGAACTTGTTTATATTTTATATACTTTAAGTGACACTCCTATAGGACTGCTAAAATGACCAATAATGTGTGATATATGACAATTATTGGTGAAAAAAAGTTATAGAAGAAAGGATGTAACATTAGGCATGGAAGTGATTGATGTGATTGAGAATCCGGTGCTCTATGTGCTCGAAAATGGTAAATATAGATGACTGTCGGTGGGTAACGTGGGTTTGGCATAAATATCAGTGACCACATAACAATTTTGGAGATGCAAGGTGAGATTAAGAACATTAAGACTCTCACCAATTCGAACTTAAATAACAATTCAACGAATTTATATATTCCGTAAATTTCAAGAGCTTATCCAACCCTTGTGTCCAAACATCAAAAATATCATCTTTGTATACCTACACCAAAGGTTAAGTTTTAAATCTCCTCCAAAGCTGGTCTTGTCATCATCAATAGTTACCCATGGCCAAATCAGCGTAACTGCATGCATTTGTTGGCCCCATGGCTGTACCGTGTTGTTGTAGATAGCTGTTATTACCAAATAAACAATTGTTGGAATTTAAACAGATCTCTACTGTTTCAACGATACACTCAGTGGCGGTGACTTATCTATTCTGGAATCTAAAGCATTCTAACAGTATTTACCCCTAACTCATTATCAATACTGGGGAACATGGCAACCACATCCCAAGAAACTAATAGAGCATGGTCACGAAGTGGTCCTTGCTCGTTAAGGCTTTCAATCTTATTCATAAAATGAGTTGTATCCTTAATGAAAGATGGCAAGCTCTGTGCCAATGGTTTAATATAGCACTCAGTAAATGCCGACAGTCTTTCAATTGCCGTCCCGCAACAAGAAGTAATAAGGCGGAGTGGGTTCCCTTCTTTATGGGTCTTAACATTACCAAAAGCCGTCCCCGGTTTGGGTCAACATTGGTAACCCAATTGGCAATTTCATGACTAATCTGACCTTCACCATGCAAGCCATTTATTACACCATGCATAACTTAACTTTATCTAAATTATCTAAAGAGGGATCTTCAGGAAGCTTCACATAATTCAAGGTGTTACTTATTGACTTAACATTTTACTTTGCAGGTAATCATATTGGTCTACTATAACAAAGTGAGATCCCTTATCTTGAATTCTAATGACTATTTTTATTGTGGAAAGTACCGGTATGCTGCCAAACGAATTCTTCTCTCGAACTGATCCAGATTTTCATGGACTTTCACCATTGATGTCTAATGGAATCGGGCAAAATAATGGTCCTTTGATAAATACACTTACAATTAAATTCAAACGGCTTTCTGCTGGTCTGGCGTTATCCAGATAATTTTGTTCAATTTCATCGACTACAGGACTTGTTCTAACTTGCGTTGGCCTCCGAAATCTCCTGTTTCCACGCTATCTGTTCCAATCGTATAGGGATGGTCTCGGACAATTTAATTCTTTCTCTCCGGCGACGTTCTCGCTTGAGTAAATCCATTCGTCCACGCGTGTCTTCTCCCAAATCCGTTCTGCTTCTACCACACTAAACTGCTGATAAAGTTTTCTTATTTCATCTTGTATAGCTATATCTGTAACACCCTCATTTTCATATACGTCGCATCTTTAATTATATTATGTATATATAGGGCACTTTGTTCCATATATCATTTTTATATTTAAACTGAAGAAGAACGAATGTTCGAAATATATTAAATTTATCTGGACTGGTTACAAGTTTTCTTGCTCTTAAGTCTTTGTCTCTCATAGTATATTAATATCCAATATAAAGTATATTAATATCCAAGAGCATAACGTGTATCCATGTTTGTGGGTCCTTCTACTAGGAGTATCCGTCGTTTTCGTCTACTTGTTCTTTTTAAAATTCAACATATATATATATATATATATATATATATATATATATATATATATATATATATTATATATATATATATATATATATATATATATATATATATATGACATTCTCTCTCTCTATATATATATATATTCAAACAGGTCGGCTACTCTCAATACGCCTGGAAAGGGCCTTCGTTTCGGCCTTGGGATAGCGCTTCGCGCCTTCCGGGCGAGGGGAAAATAATCACTAGCGTTATTAGAGTGAAAAAGGCTGTTTTAAATAAGTTGGAGCTTCATTATGGAGGATTTTGTACATCAAAATACATTTATTCTTGGCACGTCAGACAGACAGACAGACAGACAGACAGACAGACAGACAGACAGACAGACAGACAGACAGACAGACAGACAGACAGACAGACAGACAGACAGACAGACAGACAGACAGACAGACAGACAGACAGACAGACAGACAGACAGACAGACAGACAGACATGTAAAACTCATTATTACCTCGCGGTGTTTTAACTTTTTGGACGCAGGATCTTTTGCCGATTTATAGTTTTCCTTCTTGAGTTGAAGAAGCTTTTCAGCTTCCATCGTCTTTAGCTCGCGTTCATTTCTCTTTATCTCTTCTTCATATATTCTTTTTAGCTCAGCTTCTTTTTTGTTTCTCTCGTCTTCTTTTTTGTCTTCCATAATCTTTACCCGCTCCTTGACAAGAAAAAGTAACCTAGATTTTACCACAATTATTCAATTAGGACGATTACGTCAATCAGGACGATTACGACTACTTTAAGCTGCAATTATTATAAGTAATATCATGGTAGTGAGGTGTATTAGCTGTTAAACCGCCCGCTCGATGAGGGTCATTAAGTAAAATTCCTGAGGGCCGCATCACTAGTCACTACCATGATATTACTTTGTAATACCATGGTTTTCGCAATTTCATGTCTTTGCATGCCAGGTGAGAAGAAGCTAATACTACCTCTCATGACGTCATTCAAGGTTGTATTAGTTCTAATACGACCTCTAGATTGTATAAATTAATCCAAATGAGGTAATTTAGTTATTAATTCAACCTGAAAAGACAAAAGAAATTGAGACAACCATGGTATTACCTAACATAACTTATATGTCTTTATAAAATAAATTGTGTTTAGGTAAAAATATATAAACACAGAATTTTCCCGCCCTTATTTTCAAGTCTGTTTATTCTCTTATAAAAGAAATATAATAAACTGTTTTTTTATGTTTACATGCTATGATACAATAAACACTTAGGATGTTGTGAGAATCTCGTTAAGCTAAAAAAGACTTGTGACTACGGCTTATGTTTTTGTTACGCTTTTCTCAAATCTTACAAAATCTCGCGTATTTTATATACCACAGTGATAAACAATGGAAAACCATTTTATATTTTTAATAATATACAGAAGAACTCTCGTAACTCCTGAATTAAGGTGGTGACCCATCTTTTTATCGCATATTGGAATCGACATAAGACAATCGACAATTCATAAAACCTTTGATAAAATTCCACAGTCATGTAAATTGTTTTTAAATGCAAATATTTGGTGAAAATATTTCCATATAATACTTGTTCTTCAAAATTAATAAAAGTTTCATATACAATACACAGTTGCCATGATTAAAACATATGATAAAAGTAATTCCTGTAATCCATATCCATGTAAATACTTTGTAACGGATAACTCGGCGTTCCGAAACAATTTCGACGCAATAATAAATTATTTATTTAAACTGTGGTGGCCCGTTCAACTATTAGCTGCAGGTCTTTCTTAATTCAATAGGGATGCTAAATTTATACACTGTAAATCTGGGGGTATTGCCACAACACCAAAATCGGTGTAAATTCTTGCAGCTGTGTGAACACCAAAAAGGTGTAAACTTACACCAAAATCAGTGTAAATAGCTTGCAGCTGTATGGACACCAACTTGGTGTAAATTTACACTTGGAGTGTAAACTTACACTAAAATAAGTTTTTTTACACCTTATTGTGTACCATTGCGACACCAACGTTGACTTGGTGTAAATTTACACCACAAACAACGTTTTTAGGTGTGAAATAACTTGGTTGTGTGGATACAAAGTTGATGTAAATTTACACTTGGGGAGTAAACGTACACCAATTAAGTTCTTTTACACAGTGCATAGCTGGGTGTGTACCTACAATGAGAGAATAAACATCACAATAGCTGTAGTCATTTACAAATGACTTCAGTTGATTTATCACCATTTGAGATTTAAGATTACATATATAACTAAAATTGACATTAAGCAAAAAGTATTGTTAATAGCTTTATTAACAGATCTTTATTTATCCATTTTACAATTTTTTTGCAATTGCAGTTAATACTTAGTAATAAATAAATAGATATAAAATATGCAGAATGAGAAATGTTGTAAATTGTCAAACTCAGAAAAATGTAACATTCTGATCTCTGGTTAGACGCTCTAAACATTGAGCTACCAGATGGCAGAGCGAAGGCTACGTTTAATTGTGTAATAGTTGGTACGTGTAGTACACAGTATGTACTGCTAATTCAGCAGTCCAATATATCTGTATATCTTTATCAGAATATATTAAATATGACTTGCAGCTTGGATATTTCAATATAGTAAATTGTTTACTACACAAGCTTTAAACTGGAGATCATGACGGTTGCAGGTTCAATTCCCGTCTGGGGCTCAGAACATTTTTCTGAGTTTGCGTTAAAGCTTGAGTAGTAAACAATTTATACTATATTGAAAGTAACCAAGCTGCAAGTCAAAAGCCACAGCAAACAAAAGCTTTATGAGGAATTCCTATGTTTGGCTCATACTGATCGCACCAGAAACGAAATTGAAACATTTTGAGAGTGAAAATCATGTGCGGTGTTTCCACGTAAAAATGACGTATTGTCTGTACAAGTAGAATACCTGTATCTGCTGGTAAATATGAAAGTTATAGAAAAGTCCAGAACTAAAGACTTCTGCCTTCAGTGAGTGTGAATGTAGGTATTATTAGTTTTATATATGTTCCTCTTATGTAGACAGTTGGTGCTATACTGTAACTCACTGTGTTTATTTTCATACAGACTACTAATGCGTGATTTGGCGACTTCGAAACCAAACCCTGTTATGACATTTTTTTATGAATCAATGCATCATGAATGTGTCAGGAAAACCTTTAGAAATCGAGTAGTAAATGTTTCTTGCTGTAGTTAGACAGTACTGAGGGTATTTTAGAAAAATATGACGGTTAGTCGTTACACAGTTACAAACAAATGGACTTTCATTATTGCATTTTAATTATTGGAACGCTTTAAGCAATCTTATTTGACAGGTTGATTTAAACTCAACCTAAAGCTTTGTACGTTCTGGCGCTAACGTCGTACGACATGGATAATTATCTAGTGTCTAAAAATTATAAATACATTTGTACAGGTAGTCAACCTTGACTGCAGCCTCACCAATTTTAAAATACTCAGCATTTGGAGTATTTCTATAATATAATTTTTATCATTATTGGACTGGGAATAGCTTAATGATGGCTGCTGAAATGGTTGCTTAACATTGCAGCTTTTTCTGAGTACTGTCAGTGCATGATAAAATTTCAGGATATGCGATATATGCAAGAAGTACTCATTCTTTCTCTCCGAAAACATCCTATAGTAGTCTAATTTCATGTGAAACTGAAATAAAACATCACACAAACGTTTTGTATAAAAGCCAAAAGTATACAATAAAAATACGAGAGAACTGAGCGACCTTAAGATTTACAACGACAACCACAAACGGTAGTTAAAAAGTAATATAAATTCTTTGTTTTTCCGCAGTGGATCACAAGGTTCCTAGAGTCAACGACGCAACGCGAGAATACAAAACAAGACTTCGTATACCAGTGCGAGTTACTTGCTCAGGTGTCTCATGTACAAAGTTACTGAGTTTCAGCTGTCGAGATTAATTTGTGTGTGGGAAGCGACTTCCATAAACAATGCGAATAGACTAATGTTTACGTAAAGTATATGCATGGCTTAATGTCCAAGAAGCCTATATAACCGGTCATGTTTTACACGCGTAATATATAGGTCTCTGACGCTTCCGGCATGTATAGAACGTCTCCTGAGTGCACTGGACTCCTCCGGTTATCTCACTGTTTCTGGCGTCTGGATCACTACGAATTCTTTCCAACAATGATTCCTGAAATCCAGGTTTTTGGATGCCTGAAATCCTTGGCATAGACTGGGTCATCCACTTGTATATCTCGGTATCTAACATGGTAATCATGGGCTGACTTTTTCTGCGTTTGCCTTGCCATCATACGGTCGCTGATCTTAGGGCGTATTAGATCCAATTTTGTGTGCAATTGTCGGTTCATCAGCAACTGTTGGTGGTGGTACTCCAGTCATGGTGAAATGTGGAGTGATGCGATACTCGAGGAGGAATCTTGCGAACTTCGTTTATAGACTTTCTCCCTCCATTTTCTCCTTTCCTAACTTGAATATACGCACCGCACGTGCTTGGCCATTTGAGGCTGGGTGACACATAAATATCAAAAATTCCCTACTTGACAAATTAGTCTCATTGCCACTAACCACAGTTTTACATGAGGCAATCCGTGTATTGCAAATATCTCTCTTAACTTTTCAATGGTGGCTGTAGAGGTAGTTGATTTCATCAGATGCACTTCCAACCACTTCGAGTAGGCGATATATATATTGGTTCGGGATATACTGTACCTGGATGTGCCTCGTATAATACCGATATAGCTTTTGCAATTCATGTTTGGTGTACAATCACTCTGGATCCCCACAACAGACAACCATCTTCCACACTGATTTATGTTCGTCGATTCAAATATGGGCGTAATTCTTCGCTGGAACAGGTCGAGGGCCAGTACCTAGGATATACTGATAAACCTTGGCAAGTACTGGATCTCATCTGGTCCAATCTCGGATGTGTGCTAGAATGTAAGGGGGTTCCCTCCAAATGTTCCATGAGCATTATGGTGTCTCCTGGTAGGGGCATAGTCACAGGCATTTCTGCGAGTGATAATCGGCTTAATGCATCCGCATTTCCATTTGTCGTTCCTACTTTATACCGTATTTTATATTCGTAGGCCACATGTAGTGTAAGTGTCATCGTTAAACTCTAGGCGATGCTTATGATGATATCCCTTTGTTTTCTCCCAGAAGGCATTCGAGTGACTTGTGATCAGTTTTTGTGGTAAACCTCTGGCCATATAAAAACTGATGGAACTACTTCAGCCCCACAATAATCGCAAAATGGTCGAGTAATTCCTCTCAGCTGGGTTGAATGACCGTGACATATATCCTATAGGACGCTCCGTTCCATCCGGCAATTTTATGGGAAAACACAGCTCTGATTCCGATCCATAATTTGAGGCATCACTAGCGATAATTAAGCTCCAGGTCGGGGTTGTAATGTACCAGGAGCAGATGTAACAGTTCCTTAGCCGTGTCAAAAGCTGCCAAGCTGTTGCTCATTATTCAATTTCCACACAGTTCCTTTTCTCAGAAATCTATGGTAATAGTTCAGCATTCCAAGGAAGGCACGCTGTTCAGTTGAGTAACATCCATGGGTGTGGGCGCATTCTTTATGGCGTCAATCTTGGCTGTTATAGGATGCCTTCTCCATTGATCACATAACCACAATAAATTACCTCTGCATGCTTACATGAAAAATAATTTCTCGTGCCTCAGACATAGACCAGCTTGTAAAAGCTTTGTCAATTTACTGCTCGAAGATTTTCAAGGTGAGCCGTATGATTTCTAACCAGTATGTAGTCAATTCTCACGATGACCTGTAGAATGCCCTGCAGAAAAATATCCATTGCTCGTTGGAAAATCTCAGGAGCCAATGAAACTCCAAATAGTAAACGATTGTACTGAAATAGTCCTTTATGGGTATTGACTGATGTGGTGTATTTTTTGAATATTGATTGACCAACTTTGTAAATTTTTTCCCCACCTCCAATGTTAGCCAGTAAATTCTCGGTTTTCGGAACCGGATAGTTGACCAGTTTCGACACTTGATTCACAGTGCATTTATAGCCGCCGCAAATTCTGACAGCCTCGTTGGCTTTCACCATTGGTACAATTGGCATGACTGCCCACCGAGAAAATTCCACTTGGGAGACTATCCCTTCTTTTTTCAACCTCTCAAGTTCGTCATCGACCCCTTTCTTTAGTGCATAGGGGACAGGGTGAGTCTTGAAGTATTGTGGACTTGCCTTTTCAACTACATACATTTTTTGCCTCCATGTTATTTAATGTTCCCAATTCTTTCTTGAAAACTTCCTTGTGCTCCTCTAGCACCTGCGGTAGGCCGGGGTTAAGTACTTGTGGCTGGATTTTCACCTTGAATATTTCACCCCAGTTCAATTTGATTACTCTAAGCCAGTAACGACCAAACAAATTCGACCCTTGACCAGGTTTCCATACTTTACGGAGACGGAAACAATCGCAGCTACCGGGATTTGTTCTCCTGTGTACGTGCTTAAGATTACTGTCTTTCTCAGCGGCACCAGTTTCCCACGAAGCTCCGAATATGTACGCTGATTCAGTATTGTTTGGGAAGCTTCGGTGTCGAGTTCCATTGTTTGTGGTTTCCCACACAAGTCAAAGTCGATTGTGATCGCCTTTTTCTTGCCCCTGTCACGTGGTACATTGTATATAGGTGCGTGCAGAATGTAATTCGACGACTTCCGTATGTTTCGATCATCCTTTCCGGTAGGTTCTTACGGTTTCTACATTTCTTTGCGATGTGGCCTTTCTTTTGGCATTGATAACACTTTTCGTCCTTAAATTGCAAGCGAAAGGTTCGTGGTTTCCCACAATGGTAGCAGTCTTGGTTTTTCTTGCCCATTGATGCCTGCTTCATTTGCATTTGTTTTTGACACATGCAAATTACCCACATTCTAGGCACTTTCCATAGCCAAAGCTAACTCGACGACTTTCTGGTGTTTCAGTGGTGTTTCTGTTTATGCCAACAATCTCCTCTGGATTTGATGGTTATTTATCCCACATACGAGATGATTGCAAAGCATGCGGCATTCTTTCAATGACTATCCAAAGTTGCAATGTTCTGAAAGGTTGCGTAAGCCTGCATTGAATGTCGCCACGCTTTCCACTTCCTTGCGCAGTCAACTATGAAATTTAACTTGGCTTTGGGTTATAATTTTTGTTTAATTCTTCGATGATGTTTTTTATCTCAGTATCTACTGTTTTCTTGGGCTATAATATGTCCCTTACCAATCCATAAGTCTTGCTGCTACATAGATCCTTGTCAGTTATCTCGTTGGCCAAGAAATATTGATCTAACCGCTCCACATACTGGGTCCAGTGATTCTTCACCTTCTTTTAAATTCTACCACAGCCATAACTCTTTTAACATACAAAGCCATACAAACTCTTTGCAAAGCCATAACTCTCTTAACTCACAACTCTTTTTTTTTACTCTAACGCAAAAATCCAATCCTCGTCCCCAATGTAATAACTTGACCAACACGTCTTCAAGTTTACTTAAGACTATAACTTTTAATAGGAAACTGATGAACCCGTATTTATATCTACGATACCTAGTTAATGATTCAAATATATACATGAATTTTAACAGGCAAAATTACAAAATGAAATGGAATTATAGTTGATCTAGAATATATGTGAATCTTATAGTAACTTCTAATTTTGAGTAAAAGCAGAAATCCTAATACGAACATTAAGTCAACTGTCTCGGGATTGTTTTTAAACATTCATGTTTAACGTTTCGAGCGAAGGCCCTTCGTCACAGAGTGAAAACATTTCGGCTTAGGATTTGAACTTGGCGATCGCCATGTTTATAATGACGTTGTATAAGAATGGCTATAATTAAAAATTTCGTATAGATGTAGTCTAGCTTGCACCTAAAAATCTCCAATGGATAAACATCATGAGACCGTAAGACACTGAAGATTGTATAGGAAATCGTCTTTCAGTATGGCCAGTGGGTTAATGTTGGACCAGTGCATGGACCAGTGCATGGGGTTGATACATTCGTTTTGATAATCATGCAATATTTGATAATTATGCATACTTTTACAAAATAAAAATATTTAAAATGGCTGGTCGGGTTTGTCCATTCTGAAATAGGTAATAAAGTATCGCTTTGTTACTCTGTTAAAGTAACAAAGTATCGCTATACCAAACATAAACGGAATCTTGCAAAGCGCGATAAATCGTTTTTATTTGTTTTTTTAACAAAAGTTTATAATAGGCTTATGGAGAATACATGCTGAAAGCAGAAAGATGTGTTTCTCTAGCGCCTTTTTTCTATATTACACAAACAATACTTCTGGACTATTCGTTTAATTATATATTCAAGATTACTTACTTTATACCACAAATTCAGCGCACATGTGTTGATTATATTTCACGAAGCTTTCAGAGTTCAGCGGAAATATTATGCATTATAAATTGGTCCCCAGGCCTTCTCTGTTTTTGTTATTATTAAATGACTTCAATATTTATAAACATGGTGTACTTATAGTCACCAAATGTGATTTACGATGAGGCAAAAACAATAAATATTAAAATTTACAGATATAAAAAATATATTCTTGCATTATCATCATGTAATATATAAAATATGTACATTATACTCTTAAATTTAAAATAATAAAATATGACATCTAGTTATAAATTATGTGTATTTTCGATTAAAAATAGACTGTCAGAATTCCTAATATTTATATCTAAATCGTTCCATTCCATATCTTGTTGATTAACTTACCAACCATTACAAATGCAATTTTAAGAAATACTTATATGTGGGTATGGGTTGGCGGTAGCGTGGGTTGGTCAGATGGTGCAAATAATAACGAACGAAGTTTCGTATTCATTTGCAAATAATAACGAAACAAATAATAAAATATATTTACCACGATTTTCTATTGAGAGGTGAATACAATTTTATCGATTTTATTGAGATTTTAGCTCCTTGATACCTAAGATTGAAGCGGTATAGCGTGAAGCGTGAAGCGGTATAGGGTCAGAGTGCTCAAACTACCACAAGTGTGGTGGGCGTTGCATTATCACTAAAGGAAAGCAACTTCACAGAGTGCTATATATATATACTCTTTTGACTCTAATGAAAGTCTTTCACTTGAAACGTCAGTTATTTGTACTTGTCTGTCAGTTGTTTATGGTAGTTAACCACCTTTACTATATTTCCTGTTCACGTTTTACACTATAACAACGCCACATCATATTTTTATATCACAGAAGGCCACTATTTACTCTACTCCATGCAAGGCTTTCACTTGAAACGATCTTTACTGTATTTCCTATTTACGTTTCATACTTCCTACACAATATCATATTATCATATTTTTATATCACAGGCCACTCTATACTCCACTTTACTCTACTTTACTCTGATAAAATTATTTCGCTGTAAATCTCAGTTATTTATTACTTGTTTAGTAGTTGACCACCTTCACTATACAGTAAACACCCACCTATAAGAACCTAGGGAATAAGAACCTATAGGCTAAAATCTTGACATTTAAACCCTCTTTATAGAAGAACCTGTTGAGCCTAAAATTTGAAACATGTTCTTATTTGGAAAATCAGAAAAAAATAGAAAAAGTAATAGTAAAACTGTTTTATATGGCAATCAGACTGTGCAGAATCTCTTGTAATTTTAGTATAAATATTTGATAAACTGTGCAACCTGATCAGGCATGAATTGGTGTTTAAAAGCAGTTTAGTGTTATTGTATAGTGTATGTGAATAGACCGAGAACGAGGGATGTATGTGGCACACATTCCGACGTTCAAGGGGAATATAGTAATATGGGACCACACCCATATAGACTACAGTTGTTTGACAAGCAGCAAGCACCTTTTCGTCTTACAAAAATAATAACCTATTTAAGAACCTAAATATCCTAAATTACCACTAGACACCAAATATACTGTATAAGAACCCTTTTAGGCGACTTGGGAAAATGGAGGTTTTTATACACGGGTGTTCACTGTATTTTCTATTTACGTTCCATATTTCCTACTCAGCATCATTTTTATATCACAGAAGGTCATTTTACTCTACTTTACTTTATACTTTACTCTGATAAAAAATTTTCACTCTAAACCTCAGTTATTCATTACTTGTTTAGTAGTTGACCACCTTTATTGTATTTCCAATTTACGTTTCATACTTTCTACGCAACATCATATTTTTATATCACAAAAGGTCACTTTACTCTACTTTACTTCACTCTGATAAAAGGTTCTCTCTCTAAACCTCAGTTATTCATTACTTGTTTAGTAGTTGACCACCTTTACTATATTTCCTATTTTTGTTTTATAATTCCTAGCTACAAAATCATTATTTTATATCACAGAAGGTCACTTTACTCTACATTACTCTGATAAAAGGCTTTCGCTTGAAAAGTCAGTTATTCGTTACTTGTTTGCCAGTTTGTTATCCTTACATTTTGTCAAAACATAAATTACAGCTGGTTACACAGTAGTTTGTATTTAATATGGCCATGCATGGTCACCATGGCCAAGATGGTGAAACATTTTCATTCAGGCTTTCTATTTGCATGTACCATAGTAGCAAGTGACAGCAAGACTACCTGCAATAACAACGATCTATCACAATGTTTTCCTAATTAAGCACGTGACGTTCTAAATTGTTCCTAAGTACGTGGAATAACACGTGGACGTTTTAAATCATAACATGAATACTTGCTAAGTTAGTAATTGTAATGCAGGTGTCATGCTCGACATATACTAGTTTATTGGTAATTTACTGTTTTAACTTCGCAAGATACCCATCTTGTGTGGTGACCCCTCGTATATAATTCTACTGCTTATTTTGTTTTACTTTTTGGTAAGTGATATCCACAATTGTTGTGGTGTCCCTATTTGAAATAGGTAAATTGATCGAAATTTATCTCTAACCAGAGTAGCGTTACACCATGTCTTAGGATTGGTTTATATGTTCACAAACATAACTAAATACTATCTTAATGCCTCCTAAATATTCTTCCTTAACATACAGTGTTATAAACCTCAATCATTATAGATATAGGACGTATACTAAGTTGTTGGTAATTACTATATATGATCCAAAAACAATTAATGCTTTGCTAAACTTCAATTATTACGGCTATATTAAATATATGTACTATCCTAGTTATTTAATATAGGAGAGCTGTATTTTGTAATAGAATACCTGGTGGTTTTATTATAGTTAGACCACAAATGAATAATATACATGCTGTTTTAATTTCTACATGATGCACGTTAAATGTGTACTTACTATCAATTAAATGTGCATATACTATAAAATTGGTATAGGTGCAGCACTGGTGGTTTTATTATCGGTAGACCACAAGTGAATAATATACATGCTGTTTTAATTTCTGCATGATGCACGTTAAATGTGTACTTACTATCAATTAAATGTGCATATACTTACGTACTAGAACCTGATATAGAGTCATATATAAAATTGGTATAGGTGCAGCAAGTCCTTTAAATTTTATAGTAAAAATAAAAGTATTGTAACCTGGTGCATGCAGAGATAATATTTATGGTGAATCAGAATACTTTAACTTATAACCGAATACCTTTTAACCGAATACCTTATACCTTTAACCTTTTTCTTATAACCGAATACCTTATACCTTATTACCTTATAATAGTCTATTTTTTGTCGTAGTCTACAATTTATACTATTTATAGACTTTACAATGTATGAAATATGCTCCGCTACAGAAAGGAGTCGTTCGAAGATAGCTCTACGTGAAGTGAAGATGTGAACGGCGTTAATGTCTGACTGTCCTGATCATGTGTCTCGTCGTTAAAGGATAAATTAGCAATCTATAAAACGTTTTGTTATGCAGTCTTATTAGTATAATTCGTATTTTAATTAGCCTTGCTGATTTTTCTATATTTGGCATGTCTACACTGTAAATGAAAATGGGCTGAAACGACCCAAAAAAGGGGGCCGAAACGGTGACCCCAGAATAGATCTTTTTTTGGGGTCAAAATGGCACCTAAAATAAGATGGCCCCTAAGGGGTGATTTGACCCCTCCAGGGTATGGGCTGTTTCAGCTTTAAGTAAGGGCTGTTTCAGAAGAAGCAGGGGCTGTTTCAACTTTTGACCAGGGCCATTTCAGAAAATCGCGGGGCCATTTTGGAAAATCAAGGGGTCAATTTGGCTCCTATTCGGTGGCATTATAGCCCCAAAAAAGTGTCGATTCAGCTTGCGGAGCGGAGCTATTTTGGCTCCAACAATAGAGAGCAGTTTCAGCCCCCAATCAAGGGCTGTTCTGGAAGAAGCAGGAGCTGTTTCAATTTTTGACCAGGGCCATTTCAGAAAATCGTGGGGCCATTTCAGAAAATCGTGGGGCCATTTTGGAAAATCTAGGAGTCAATTTGGCTCCTATTCGGTGGCATTATGGCCCCAAAAAAGTGTCGATTCAGCTTGCGGAGCGGAGCTATTTTGGCTCCAACAATAGAGAGCAGTTTCAGCCCCCAATCAAGGGCTGTTCTGGAAGAAGCAGGAGCTGTTTCAATTTTTGACCAGGGCCATTTCAGAAAATCGTGGGGCCATTTCAGAAAATCGTGGGGCCATTTTGGAAAATCTAGGAGTCAATTTGGCTCCTATTCGGTGGCATTATGGCCCCAAAAAAGTGTCGATTCAGCTTGCGGAGCGGAGCTATTTTGGCTCCAACAATAGAGAGCAGTTTCAGCCCCAATCAAGGGCTGTTCTGGAAGAAGCAGGGGCTGTTTCAACTTTTGACAAGGGCCATTTCAGAAAATCGCGGAGCCATTTTGGAAAATCAAGCAGTTAATTTGGCTCCTATTCGGTGGCATTATGGCCCCAAGAAAGTGTCGATTTAGCTTGCGGAGCAGAGCTATTTTGGCTCTATATTTTAGTCATTATAATACGGACCCAATACAAGCCAATATACAGCAGATTAAAAGTTAGCAAAATTTTTGAACCGTTGGACCAGTAACAAAAGATTAAAATACAGCAACTGTATAATATTTAGAATGAATAATAATTGTAATTAAACAGAAAATATTATCATTTTCATTTGCGAAGTTAACAAAAGAAATAATATACGGAACCATAACTAGCAATATTAATAACCTAAAGGCATTGTCTAATATCACATTGATTACTGTACTTGCTGTAACCTATTTTGTGAATAACTTGCATAAGAGTTCGACTGTCTGAACAAATAAAGTTTTTCAATTCATTGATAACAATAACCTAAAATAATAGCCAAAATATAAACATGGTTCTCATGAAATACTTATGACAATGCATTGAAAAATTGCAACCCGTATTGGCAACTGACCACTTTGCTTAGTGTTGCCAAGAACTACAGTTTCCAAAAAGGATAACACACCCTTGGTGTTACCATAATCTATATTAAAATATAGAAACTTGTCAACAAGGAAAGAACAGCCTCAAAACAGCAGTTGCCTCTATTGCAATAAATAGCCTGTCATACTCCAATGCAGTTCCAAGGACCACAATATGAGGTTGTGCCAAGTTTGACACAACAAGTTTCACTTTTTCATGCTCCTAAAAATAACAAATTATATCAAAAATTAATCTGTTGCTTTTCAATATTTTTCGACCTACAGTTCTAGAACAAACTTAATAAAATATTGAATAATTCTCTACGAAGAAAATTCCAACTTTCTTCGTGACTAGAAATGAAATACATTGAGGGGACGGGGCGGAGGAAGGCGTTGGGCACTATACTATTACCCAGACTACCAACAATACATTTTCACGTTGTTTTCTGGAATAGAATGACAATTGTCCAGTAATTTAACATAGTTTAATTCATTGGATTTCTGACTCTGGACTCGCCATCCAATCAATAATTTATTTTTTATGGAAATGAGAAATCGATCGCCTGTTTGCTTGTTTAATATATAACACTGTTTTATATATAATAATGCTGTTGTGAATGTGGGAGAACTTAGACGATACATGCACGATCGTCAAGCTCGTATCCTCAGAAAAATTATGTCCCGGACAGGAATCGAACCTGTAATATAACACTGTTTGTTAAGTGCTAAGTTATTTATTAAAATAGAGGCCTCTTCTTCCATTTGTCGCGTAGTTTTCAAAGCCGAGTGTTTATTTACAGTTTAAGAGACTGGTACCTAAACAAATGGCGGCCAATATATCTTACCACGATACATGCAAGACAAGAAATGGAAATATACCATCTAGTACGCAATGAATTGCACTCAAAATTATACACAGAATCCGGAGAAAGGACTAATACAAGATTCGACACTGAGAAAACACAGAGATCACAAATACACGCAAAAAATCATATATACAACCGAAGGAACTGTCTCTTGGGCAACTCGAATCAGATTGAAACCAGCTTGTAAACTGACTGAAATGGATGTATTTGAATGGCATGGGAAGCAAGGTCAGTGCTAATTACGATTTCTCCATATTTGTTCTTGTTGAGCACTTGGTCAAAATTCGTTTGCGATAAACGCATCGTTCAGAACGTAAAAACAGGTTTGCCAATGATATTTCAGTCATGATACTTCACTTTGCTTGTATCAGATTGAAATGATAGGTTTTCTCAAACATCTAGAGACATATTAAGACATTTCTTTATTCTCCCTATGTAATTACTATTCGGGTGAGAATTGTGTTGTATACATTGATTCCCAACGCACGTGCGTGGCCTTCATTTCTCGCCATGCAAACAAATGCCCAGAACAACACTGATGTCACTAGTAGCAGAGCTAGCCATATTGCAGTATTTGCAATACAATACAACAAATAGCACAATTAGTCAATTATGTTAGACTGTTAGTTATATAGTGACGCTTAAGAGTTTTGTAACACCTGGCTTTGTGCGTGTAGTCTTAGTGTACATGAGAAACTACACTCACATGTTGTGTAAGACAATTCTGATATATATATATAGCAAAATTATAAGTTGTGTAGTTGTGTTCTGCCGAGGTTTTAATGCATGTATGATGTATGTGTGTATTGTAAGTATGTATGTGTGTATTGTAAGTATGTATGTATTGTAAGTATGTACCGGTATGTGTATGTATGTCAAAATGTCTGTAGTTCATTCCTCTAAGTTCTCTGCAGTTTACAAGTTTACAACCCACATTATATATATATATTTATTTCAAAGAAACAAAACACACATTTTTTAATTAACAAAACTATACAGTACAGATACATACCATGATGGGCAGTTTGAATTTTTCTATCCAGTTAGTCTTAGCCTTGAATAATTATAAAGAGCATGGTTGTGATATACTGTATGTTCAATTTTACAATCTACAGTGTACAGTGCAGTGGTAAATATACATGTATTCCAACACTAATCAAACATACAAACCAGTACTGCAAGCCTGCCTTTGGCATCAGCAAATAATTTGTCTGTTTGCAACTTGCAAATCATGATACATACCGTAGATGTGTGAAACTAGCATTAATGTCACTAAATACCTCAACTTATTTTTGGGGCGTTGATCCAAACACTGAATTAATACACAAACAGGACAATTTCTTGAGGTGTTCCAGTGCTTGTAATTTTTAAACCTAATTCAGCAGTATGCCAAAGCTATAAACATCTGTTGCAGCACATGGATACAACCCGTCATATAATGCACAGGGTTAATGACAATGTGTTGATAGTTACCTTCGTAAAGTTTCTATTATTACTTGGAATTTTCTTTACTACACAATTATAATTTGCCTAATTTAAAATTTAAATATACTATTCTAGGTTCTAATTGCATAGCAGAACCGTGAATAACCATAATATTATCTGACTTAATGTCACAATGGAGAATATAAAAACATCCATCACAACACTTGCCCAGGCTATCCAACATTCCAACTAATTATTTTGCACAAGAGAAATAGGAGCAATACCTTTCAACAATGAAAATACTGTTCAGCATTTTGAATCAGTCAGACCACAAAATTCCATAATAAGTAATTTGGGATTAATATCAAGGCAAACACAAAGGGAGAACATCTGTTGGAAACTCGAGTCAAAATAGACATCAACATGAATTACACTATGTCACCTTCCGGGGTCTGCACACACAGGCTACAACAAGTACAGATTCACCATAAACATGTAACCTCGTAAGCTTACAAGCTCCAAAACAACCCTTTCCTAGAATTATTCCCTTTTCTTTATCATTCAAAACTAAATTTAGCTGATCTCTTCTTATAGCTTTTACATTTCTTAACTTTTCACATTTTAAGAATTGTAGTTCTGCACTGCATTTTTTCTCTGGTCCTCTTCCTTAGCTTATCATTTTCAGATCTCAAATAAACTACATATGACTTCAGGCTATTAATTGCCTTTTTCATCTCTCTTCTATGTTTGGAAAAATATCAGTAATCATATTTCTAATCTGTACAGTTCTGTTCCTACACAACATCTTCGCACCCACACATCGTGTTTAGGACAGAGTTCCAGAACATGAAAATGTTCTGCTCACAGCCCTGCAGGTTCCCAAAGAGTGTGCAGCCCATGTATATCATAGTACAGACCGTAGAAATGTGATTAAATAATATATTTCTAAATCAAACATATAACATTGATAGATTTTTTATATACATATATATATGTAAAGCTAATTAAGAAACATTATTTTGCTTCAAGGGCAGCATAACCAGAGAATTGTATATGTTGTGCAGTTCTACAAACTCTTGAAACCTAAAAGTGATCTTACACTCTGGGGAAAAAGGGCCGCCAAATTATAATGATAATAGGATATAATACATTTCCCTGTCCATTGAATTTCTATCCAATAAGCTGAAATAAACCACCAATGTGAATGTCCATAATATTTGCCAGTTCAGGCATTCAGAAACTGTCCGTCTATTTATTTATTAATCCTAAGCTTCCTATAACTTGTTGAATAATTTTCTCGATAGAACTGTCAAAGATTCAATGATAAAAGATCTTTAAATCGTAGGCATTAGACAAAATTGCAATAATTAAGTCTTAACTAAGTAATTTTGATGTGTATGTTTAATCTTCTCCTATTTAAGCTAGGTTAAATATATTTTAATTATATTGGAATGTAAAATATGGCAATTTTAAGACTTACATGCACAGATGAAGCCACCTTGGCGACAGCCGATACACCTACTCGGGAGAACTAGCTTGGTTGGGAGAACTATCGGCAGACGATGGCGATTGTCATTGTGACTGGATACGCCTGGGCCTCGGCTAGAAGTGTTTACATGTACACCATAACACCATCATCTTCATTCTCGCCGTCACTCGCACACGCACACTACAAATATAACAAACAGAGAAGCTGGAATTTAATACTACAAGGCTCGTATTCGTTTTGTAGCTTATATACGCAACAATTTGAATAAGCTTAGTAGCGAAATCGACAGTCCAGTGATCAGGTCGACACGGAGATCAGCCATGTTGAAAATTCTTCCACAGCGGACAATCCAACTACGAGGCGTTTCTTGAACGTATTTCCTGAGAAAAGTAACATCTTTATAACACTAAATATTAAGTAAACAGAATACTGTATCGAACGCGAGTTTAGCGTTTAGATTTTATCCGATTTTCCTTCTTCGAATGCAAATATAAATCCCAACGGTCACTTGTAGAATAGGCGCCAAATTCGCAAATAGTTTCTACGCATGCTCTGAACCTCTGAATGAATATATCGCGGGCGCATACATTCTCGTTCCCAGAGCCCGGGTCGTCTGCGCCGGGTTTTCGAATAGAACATTATTTTGTTAGTCTAGTATGATAGAAATTGTTAAAAAGTTACAATGTATAAAATTTGCGAAATCGAAAATTTTAACGTGAATTCTTACCTTCTCTTTAATTACGTCGCTAAGAAATCCCTTGAATTTCTGGCGAAATTTGAATGAAGGAAAAAAGTGTCATTTCTGCGTCAACTTCGTACAAGGCTGTCATGTCCTCGCCATTTAATTCTTCACTTTCTACATATACAAATATAAAAAATCACATTTATTACACAATATTGATCAAAAAGATAGAACTGCAATATATAGTGTCATTGCAGCAAAAGTATATAATATCGCGAAACTTACCGATACGTTCCACGACCTTCTGGGAAATCATGGGACAGCAACCAATCTTTTACTTCAGAACATAAAAATGTTGTCTGGAAGCATCCATATTGATGTAGCACGATGGAGCTGGTTAAGTCTAACTCGCAAAACGGTTCAAATGTATAATGTATGTACTAACCAGAATGGCCCATATTTATACTATTGTCTTACTGGCCAAACATGCCACTTGAAATTAGATAGATGATATTCTCGACCAATAAAAACTATCGAGAAGATAATATCAATGCTTTCACGCGCGTCGCTTTAACACGCGCGAGCCGATTACACAGAGAGAACTATTTGGCAGGAGAGTCGATTTGAGACACGGTCGAGTCGACTTGAAACGCGCGAGTCGATTTGACACGCCCTAGTCGATTTGACAGCCGGGAGTCGATTTGACACGCGTTAGTCGATTTGACAATTGACATGAGTCGATTTGAAACTCGGGGGTCGATATGACACGCGGGCGTCGATTTGAAGTACGGGAGCTAAATTGGCACGAGGGAGTCGATTTGACAACGGAGTCGATTTGCCACCGGGAGTCGATTTGACAAATGGGTCGATTTGACATGTGTAAGAGCCGATTCGGAAAAAGAGAGCCAAAATGAATTCATTGGGGGCTGATATGGACATCATAAATAGCGCTGCAAGTGGAGCCGTAACAGCCCCGGGAATGAGAGTCGTTTTGATCTGTGGGGCTGAATTGGAAAACGGTGGGGCTGAATTGAAAAATGGCAGGGCTGTTTTGGAAACGGGTAGGGCCAAATTGGCTTTTTAGTGTACCTAAAATGGCCATGTTAGTGTCGATCTAGCTCTCGAATCCCAAAATGGCTTTCACGTAGGGCCAAAACAGCTTCGGCTCCAACAGGGCTAAAACGAAATTTGGGGTCGTTTCAACCCTTTTTCATTTACAGTGTAATGCAGTGTTGGAATGTTTAATGGCGGCGTTGGGGAACTATGTCTAGTCGTCCTGATCATGTGTCTCATCGTTAAAGGATAAATGAGCAATCTATAAAACGTTTTGTTATGTAGTCTTATTAGTATAATTCGTATTTAGCCTTGCTGATTTTTCTATATTTGGCGTCATGTAACGACGATGTCTAATGCAGTGTTAGAATGTTTAATGGAGCCGTTGGGAAACTACCACAGTAAAATGCCAAGATAAAAGAAACGCAATAAAATGCAAATTAAAATATAATGCTATAAGAAACTTTGACTAGTTAATAATAAAATCTTGTAGAGTACTTACAGTATTGTTTATCTGTTTCAACTTTATGAACCCGATTGAGGTCTTTCTAACATAGATGTATAACAAGATATAACAATCTAACTCGAAATAATCATATTCATACGTGTGCAGTGTTCTCCAATAAGATCTTCGGATGATGCATTATAGATTAACAATTCTGAACTTCGACCTTCTGTGATTTTATTATCCTGTAGAACGTGCTTCAAGTATATTGTTATGTTATGCATGTTTTTATACGTGTTAGTTAAATTAAGTGCTTGCAACAACATAAAATTATCACAATTTAGAAAATATATACTACGTGGTATCTATATACTAGCTAGGGGTCTACAGTATTAATATGAAAAATTAAAATTATGAGGTGTACTGCATGCATGCAAGGACTGTCTTATCCATTAAATCTGACTAAAGTTTCAAGATCCCAGAATATTTGTGAGATTTCGTAATGGGAAATTCTCTGATTCTCTGTGTTCTTATAATGAGACGCCTTACATACAAAGTAATTATACAGGGCTCGTTTCATCTAACACGAGTTCCTTTCCTGCGATTTCCATCTCGTTAAAAACATAGAAAGTGGGAAACAACGTGAAAATAATTTATCATCATGATTTTCCTTCTATAAGTCGAGGGGAAATTGTCGACTCAGCGAGATTTAAAAATTATATCATGATAAATTTTCACGTTACCCTGAGGGTTAAACGACTAAAAGGACATTCGTAGCAAAAATTGTTCTTGTGTTTGTATGCGGAAACTGTGCCTTTGCTCAAACAGTACAGAGATAAAATCTATATAGAGTGGTATACTGCTGAAATAGTGTGTATAGGAGGTACGGCTAACGTTTCGAGCAAAGTCCCTTCGTCAGGAAGAGTGAAACGTTTCACTCTCTCTATACGATTGACTCTCCGACAAACGGCCTTCACTTGAAACGTTACACCTCCTTAGTTCGGCAGTACATGCACCAACCTTTTAGAGCACTATACATGTACCTATTTGTATTTCTACACTACGTATGTACACGCACAGCACAGCATTTTTTAAATACTATTGAAAACATAGCTATATGTTTAGGCGTGATCTAAGTATATGTTTTGTTCAAATGAATAACGTTTTAGGGTGATCATCGTCGTGGTGGATTGAAGCTGTTGTCTATCGTCTTTAGTATTTTAACGAAACCCACTTTGTTTATTGTAGGTAGACATATACTTACTGGAAATGACGACTTTATCAATCAACGTTGGTATACATACTTTAGTTGATTCTTCTCCATGTATTTAACATGCGTTGACCTTCGTCTGTGCATATATGACCATTATACCATTTCACAATTAAGAATATGTATTTATCTCTTTTATGGCTACGCCTCCATGGTAAGCCCCAAAAAGTTCGTCTAATGTTAACAAAGATGTATGTAGGACCTGTGTAAAACTCATTTTGTAATTAGGACACTGGAATTGTGAGCAAGTCGAGTTTCGACCAAATGTGATACACTGATTTAATATGACCGAAAGAATGTTCATAATACTGCAGGATGCGTGTAATATAAGCAAGGTTATATTTAGTTGAAACAATTATTTGTTTACCGCCTACACAAATATTTTTCCACCTGTTGCTTTGCTAAATAGTCATTATCACGTTATAGCGACGAAGTTAACCTAACCTGTTTGAACCATAGTTTAATACTGCTATCATGACCCTTGGAATTTCATTCTTCCCTGACACGATAGAAGCACAAAAAACGTACAAGCACAAGAAACAAAGATGATGTCTTTTTGTATAAATGATCTGCATGTATGTTATAATGTCAAGCCATTTGCGGTTTTATTATAAAGCTTTTTGTTTCCACTTTTTTATCTAATCTTTCTTGTCGTGTTAAAGTCGGTTTTCTAAGTTATGAATACGTTTTACTTGATGTTTTCCAGTTTTGGCTTGCTATAACTTTGCAAGGTGCCAGTCATGACTGAGCATTCGTATGTGGAGAGCTTTTTTATTTGCCTTATAAAAATGAAAGAACGACGAGTGGCCTATATATATGCAGGGAGGCCGAAAGCTAACTTCCGGTTTCAGGGCTAAAAAGTTGTCGACATAAACATAGACCAAATAATTTTATTACGACGTCATTTCTTCAAAATAACCGCAGAGAAATATCACTAAAAGTTATTAATATAATTAGATCAACATTGCAATTCTCCCCAAAACCGTCAACTACTAATCTGACGACAGAAACAGCCGAAAATAAGCTTGAGGTAAAAGCATCATGAGAAGTGAGAACATGCTTAGAAAGATGAAAGATATTTCCAGGTGGATACGAAAATATGCCGTTTAACTTTATGTTGGATTGCTGCAGATGTAAAGTGATGTTGTGAGTTTGCCTAGCCTTCATATTCTACAACACAAAGAATCTTTTTTTGTGGTTTTCTCTCACTATCGAAGTGTTGTTAGGTGATTTTTTGTTGGCTACAAGATCAGTCTTCGTGAATCTCCTGCCCGACGAGAGGTAAAATAAACATCTTACACCTTTTCCATATTATCTTGGTGGACTATATCTATAAAAGTGTTGTCTTTTTGGGTTTTATTGAAACTTTCAATAAGGTAAACTTGCCCTCACAAATTATACGGAAATTCTCGTTCGTTATAGCGTTGCTTTACCCACTTTAAATACTTATAATTTCCTATATATTTTCGGCCTATTTTTGAAAAATTTAATGAAAATTAACAGGGAAGATTAATATATTTTATTTAAGAAATAAAAAACGTGTCGCGTGTGATTATCGAGTTATAATGGCACGAGAGATGCGTGTAAAACACGAGGCGATAGCCGATTGCCATTATAACTCGATAATCACACAAGACAAAGTTTTTTATTTCTTTTATAAAAGAACACCATTATTATTAACAATAAAGCCATGAAAAATGTAGATTTACCTGTTATAAATGACGTTGCTATGTGCGTTGCTAGGAAGTCGATGATGAAAACACGTTGGCGATTTTAGCGATGAAAATGCACTCAACGTTGCAGTTAAAACATTCTGTTGTGTTAGTACCTTGATTAGCCTTGTACCCAGCTATTCTTTGACTATCTTTTGTGATTTAAACTACTGAAAATCCGTCAAAAACGACAAAATCTACGCGAAGAATCACGTCAGCTAATGCTTTATTGAGTTATAATGCACGGTTTTTGAGCTCAGTAACCAATCAGATAGCGTGTTCTCGCTCATTTACTTCCGGTTATTTTATAATTATAGTTATTGTTCATATGTAGAATGTTAATGTTTAAAAACGATGATGGGCCGGCATGATTTGCTTTTTGTGTGTAGAAGACCTCAAAATTCCAGTAGTTGGATTCTCTTATCCTGCACGGGTATTGACCAATTATAAAACGTTCTTCTTCCTCAAACACAATAAGAATACTAGTGGACTGCAGTGAACATGGTTTTCTCGAGTGCACGGAAGCTTCAAAATCGTCAAAGCACTTGCAATCATTGAGACAAGAACGCTGAAATATTCTCTTGTTGCTTGGGTTAACGTTGGCTTAAATTTGCATCTTTGTCTTAGCTACCTTTAGCAAGAAAAACGTGGACGCGTCAGGAATTGGTAATTTCTTTGAATGATGTGTGTCTTGAACGCTATCTCCAACCATAAAAAGCCCGAGCACGCTCCGACCATTTTCCGAAGATTATAAAAATGGCGGGCTTTTTGTTGTCCCTTCGCAAGCGAGGGTGATAATCTCGCCGCGGCAGCGATCCATTTCCCACGAATAGTTCGTATGTATATATATATATATATATATATATATATATATATATATATATATATATATATATATATATATATATATATATATATATATATATATATATATATATATATATATATATATATATATATATATATATATATATATATATATATATATATATCGTGAGAAATGGATCGCTGCTATATATATATATATATCAGGGCTCAAAATAACATTTCGTGTTACGCCGGTCATTGTGACTGGTCAGTTCCAATTGTGATCGGTCAAAGACGATTTTTGACCGGTCAAATTTCACGACGCCCACAAAATGTGTCAAAAAAATGTGTCAAAAACTTTAACAGCACGTGCGTAAATACATGTTTTTCTCTGCTCTTAAATCACTTCGCATTTACGGATTTAAAGCTTTTATAAACATAAATGGTAAATATCGTTTGCCCGGCCAATCTGGTGGATTTACTGAATCGTTTATTCTCTTACTTTTAACTTTAATTTAATAATACGCGGAACGAAACCGGCGCGAGTTTCCAAAAAGGTTGAACAGGATGCGGAATAGTTTGGTACGCCACGCGAATGTCGACCCTTAATTAAACCTCATTGGGTTGGCTTGACAAATAAATTTGAAGTCTTTGGACTTCGCCAGTCGTCATAATCCAGCTGTTAACGACCAAATAATAGCAGAATTCTTCAAATTTGTGATATAAACATGAAACTTGGCCAAGTTACTATCCAACCTCGTAGCCAGGCTTTTCACACGCTCGATCGTCCCTAAGATAAACATTTTAAGAAGTGGGCCAGTCCAAATCGATCATTGGAGCGCCTTACTGCGCATGCTCCAAAATTACGTGACATGGAAACGAGGCTAGGATAAAAATCGATATTTTCGCCAGGATTTTGACTTTTAGAAAGCTTTTGACTTTGGGTGATGTTCAATGGGTGTGTAGTAGCTACTTGAGAATGTAAATAGATGTCACGTGACCAATCACGTGATTCAACAATCGCTTTTACAGGGTAGTTCGAACAATTCCCAATTGGTGCTTTCCCCTCTTTATCTTCCACTTAAAAATAGCTGTGTTCCTATATTTCAGTTGGAGAACCTCACGCCTACAAGGCAATGATAAATTGCTGATAAAAATTATTGATTGCTATATGCCGTGCGCGCCACCTTGTCAGATTTTGCAATTATCAGTTAATTAAAATCGATAATGTGTTTATTTCATTTTTCGGGTTACAAAATGTAACCGTCTGAAATGTATCAACAAAAAAGAGTAGTTTTTCATGTCTATCTATGGGGTAATCGGTGTGTAATCGATCGCAAACTAGGCACTTGGTAACGAACCTTTAGCGAAAAATGAATGCCTTTTCTGTGATAAATCTGACTATCCGTCAAATCTACGTTCAGCTTCAACACTTGAAATAGATCGAAAGGTCAGGGAATGTGCAGTCCTGTTAAACAATGGAAAACTTATAGCTAAGTTATCAACTCGTGACATGGTGGCAATGAAAGCGAAGTATCATGCTAAGTGCCTTGTTACTCTATACAACCGAGCAAGACCACTTAAATCAGTAACTCCCAAGGCCAAGGATGTTGAGTATTCAACACCAAATCTGGATGAACTAGCGTTCGCCGAACTGATAGCACATACCGAATAACTACTGCAATGTGAAGATATAGCCCTGATTAAGATGTCCGAGCTTACGAATTTCTTTTCTGAGAAATTGGAAGAAATGGGGGTCGACTCTGGTACAGTCAATACCACAAGATTGAAGGAGAGAGTAATGGCAGTTTTTCCAGATCTGACTGATCACATTCAAGGGAGAGACACTGTTCTTGTTTTGGAGCATGAAATTGGAGATGTACTCAAACGAGCAAAAGAGAGCGACTCTGAAGCATGGCATTTGGCAAGAGCAGCAATGATAATAAGAAGAGATATATATCGCATATCCAGAATACCTTTAACGGGACATTTCCAGAAGAATGCCAAAAAGAATATATCCCGGCTTCGCTGAAGGTTCTGGTTGATATGATTCTTAAGGGGGCGACCATTAACAAAGAGCCCTCTGGTAGAGTTCCCAATCAGGCCTGCCTAACAATCGCACAGCTTATAGGCTTCAACAGCATCTCACGAGTACGCGATCGATCACAGTCCGTGACCAGTCCCCATCAGACACGAGCCAAGGAGTGTCCGCTTCCAATATATACATCACTGAAAATCCATGGAGCAACAAGGGATAAATCTCTTATCGATAGTTTTTTCTAGTTAGGGATGTGTACTGTATTTCATATGATAGGTTACTATCTGTATCATCTGACATTGCTAATAGTGTCACACTGTCACGAGAGTGAAGCAGTTGTGTGCCCGTCCAAGCTACGTGGAGGATTGTTTACTACTGCAGCGGTCGACAATATTGATCACAATCCAAGCTCCACCAGCTCCCACGACTCGTTCCATGGCACAGCAATTTCGTTAGTACAACATCCAATGCATGGGAGACAAACTGGGAAATGAAAGAGGAGTTGATACGTTCGACCCTACCCAATGCAACAGTTCCAAGAAAGTTGATCAGCTGCCATCATCATATCGTGAGGTTCCCCCTGTGGCTTTACCATCAAGTGAACTTTACGCTCCGCCGATTACTGGTCCGATATACAAGCTCATCCAACGACAAGCCCACCAGAACGGGAACAAGACTGGCTCAAACACGTTAAAGAAGTGCTCTTGAAAGAGGAGCTTGATAAAGACGATGCTGTTTCCAGGGCGGCATATCGTGCTTCAACAGTCTCTCCATCATCCCACGAACGAGCAATCATCACCCTTCTGCCGATGTTTTTGGAGAATGCCCACTCACTCGCCATGATACTCCATTCAATGAATGTAGTACGATCTGCTGTACATCAACCCTACACAAATTCCAGTGATTGCTGTTGACCAACCTCTGTTTGCGCTGGCCAAGCAGATTCAGTGGAAATTTCCAAATAGTCATGGAGAGGATAAGTTTGTTATCATGCTCGGTGGTCTGCATATTGAGATGACTTCTTTGAAAGTGCTTGGCAAGTGGTTGAATGGGAGTGGATGGACGGAGATCATGTCTAATGCGGGGGTGGCAACTCAAGGTGTTGCAGATTCCTTTATCAGTGCCAGTCACCTGACGAGAACGAGACGTGCCCATCAAGTGACAGCAGCTAGTCTCCACCTCCTACAGCAGAAAGCCGACGATGAGTATGTGACGAAAGTTGCCAACGACGAGAGAGCTAAGTTCTTAAAAGGTTGGAAGGAAGATATGTCGAAGAAATGTTCACAGTTTCTCTACTGCATGGTCTAGAGTTTTGGAACTTCAGATTTGCTGTTTGCAGCTCGTGCGGGCATTCAGGGAAGCTGATTTTCCATATTACCTCCAGTCTCTGGAGCAGATTGTCCCTTGGATGTTTGCCATGGATAATATCAATTATGCGAGGTGGCTCTCCGTTCATATCCGCGAAATGTCAGATCTTCAAGTCAAGCACGCTGAGGTGTTTCAAGAGTTTTCCAATGGATCTTTCGGGTTGCACAAGACAAAGAAGTTGTTCTCGTCCATAGCTCTCGACCATGCACACGAGCAAGTAAACGCAGTGGTAAAGGGAGAAGGAGGTGCAGTTGGCCTGACGGAAAACCCATCAGCTCTACGACGATGGATGATTGCGGGATGATTCAGGAGTTCGAGGTGAGTACTTCCAGTTCAGAACGTCACCACCATGAGCAGAAACCAGCGCGTTTGCTAAAGACGTTTGCTAAAGACGAGCGTTTGGTAAAGACGTTTTAAATGTTGTTTCATCTTTTGAGGAGCTTGGAAACCCGTTCATAGAGGATATAGCCAAGAGCTATTTGCCATTCACACCAAAGATGTCATGGACGGTTCTGTTGTGGAAACTGTGCACAATGTGATCAAGATCGGAGAAGAGCAATATCAAGCTTTCGTCCAAGAGCGATTTATCGACAGGAGCAAGGCCGTTACAGACATTTTGAAGAAAAACAATCTGGCTACCTTTAGTAAGCCAAACAAGAAAGTTACTTCAAAGGATAAGGCGAAAGTAGTGGCTTTGAAAGAGGATTGTGCCCTATTCTCTAGGCTGTACATAGCAAGCCAGAATCGAGATGGAGATCATGATGACTTCTTCAAGTACGAGAACCAACCGTGGCCACCATCCCTTTCGCAAGCGGGAAAGCTCAGAGGGGGACAGAAAGCAGACCTAGTAAAGTGTCTACAGACTACTCCTGATGTTCAGCAGCCAATCGTAGATGCCATCATTCTGGATGGGGCCGTTATCGTCCAGATGCTGCCTACCGGAACTGCGGCGTGCACGTTTGAAGAATACTCGCAAGCCGTGTTTGCTTCGTATGTATTCAGGCAGTTGGAATCAGTAAGAAGAGTAGATATTGTATGGGACGTATACAGAGAAGATCCCTTGAAGAAAGCGCTGCGCGAGAAGAGAGGCTCGGGTCAACGGTGGAAAGTTTTACCTGCAACACGCATCCGGCTACCTACGTGTCGACGAAAATAAGAATGAGCTGTTCAGATTGCTTGCGGAAAAAGTGATGTCACTACCAATCCCAGAAGGAAAGGAGGTATATAGTACGTACGGAGAAAACGTCTTGTCCTCTCCCGGCAGAACGCATATGACCATCCTTGAGCCTTGTAGCCATGAAGAAGCAGATACGAGATTAATGGTGCATGTATTGGATGCAAGCCTCTGTGGTCGTCAACGGATAATGGTGAGAACCAACGACACTGACGTTGTAGTACTAGCCATATCAAATGCACACACCATCCCAGCAAATGAACTATGGATTCTTTATGGCTCACGAAAGAATATTCGGTACCTGCCTGCGCACACCATTGCCTGACATTTGGTCCCGAACAAACGTCTGTCCTACCTTTGTTTCACTCTCTAACATGCAGGATGTGATACTGTTTCGTTCTTTGGTGGCCGGGGAAAGAAGACAGCCTGGGATGTGTGGAATGTGTTTGCAGAGCTAACACCAGCACTTAAAGTCCTGAAGTCATTTCCAGAAATCGTCGATGATACATCCATGTCATTGTCGGTGATCGAAAGGTTCGTGGTTCTTCTATACGACTGCACAAGTAACATTATGAAGGTCAATCAAGCGAGACAAGAGCTTTTTTCAAAGAAATCTAGAACTCTGGATAACATTCCTCCAACTCAAGAAGCTTTGATGCAACACACCAAGCGCGCAGTATTTCAAGGTGGCTTTATATGGAGTCAAAGTCTTCAGCCTGTTCTTCCCTGCCCTTCTGTGGGTGGCAGCGTGATGACAAGTCGTGGACGCCAAAATGGACGCCACTCCCAGGCTGCAAAACTGCTTGTAGAGGACGTTGCAAATGTGTTAAGGCAGGCTTGGTTTGCACAGGCTTGTGCAACTGTGGTGGTGATTGTAGATGATGCGAAGTACTTGTTTCAATTCTTAAACCCATCGTTGGCGTATATCGTGAATAGTCCAGGAATACAAGTAAGCGGCATAAAGATGTGTATTTGTGACTAATTAGGAATATAGAACAGCTGTGCCATTCATACAACTTATTAAATGTATGTATATTTACCAGAATGATGTAACATTTAAGTAACATTTTGTTTCAGCCTCGTTTCCATCCATGCGACATTTTTCAGAAGTTTGCAAGAGTTTATATAGATAAGAACGTTTTATTATAAAAATATTTATATTGCATATAAATTATACAGGCGGTTACGTGACTGATCGCATGACGTATTTTGGCAATCTTAACTAACACAAATAAATCCAATGACCAAGATCCAACTTCTAAAACGTATCTCAAAAATTAAATTTTAATGTAAGTGTTAATTTTTGCCTCACACTCGTTTCTATATAGTGCTATTTTGGAGCATGCGCAGTCCGGCTCCCTAATAGTAATATTATATTTGTGGAAATATTTCGCTAGCGACGAGTGAAATGGTGAAGTGGGGAACGTCCTTAACCCCTTAACCCTTTCCTGTCCGACCCAGTCAAATGGGGTCATAGAAGACCCCCGAAGTCGTCAATCGAAAAACACGGTAACGCAAGATTAAAAATTGAAATTCGACAAGCGCCAGGGACATGAGATCCACTCACACGCCAAATTTGATTTTATTTGATAAACAACTCTGCGATTGGTGGCATTGTGAATTTTCATGATGCTACGTGGGCGTGCAAGATGGTCTTTTCTAGAAAAATGGATGTTTTTCAACCTGATTTATGATAATTATGCTAATTTATATTAACATAATGTGTCTTGTTCGGAAAATTCAAAAGCATTGGTAACAGCCGGTTTATTGGGCTTTCAGAAAAGGTATAGGTTTCGCAACAGTTATGAATATTTCCCGAGATATCAATAGAACAAAGAGGCAGTTCAATTTTCGATGTTTTTCAGCCGGACAGCTGGAAAGAGTTAAGGTAAAAAAGGTAAAAAAAGCCATAAAACAAACAACAGATATGCCGGTTTAGTTTTCACTGGCAAACAAAAGGCAAATAGTCTGTAGGCTGCGAGGGCAATACGCGTTTTCCAGATCGGTACGTTTTGGCAGGGAAATTGATTTGAATAAGAATAAAAGAGAGCTAGGCAGGTAATCTTTTAACGAAACAAATAAAGAAATGGAAGATTTTGTCTGCAGCAATATATATATATATATATATATATATATTTTTTTATTTTATAAGCTTTGCCACATCTAGACTAGAGAACAAATATTTACACAATAACATATACAAGACGATGGCAGGGTGTCCGCAACAACTTTGGCCAATTACTGCGGTCCTATGTAAACTAAACAATACGCAGCTTATATATAGTTACAGATAATTACAATATACAAATACAGATACAAACTAGAAACAACATGAAAGTGGTTTTGTTAAGTCACGTGCCTGGTTGCATTTAAGGCAATTAAAATTGTTTTCCAGGAGCGAGGGTCATCTACATTGTAATTGTTTTCTAGAGCATAATGATAGTAATTGAGCAGTGAATTTTCAAAGGTTGTTAGAGTGATATATTTACTGATAATAGATTTTGGTAGTACATTCTAGATCCTTGTTGTCCTAATAGTATAAGATTTTTGACATGTCAAAGTGTTGGATTTCTTAATTTTGAATTGAAGGCAGTTGGGATCCACTGATCTTGTAATTTTGTTGTGAATTTGATGTTCTGGAAGTACTGAGTTAGACAGATTGATGATGCCACAATTTGCTTTAAAAAAGAACAGCATGTCGAGATATTCGTGCCAATAACTTAATGGTATATGATATTTAGGACGGCAAGCCTTTGATTGTAATTGGAATCACAAAGAAAAGGTAGATCCAAAATATATTTGGATGCGCGTCTTTGTACGCGTTCCATGCGTGAGATGAGGTCGACCAAACTTGTGTTGCGTACCCCAGTTGAGAACGGACGAGACTTAGATATAGAGTTCGACGTGCTGATGAGTTTTTGATATTTCTAGTTGATCTACGAACATACCAAAGTCCATACGCCAAGATCACGTTCACAGTCCGAACTTTCTAAGATGGTGTTTTGTAGTGTGTAAGGGTATTGGATCTTATTGTGTTTCCTAGTGATTTGTAGAGTTTTGCATTTAGATATATTGAGCAGAAGACCGGTATTAGATGAACAAGTTTCGAAATTTGTCAGGTCCTCCTGTAAGGCTGCTGCGTCCGCTGGAGTATTGATTACCTTAAAGATTTTAGTGTCGTCGGCGTATGTTGCAATGGTAGAATTGTTAGTAGAGGAAGGCAGGTCGTCTTCATACAGTAGAAACAGCAGCGGTCCAAGAATGGAACCTTGTGGTACTCCTGAAGTTACTGGAAGAGATGTTGATGTTGCGCCAATAACGGTAGTTTGTTGGCGACGGTCTTGCAGATAAGAGCAGAACCATTTGATAATATTACCTCCAATCCCAAAGTCACGAAGTCGAAGTAGAAGACGTTTGTGGCTAACCTTATCAAAGGCCTTTGACATATCCAAATAAATTACATCGATTTGTTTACCGAGATCTAGTTGACGTCCTATTTTGTCGAAAACTTCGATAAGTTGAGTAACACAATTTTTTCCGGGGAAGAAGCTATGTTGACAAGAGGAGATTTGATTGAAAACCTGATCTTTAATGTTGTTAAATACACAGCGCTCCAGTACTTTCGAAACCAGTGAAAGTAGAGATATAGGTCTATAGTTTTCTGCGAAATCTTTGTTTCCTTTTTTATGAATTGGTACAACATTTGCGAGTTTCCAGTCCTGTGGTAATTTGCCAATTCGTAGAGATTTATTGAATAGAGCACAGAGTGACGGAGCTATTTGAGAAGCAGTTTCTGTTAGTAAACGTACAGGAATACCATCAGGACCATGCGCTTTATCATTGTTGAGATTTTTTAATACAGCAGTAACAGTTTCTGGTGTTAAAGTGACATCTTCCAGCAGAGAATTTGGTGAATGTTCAAAATGGTGGACATCGGTAAACGACTCGGTCAGTAGTGAAGATGGATGTGAAGTAATTATTGAAGAGAGTTGCGATATCAGTGGGATTTTCTGAATATGACCTGGTGCTTTCATCAATCTTCATTGAGATCTTTTCAGGAATGTTACAAACCTTGGATTTTAGTTTAAATAATGACCAGAAACGCTTTGGATTATTTCCATGATCAGCACAGACAGAGTTAATGTACTTGGAGCGGCTCTCACTCAGCATTCGCTTGATTTTGGTTCTTAAATTTTTAAACTTCTCTTTTAGATAATCATTGGATGTACGAGATTTCTTTAGCTTCAGTCTTATGGTGTTTTTCTTTTTAATATCGTGTAGTATGGCGCTGGTAATCCAGGGAATGTAGTTACGACCACGTAACTTTTTAGTTGGGATATGATCAGAGACTGCAGCTAAGAAAGCTTCCTTCCAACTCGACCAATCCTCGTTAATATCTCCGTCGTCTGATATCATGTTAGAAAGGTTTAGAGATTCAAGAGTAGATCGCAGACCCTTAAAATCTCCACGCCGGTAATCGTATACGGTTCTGTGTATTTTGGGTAAACTTTTAGGATGTACAAGTAGGTCGAAGACGATTATACTATGATCAGTGAAAATCTCTGCATCTGCAGGAGACAAGACGTCGGATATTTTCACTAGCTCAGAGCCTCAGGAATGTTGGTAAGGACGAGATCGAGTACGTTGTCTCCTCTTGTACGTGTGTTATCAAGTTGAACCAGAAAATGATCATTTAGTATTTCTAAGAAAGAATTCTCGTTGACGCCTATTATTTATATTTAAAAGAATTCGTGATCGCTGATTGGCTAACAGCCAACGGTGAAATCGTCATATCAACTCATTGCCCTACCAAATATGGAGTTGTGACATCAATGGTGCAATATGACAAAAGATTATTGCACGATTGACGTCACCTGGTGCAATATGAAAAACTAATATTGCACGCTATCACGTTTTTCCAACGATGCACTCGTTAAATAGTTGATAAAGTTAATCTTTTAAATAAATAATAAAACAATTATTGAATTCGGTTTTCGCATGATATGAAGAATTATCAAGGCCTCAGTTTCGGCCTTGATAATTCTTCATATCATGCTCAACCTCATTCAATAATTGATAAATATATATTGCGTATTTGTTTGTGTCCCTCTATTCATCATTACAATCCACTAAAATCTGTCTGTCTGTCTGTCTGTCTGTCTGTCTGTCTGTCTGTCTGTCTGTCTGTCTGTCTGTCTGTCTGTCTGTCTGTCTGTCTGTCTGTCTGTCTGTCTGTCTGTCTGTCTGTCTGTCTGTCTGTCACACTTTCCTACATTCTCACCCCTTTTTTATTAAGGTGAATCAGGAACTCATTAGAATAATTGGCAAGGATCGCGTCAAAAACGCCACCTAACGGCTCCAGAGTGCACTGAATGTCATGATGCAAACATATACCAACAAAACTCTGAGGAATAATGACGTCGTTGTGGTGATACAAGAAATCGAGAAGCTAATGTCAAGAAAAAAAGGAAGTTCAAGCAGTATACGGATTGCACAGATGAATCACCGTTTTGACTGTTTCTGGTTTATACTTATAAAATAAACCTTATTACAGCCCAGTAAGAGGAACAATTTTAACTACAAATCGCTTTTTTGGTGTGTTGTTCTTATAGCCATTAACTTTAGCTGATCAACTACTCAAAGGCTAGTCTCCTTCGCAGCCGTCAGTTCGAGTTCGTTATCACTCCCCTCAACTACCGGCTGCTAACCCGAGCAGCAAATTCCTTTCCAATTGTTGACCAATCTGGCAGAGTCAGACTTCCAATATATGGAAACATGACCTTCGACCTTGAGCTGACCGTTTGAAAAGGGTATAACTCTTCCACGGACGTTGAGGGAGGCCGAGTCAGCGATATATCAGCGGTTTATAATAAAAATGTTCATCAGATACTCCAACAGGACAGCCGTCCCTCACATTGTAAGCCACAAATTACTTGATATTGTAAGCAATAAATTATTGGATTGTAACCGACCCCAAAACAACAAAGATCCTAACCCCCATCCTAACGAGTTTTCTAACCCTACTTACCCGCCTATATATACTAAGGACTCCAATTATGGGAGAAGAGGGTGGGGGATCAGTTGGGTCGTGTCTTAAAACTCGTTAGGCGGCGGGTTAGGATTAGAAAACTCGTTAGGCGGGGGGTTAGGATCTTTGTTGTTTTGGGGTCGGTTACAATCCAATAATTTACTGCTTACAATGCCTTAACGTGACGTGAAACCACGAACGTACCACGTAACGGAACGTACCACGTATAACGTACCGTACCGTGACGTGAACTGTTTGGACGTGCACTGAAGTGCTCCGCGAATTATTTCGTATTTCATTTTTTCCTGTACGATCTTGAACGGGATACTTCTCAAAGTGGTTGGTAAAGTGTTCTTCTATTGGAATCTGAGAAACTCCAAGTATCCTTTTCGCCATCTAAATAATATTTAGTGAAATACCGGATTGTCTATACAGAGATTTTTAACGTTTGTTTTTCAAGCTCGCGCAAATACGGTTGGTCTTCACACGCAAGCAAACGAAGCACGCTACATATGCTGACGACAGTGCGCGTGCTTCGATTTGGTATGAGCGCGTGCGTGAAGTAATTAACTTGGAATAAAACTCATCGAACTGTACTCGCTGTAGACACATGCGCCATGATTTTGCTCCGAACCATCCACCTCCGTTATCCTTTTTGTTTGTTTGGTTCTTCGCGGGATTCGTCATACTGAGGAGAACCTATAGTGCAGGCCTTGTTGCGTACCGCAACGGATCAACTTCGACCACCTTATTTTTCTCAAACACGTCGTTTGATATTTGAGCATTGATATTTTAAGTAGTTTTAAGTCAGCACTTAAGATTTTTATTTTTCAAAATTAATAGTTTTTTGTTCATAGTAGTAATATATGTAGTAGGCTTTATCCCCTCGATCTCGAGTCGAGTTTATGTGTTTATATATATATATATATATATATATATATATATATATATATATATATATATATATATATATATATATATATATATATATATATATATATATATATATATATATATATATATATATATATATACAATATCTACAGACACGTGTTTTACAGACACGTGTTTCGTGTTTATATATATACATCGGAAAATTTGGTCCTGATAACTAGATACTCAGCATTTGAATTAATATTTAAATTGAAACCATCACATGATTGCGAATGCAAAAATTGAAACGGATTCAAAGGTTTTTTTCCAAAAGAGACATAGTTTTTTGAGGAAATAGAAATCCGAGTTCGAGTATGTATTTTGACTCACTTATTCCAAATCTGTTTTCATAATTGAAAACGGTTATATATTGATCGAGATATTCAAAATAATATATGACGAAGTGACCGGCTTATAGCCGTGGTTTAGTCGACTAATTTCTAAGTACATAAACCATTTTTACGAAGGGTACTCACGTTCTCGTAATATAGTAGACACATATGTTATGTATTTTGACTCGCTAATTCCAAATCTGTTTTCAGAGTTTAAATCGGTTAAAGTGCACCTGACATCAACATTTTTTATTGTCTTATTTGGAAGAACTTTTAAAACGATAAAGTAACTTCTTTTGACGATTTTCGTTTCTTCGCTTTCTTTTTGAGATATAACAGTTTGTTTGATATGCAAATGTCCGGAATTTACGTCACACATGCATAATGACTTATTGGAGAAATGTGTGTATCTCTTTCATTCTCGAACGAAATCCTTTCAAATTGAGAGGATTGGTGTTGTGGGAGAAACACGCACACGTGTTATTCACACTTTAGTGTTTTTATTTGATGAACGCAAAGATATATAACATTCTCTGATAACTCATTATGCATGTGTGACGTAAATTCCGTACATTTGCATATCAAACAAACTGTTATATCTCAAAAAGAAAGTGAAGAAACGAAAATCTTCAAAAGAAGTTACTTTATCATTTTAAAAGTTCCTCCAAATCAGACAATAAAAAATTTTGATGTCAGGTGCACTTTAAATATTGGCAGAAATAACGTTCAAACATTTCTTCGACGAAACGGGCTTTTGCAAATTGTGAATTTTTGCAAAACACAAATACACGGCCACGGCGTGCGAGGTCTGGGCATCATGGATGGGAAATTCCCGTAGGGGGGAGGGGGGAATAGAAAAGGGGATTATTGTGGATTCGTATTTCTAGTCTAGTTATAATGAAACTGTAATTAGCTTTATAAGTAAAATTAAGAATACGTTGTTGTAAGAGCATTGAGACTATTGTATAATGCTCCTAATACTTTATTATTTTTATTATTAGTCTTTATTATTATTATTATTATTATTAACAAGTCCAGTAAGTTGTGGCTTTCAACGTGAAGGACGGCTGGGTTATCATATGTAAGTCTAAACATCATCAACGATCCTTTATAGTTCCAGGTATCGTACTAAATTTGTAGTTATACAGCAATTTATATAATTTTAAAATCTACCATCTTGGCAAGAAATATTCTCCTCCTGGAGTATCCGAAACCGCTGATATATCGCTGACTCGGCCTCCCTCAATTGCGTAAATAGAATCAATATAAAGATGATGTTGTATTATCTGTGAATTACAATATGAATATATGTACTTACATGTACATGAAATAAAGTTAAAAGCGCCACTACCTGGAATATGAAACTGAATATTAAAAACATCGAGGTTGCTAGCCAGACAATAGACATAGCCAGAGAAAAGATAAAAAGAAAAAAAAATAAAGAAAAGAAAAAGAAAAAGAAAAAAAAAAAGATAGAAAAAGACTTATTTATTAAAGATTTATTATCCGCTAGATACATGTCGCCGACGCTTGTAGCTTTTTTAAAGCTTTTCATACAGATTTATTTACACGACCAGCAAGAACATATATATTCATAATACCATTCTTCGTAAACGTTGTAAAGCTCTGAGCTATAGTAAGCGAAACATTAGCTTTCAAGTAAATAGGCCAGGACGACTTTATTTAGCACCACAATGGTGTAATTTCATTGGTCCGTGTACACAAAGGGAATGGAATGCAGCTCTCGGGTGAGCAGACGTTGGTATTAAGCGAGCCATTAGATAATCGAATTTACAATAGTGTGCATAGGATTAATCCATGACGAAGTGGAGCAAATCTTCGTAGTGGGCATTCAAATTAAGCCTTATCCTTTCCCATCTTCAAAACTCATGCATCAATGCCATGGTTGATCTAATTTCCCGTTATTATGTGTTCCATGTCAGCTATCCAGATCGTATGGCTGCCACGCTCTGTTTCATACGTGGCACTAGAGCATATTGATGGTCTTTTGGCACAAAATATGGCAAAGAAATGACAGTTTAACTTTAAATGTTATAAACTGTATGTCATAAACGTTTGTTGTTCCATTGGCATTGAGCATTAATACTCATTCATTTTTGCTTTTTCGAATTAAACGTTTTGAAAAATGTTATAAATATTCTAATTTTAAATATAAATATTTGAACCGTTTTTGTCTCTGTATATATGTTAGTTTTACATTACTTTATAGGTGTGAATTAATCGTTGTTGGTAAGAAAACCTATATTTTAACGACAAGGGATTAAAAGTATGTTGTGGGAGCGAACAAGAACAAGTACTACAAAGTTTGTTGAGGAATTCCACAAGTATTTCGTGCGAAAGATCCTGTCAAAAAAACGTTTCAGGCAACAAAGCAAAACCGCGGTATACAAAACAAAGTAAAAGGCGTGCAAGGAACCCAGTAAATTCTTGTTTCGTGTGTACTTCCATTTCGAACATGTGTAAATTAACACACTATAGTGTGTCAGAGAATACATCCTATGGGACAACCAAACACTTGTTTATAGTAAATACCACCATGTGTGAAGAAACTGTTGTTGAGAACGAATTCTAATGATGCTGTTGACCGACATGTTAGACAGTTTCAATTTTTCTTTAGTGTTTTTAATTTTAGACAATTTTATATCGCTGACGAAGGGTCATATAGTATCTTGTCGTACCTTGTTTAACCTTTTTAGATACAACAGTTTTATATAAATTTTGCAAGTTGCACCCCAGCCTTTGAGGTCAATGGGATGTGGCTGAAGTGCCTGTTCATTGAAGTGCTTGAGTTCTGGAGCAAACCACAACTTTTAGGAAGGAAGGAAGGTGAGAACTGAACTAACTTCTTCCTCGACTTAGAGCGCTTGCTGTAATGAAGTGCATCTATAGTATATCTGAAATAGAGCTGGGCAATCCATATTCCCATTTGCGCAGCATGACTCATTCGGCAGAAAAGAAAAAAGTCGCTCGTGCGACATTTTTCGCCAAGTGAAAATCCAACCCTTATGGACTTATTTGGCGACTGTTGTTTCAACTTTTGAAAATATTTCAACTTTCCAAGCAACATTCTCATGTCGCAAAACAAACCTCGTTAATATTTTGTTGCGTATCGCATGTTTTGGTCGTAGCGTCAGTGAACGCAGTAGCTCATGTAATTCGGCATGATTGATTTTATCGTCGTCTCGTCGCCGCCGTATATCGAATGGCGTTCTTTTAATAATCTGTGCCGTTCTCCTCGAGATTATTGTAGCTTCTGGCAGTACTTTGCGTATGAAGTTAATCTCGAGCCGTGAAAACATGTTTACGAGGAGCACAATAGATCAGAATAGATCTGTCATCTTGTCACATTATTTTGCATGGGCAGTCAGTGAACGCAGATAGCTCATGTTAACACTTACACTCACTCTATACTTACCGCTGTGGATGGTAAGGTGCAGACATGGACCCTGATCTTAATTGTTACTTGGATTCAGGTCAAAGGCCATGTTTTGGTCTCCAGCCTTATCACACCGACTGTGTCGGTGGAAATTACTTGCTGAAGCCGTTGTTCATAGGGTGGGACGGTGGGTGCAATTTTATATCCTTGCCAACTTGGATTTGCTCTCTCGCCAGCTCTCGCAGATATAATGACGCCGCGCTTGAAGGGAGGTACCTGTTTTATACCTGCCCTAGCTTACTCTCCTCAGGCCCTGCTCGTTCCTTTATTGCTAACTTTGGTTAATGCATAACCTCATTAATTCGGCATATATCGAATGGCGTTCTTTTAATAATCTGTGCTGTTCTCCTCGAGATTACTGTAGCTTCTGGCAGTACTTTGCGTATGAAGTTAATCTCGAGCCGTGAAAAGCACAATGGATCAGAATAAATCTGTCATCTTGTCATTTTATTTTGCATGGGCAGTGAGTGAACGCAGATAGTAATTCGGCATATTTAATTGATCGTCAACTCGAGATTACTGTAGCTTCTGGTAATACTTTGCGTATGAAGTTAATCTCGAGCAGTGAAAAACACAATAGATCAGAATAGATCTGTTATCTTGTCACATTTTTTGCATGGGCAAGTTTGTAGCCAAATGATATTATAAAATGACACTTAAAATGGGATTCCTTCCACTGCGTTGGGCATCGGCTGTACTACCAGTTCGATTGTATCGAGTGATAAACTGTCCTACAGCAAACCGCGATGTTTTGATTCCTTCTTCTTCCTCCAAAATTTGTGTGATTTTCATAATCGAAACGCCAGAAGATTTTAACGATACAATTCGATTTCTGGCGAATTGAGAAAGCTTTCTGTTTGAACACAAGATTCGAGTGATAGAGCAGGAGAGAACAATAAGAACAGAACGACTCGGATAACCTTCGCAATGTAATCGAATCACCGAACGCAATGCGAGCTCTGCGTCCAGAGAGTACAGCGTTCAGCGAGACGAACGCAAGACGAACGCCAGCCAAACGCAAATCAGACGCGATTTTTGATAGGTTATTTCTTAGCAGTACTGTAGGTTAGTCACGCCAATAAATTCTACTAAATATGTAGTTTATATTTTTGGTTCACTGATTAACCGCCTCACCCTAACAAATTATAAAATTTTGTGATAACCGAGTTCAATAATTTTTTTATTATCAATTTACTTTCAACATTGGTTTACTTTATTTTTTCATTTTAGTGAAGATTATTTTCATACATGTAGATGCACATGAGCAGAGTTATTATTTGCAGAAAATAACATTTGCTTCATATGCGCCAGCTTCTACAATCTTGGACAAAACCTGTTGAGACAACTTTGATTGATATAAAGAAAACGATTCACCCATCCCCACGTTTCAATGTTGCTCCCAAGGGCTTTATCCGGCTCCTGGAATCCGAAAACAACATTGTACGGGGAGAGGGAGGGAGTGATTATTGCAAATGCTTTAACTCTTTCCTATCTGGCCCAGGCAAAAGGGGTCATAGAAGACCCCGAAGTCGTCAATCGAAAAACACGGCACACGGTAACGCAAGATTAAAAAGTGAAATTCGACAAGCGCCAGGCACATGAGCTCCAATCACACGTCAAGTTTGATTTGATTTCATAAACAACTCTGCGATTGGTGGCATTTTGAATTTTCATGAAATGCTACGCGGGCGTGCAAGATGGCATTTTCTAGAAAAATGGAAGTTTTTCAACCTGATTTATGATAATTAATGCTAATTTATATTATCATGATGTGTCTTGTTCGGAAAATTCAAAAGCATTGGTAACAGCCGGTTTATTGGGCTTTCAGAAAAGGTATAGATTTCGCAACAGTTATGGATATTTCCCGAGATATCAATAGAACAAAGAGGTAGTTCAATTTTGCATGTTTTTCAGCCAGACAGGAAAGGGTTAAGTTAAGCGGGAAAACTACAGTATGCATACTCCATTGCAGTTTCAACAGTTTTGTCCAAGATTGTAGGTCAGACTTTCACTATTTGCTGGCAGTTATTTGGAACTGACGTACTGATGTTACAGCCAATCAAAATTAAGAGAAAAAAAATTGAATAATAATATTGAATAATTTAAGATACAATATACATATGTAATTAGTATTACACTGTATTTATTGTCACTGGACTGTTGTTACATAAACCAGTATAAAATAAAGACTAGTCAGGAACATTAGAATTGCGATAGAAGAGCCAGTAAAAATATGTTTGTAAGTGACAAGTCCATACCATGACATAATCAGACCAAAAGTTAAAAGTGGTACTAGTAGACGGGATAAGTCTAGGTCGCCTTCATGTTCTTCAACATCTTCTTGATGTTCTGCTGGGGCATCTGTGATCACACAGTGAACAACAGTGTTATCCTGTACTCCATAAGTTGTCAAGGGATCATGATCATTTCGAAGTAATTGTCCCCCATATACAAATCTGACTCTTTTTCCAGCATTTATTTCATCTGAGAAAGCCAATCTATAAGCAATTTAATAAGCAAATTAGTTTAGTTTGTTAGGTTTATCACTCTTAGGTGAATGGAATACCCCAACAGGGGAGAAGTCCAATTGGTATGGTTTCCGAGGGCCTACGTGCTAAGGTCGTTATCCGAGAAGCCACAAAAGTCTTACCATTTGTTGGTATTATGCACTAGTCAATGTGAATCTCCCAACCCCGGGGATTAGGCAGGGCTTATACATTTGCTGGTTTTAATGAGAGCTAATTCCCCGCTATGTGAGGCCATTTTAGTTGGTCTAATGCCCGGCCCTTTGTTGCACGACGCTTGTAGATGATTTTATATTAGAGATTTATCAGAACGCTGGATTTTGTTATTTAAAACTTGTATAATACTACATGTATTATGCAATAAAATAAATATCAAAGTTCTCATTTTTTTATTTTGCAAGGTTGATGCTGTAATCAAAATAAAATGTTTTCTGTATTAGAAAACTAAGTTAGAATTAAAATACATTTGATCTTCAAGAATTAAAACAACATAAAAAAAATATTAATAATAATTATTACATATATAAAGCTTAAATATGTTTAAAACAATACTTGAGAACTACAACTCAAGCACTAAAAAGTTTCACACAATGACAACTTTAATAATCATAAGCTTTTAAAATATTTCCCTATTTATATTAGTGATAGTATCAACTATTAAACAAGAAGTTGACTGAGTGTTTTGTGCAAAGAGCTCAAAACAAACCTTTTGCAATAGTACCATTTTACAAAAATAGGCTAAATAGCAAAAATTTATATATGGGAATTTGACAATCACTTTTTGTTCGTATTAAAACACAATGACATTGGACGCAAAAGTCCATAAAAAACAATATTTTAGGCCTACACGCTTGAAAATTATTCAAGCAACCTTTCTATGGTTCAAATAAACACTTAAAGTGCCCCTCACCTCAAAAATGTTTATCGTCTTATTTGGAAGAACTTTTAAAATGATAAAGTAACTTCTTTTGAAGATTTTCACTTATTCGCTTTCTTTGTGAGATATATCAGTTTGTTTGATTTGCAAATATCTGGAATTTCGTCATATAACATTCTCTGATAACTCATTATGCATGTGCATAATGAGTTATCAGAGAATGTTATATATCTTTGCGTTCATGAAATAAAAACACTAAAGTGTGAATAGCACGTGTGTGCGTTTCTCCCACAATAACCAAACTTCTTGATTTTAAAGGATTTCGTTCGAGAATGAAAGAGATATACACATTTCTCCAATAAGTCATTGCAGGTGTGACGAAATTCCAGATATTTGCATATCAAACAAACTGATATATCTCAAAAAGAAAGCAAAGAAACGAAAATCTTCAAAAGAAGTTACTTTATCATTTTAAAAGTTCTTCCAAACAAGACAATAAAACATTTTGAGGTTATGGGCACTTTAAACAATAATAAAAGACGTATCTTGCTAATCCCCACATAGCCCCGGGGTTGGGGGTTCACATTGACTGGTGCATTATTGCAAAGGCAGCACTTTCTAGTGTTACAGGTAATTATTTTTAAGACCTTGAGTGGTGGTCCGACTCTGACCATGTATTATAGTATTTTGGGATGAAAGCATAGGCCAAAAAATACATATACATGTATGTGTATATATATAATTCTCATCACATCAACAGGTTTAAAATGAAAATGTTTTTAAGAATATTTTGTATTTAATTGTGTGAAGGTGGGGATGGAATTGGGGTACTGAACGGTGCAATGATAGAAAAATCGTTTCAGTTTATAAATTACTCTTGTTTGTTAGACCACACAACCAATCTTTACCATCATTGTTCTCACAGATGAGTGAAATTTGAAACTCACATTTCTAAGTTACGACCATTTGAAATTTGAATTGGTGTTCTCTTGCAAAATTGTTTGTTTTTACTTAATTACGGAATCCAACTCAAAATGTTGTCTTCCTTGTACTGTAGTAGATGTAGTGTGGACTAGATATATCACAATTGCATTCTAAATATTTTTTTGTGTCAGTCAGAGTCTCACAAACAAACAAACAAATGCACATGCACAGTAGGGATACAGTATAGAGTACAGTAATTAAGAAAAACAAAAACTATACCTGTAATTAAGAAATAGAAAACATTTTCTGTGTTTCCATGCAGTTATAGAAACACAAGTGGAAGTTTGGGAGAATGAGAAATCATAGTAGGGATGAGCCGAGAAAAATCCAATTTACCGATCCGATAAGTTCCGATACGATTTACGAGCTGATCGGCCGATTTATCGGTGGTTACCAATATTTGTCAACAGGAATATTAACAGTTGAATTTCGGGCCAAACTTCACTTCGCATTGAACAAGCCATGGTACGCATTACCAACCGCAAGCAGACTAACACCGTCACCGATGCAAATGTGATGTTAACTTTTAGGCTTCATGTTTGCGTCGGTTCGAAGGGCGGATGTGTCAATGCTGGGGTGACTACTGTATTTGAGACTACATTCGTTCACATGTCTCTGGCTTTTAAAATGCGTTCAACTACAATCGCGTAAATTTAGAAAGAAAAACAAACAATATTCTAAATTTTCCAGAATGAAAATAGACTTGCAACGTTCTAGTTCCAGAAGATATTAAATTTGACAATTTCATTGTGGAAGAGTATCTGTGTTATAAACAAGTTGGCGTTTTTCTTGACAAAGAAAAGGAAATATCACAAGTAGAAAAGCGAGAATTATATGTATCGGGACCGCCGATATATGCCGATATATGTTGACGCGATCGGCCAATAACCGATCAGCCTGAATGTTGCCGATTATCGGCTTCCATCGATTAATTTCCGATTATCGGCTCATCCCTAAATCATAGTGGGAAAACTTCCATAAGTGCATGTTTCTATAATGTATGGGAACGATTTCTTTTATAAAATAACCCATTTAGGATGTGACAATAATTTTCTTTACAAATACATAACTTTTCCTTACTGTTCATGATGGTGCCGTATGATGGTGTATAATAAACAATTATTGGATGATATGAGCAATTTTGAGCATGATATCAAGAATTATCCAGACCGAGGTCAATGTTATCTGCCATAGCCAAAGACTGAGGAGGATAACCACAACCTCGTACCCAGGGTCTTCTCAGTGCCCGGGGAGGGAGCGCCCGGGATGGGAGGGGAGTGGAGCGAGGGAAGAGAAGACCCTGGTAAAGGCTGGTCACATGACTCCAAGAACATTGGATTATTTTGTAACCTGGCTTATTCTCGCTTATATCATCCGGGGGGCCGGATCGCTAGGAAAACATACCACAAACGTTTATAATTGAAAGTACAGTATATGGATAATTTAAAAATATTACAATTTATTGGAAAGACAGTACGGACTGCAGACAGAAGTTGAAAGATGGTGGATTACTTCGAAAAATACGTTGATTTACTGGACATTTAATTGCTGTCATATTAAAGATAAATGATGATCAACGCCAGAACAGTTCGAAATATGCTGTTTGAATATAAAACGTCGAGACCAAAACCACACCAGAAATCTGAAATCCCTATAAATGCTTTCAACAGTAAGACTGTAAATTCGAACTGTTCTGGCGTTGATCATCATTTATCTTTATGGTATGTTTTCACAGCGATCCGGCCCCACCAGGGTCTTCTCTTCCCTCGCTCCACTCCCTGAGAAGACCCTGGGTACAAGATTGGCATAACCATTGACAGAGGTCTGGATAATTCTTGATATCATGTGTAAGCCGAATCCAATAAAAATACCTTGGTTTCCGACCCTACCTAGGTTTTGGCCAGTGAAATGCCGACCCTAATCTTTTTATTGAAATTTTGAGAAGCCTGGCCGGGCCCGAGTTGCAGCTTGATTTACATCCTGGGATAGCAAACATGGCTGCCGATCCAGGCAGCGTCATCAAGATTAGCGTGGTTTGGTAAAACCTAATGTTTGTCTATGCAATGTTTGGAAAAAAAAACCGACTGATACCTAATTTTTTCAGCACGAAATAGGAAACCAAGGTAATGTTTTTTTGGCATTATTGTTTTATTATACAATTATAAATGTAGAAGCCTTTAGGGAGTTTAGGAAGGGAGCCACACAAAGACAATTCTGTGTGGAGATATATTCCGCCTTGATATATACAGGGGGTGACCAAAAAAAAGTGGCCCCCCATAAAAAGTAATAAACTCGTTACTTTTTGTCATTTGTGTTTAGAAAGTGTTAGAAATGTTTTGTTTTTTGTATTATTTGGGCAGTTTTGTGGACTTGTGAGTTCAAATTGTTATTCTATGCAATAAAACTGGTAGATAAATTGTATTTGGAGGGTTTTTGCTCTGAATTCAAGATGGCCATTTTTTAACCAAAGCACACTAAATTATTAAATTATTATCATTGCAAGTGTTTAACTCTGCACAAATTGACAAGAAATAAAATGTAAAAATATGAAATAAATCTAGAAAGACTAATATGTGGCAAGCAATCTTTGTAGCTTGTCTTATGTGATTTAACCTTTCTAGAGATTTGAACAAAAATTATTAAAAACTAAAGTTATACCCGACTATGAGATTCTTCTATAGATTTAACTGCTTAAGTGAAATGAGGAATTGTTTACACAAGAAAACAATTTTATGGTATTGTATTAGTATATATCTGCTGGTGTCGGCTTTGTATATTTGCTTTTGGGGTGCACTATCTATTTCTGTAGCCATAACTCATATGCACTGAAAGAAGACTACATTATTCAGTATTTAAACTCTACCTATATATGATGAAATTTTTTACATGATATGGAATTATATTATATATTATATATTGATTTTTTGTTAAAACCCTCCAAATTCAATTTATTTACCAGTCTATTGCTTAGAATAACATTTTGAACTCACAAGTCCACAAAACTGCCCAAATAATACAAAAATAAATAAATTTCTAAGCACTTTCTTCAAAAAGTAACGAGTTTATTACTTTTTATGGGGGGCCACTTTTTTTTGGTCACCCCCTGTACATCCGGTCATAGCTAGATGGGTTAGATCTTTCTTAACACAGCATTACCAATGTGTCAGAATAAACAACATAATGTCTGAGTTTAAAATGATAAATGGAGGCATTCGACAAGGAACTAAGTTAGGTCCAAATCCAATACTTTTTGCCATTTTAGTTAATTCTCTGATTGATGATTGGAATCTCAGAATCAAATACGTAGATGATCTATCTGTAATTTAAATAATTCCTCGATGCTCGCCTAGTGTAATGCCATTTCTTGTGGATGACATTCACCAGTTTGCTAGTGCTAGAGGCATGCATCTAAGAAGTGTAAGGAAATGTTCTTTAACACCTTGCAATATCGCCTTCCCATACAGACTCCTCTATTTATTACTCGATAAAGTATAAGCAATTGTTTCTGAATTATTTTATAAAAATAATAGAATATGTTTTCCCACATCTCTATTACAGTAACATGATCGAAACTCTTGTAAAGTATATAATAGACTTACAGTATAAAGTATACACTCGATATATAGCACATAATATAGCATATAGCATAATATATAGCTCGCCTCGGTGGCTCGTGCTCCCGTCACTCAGGTTTCGTTTCGTATAACGAAACCTGAGTGACGTAATAAAAACATTCTCGAGTGTATACTTTATACCGTAATGTACCGATCAATTTGAAACTTCACCACCCCCCCCCCCCCCAAATGAAAATTTGGTCGTTCAAATAGCGAAAAAGTGTCCAAATGCCCTAGTGTAGCCACAGGCTTCTCAAGCTTGTGGCACATTTATTATTATTGACTCTTTATTTACGATCTATTTTAATGGACTTGCAACGGGAATTCATTCGATTTCGTTAAATCTGTGTAATTTAGTGTGGCATTTACAGCGATCGGTTGCGGCACTTTATTATTATGATATTGGAGTACTTTATGTACGATCTATTTTAGTGGATTTGCAACGGGATTCATTCGATTTCGTTAAAATGCTAAAATGTTGCCATAAATTAAGAAATAAAGTTCACTTCATTTCTTAAATAAAGTTCACTTTATTTCTTATTAAGTCGTAGTTGTCGTTTCTGTGTAATTTGGTGTGAAATCTATCAATGCCTCAATTGCGCCAGATTTCACACCAAATTACACAGAAACGACAACTACGACTTCATAAGAAATAAAGTGAACTTTATTTCTTAATTTATGGCAATATTTTAGCATTTTAACGAAATCGAATGAATCCTGTTGCAAATCCATTAAAATAGATCGTACATAAAGTACTCCAATATCATAATAATAAAGTGCCACAACCGATCGCTGTAAATGCCACACTAAATTGCACAGATTTAACGAAATCGAATGAATTCCCGTTGCAAGTTCATTAAAATAGATCGTAAATAAAGAGTCAATAATAATAAATGTGCCGCAAGCTTGGGAACCCTGTGGTGTAGCAAGAAATTAAACGGGCAAATGCCAAATGGCCAAATTATGAAAACTGGAAGTACAGAAAATCCATTCCATTCCATTTTTGACAAACCAGTCCTTGACGAAAGCGGAATCTTTCCCTTTAAAATCTAACAATAACAATCCTTCACGTGTTTCCACCGCCACTATAAAGAAAATGGTGGTCGTGACAAAGCTTTAGTTAGACCGCAAGCCGGCTAAGGCTCTCGGAACGAGATTGACTGCGAGCAAGAATTCTACCTGAAAACGTGAGAATTCTTGACTTCTGGTTCAAATTCCCCACCCAGCAAAAGGCCTCGAACGTCAAATTCCGTACTCCCCGAACACGACTTAGAGTCAAATTCCGGGGTATACCGGGATGGTGATGTTTCGAATTGATTGGTACATAAGTCTATTATATACTTTACAATTGGTTTTCAGCCAATCACGACTTGCGTTTAAAAATGTTATTTTATAAATTATAATTTTTAGAGTTATATATAGAAAACACTACCTTTTCAGTTCTATAACTGTAGCATTTCTTGTAACATCAAAAGATCTTATATTTTCATTATGTTTAACTCTAACCACCATAGTCTCATCTTGGCTTTCCTCAGGCTCTGTGTCGAATCCAGCACGTCTCCTTATATTTTCTCCAGATGGCGCTGTCTCACAACTGCCTCTCACTTCCTCCGTCTGAGAACTCTGGTCCGCATCATTCGCGGGACCTGCATCTCGTCTACCATCGCTTTCACAATTGTTAAAAGAAACATTTACCGAAAGTTCAATATTAAGATTGTCGATCACCTCAGCTTCATGAACGACTGATTCATTCTGCCCACGAGTTTGTGCGGAAAAGAAAAAGACAAATATCGATGCCATCACCAATAGCACTGAAACACCAAAAGCAATCAAGACTTCATTTGATATTCCTTCTATCAGATCCATGGCTCCGTCAGCAGGAAAAATTAAACGTCCAGTTACCAGAACAAAAAGACTTCTAATTCAAAGGTTTTGGTTTTACTTTTAGAAAGATGAACCGCTGACATATCACTTCAGAACGGCGGGAGCAGAAGGCAGGTCTCTTGAATTAGGCGAGGGGAATTTAAATTACTTTTACTAACTTGTAGGTATATATAAGAAGAAACAATAACGAAGAAATTACGACGTAAGTCCTGGTCACTGTGTTGTTTGTTTATTTCCATAAGCAATTGGTTTCTGTTTCTTACCAGATCAATTTAGTGACACGAAGTACATTATGTAACATTTCTGTTGTCATTTCCGGTATGTTCGTAAACCTCCCATTTAATATGTTCCCTATATGTTGGAAAACGTGTAAATGTTTTATAAATAATACTGTGAGCTTCAGCTTAAGTTAGGTTACTTATTTGAACTTTAACACTGCCAAATACTTCTTTAATACCATCCCAGGAGAACTGAGGAATTTATATACTGTATATGATGTCACACCTCTCCCAATTGCCAACCCTGTGACCCAAGTTGATCACTAACATGTGACACTTGATCACTGATATGTGACACTTCATCACTAACCTGTGACATTTGATCACTAACCTGTGACTAACCTGTGACTAACCTGTGACACTTGATCACTAACCTGTGACACTTGATCACTAACCTGTGACACTCGATCACTAACCTGTGACATTTGATCACTGATATGTGACACTTGATCACTAACCTGTGACACTTGATCACTAACCTGTGACTAACCTGTGACACTTGATCACTAACCTGTGACACTTGATCACTAACCTGTGACATTTGATCACAAACCTGTGACACTTGATCACAAACCTGTGACACTTGATCACTAACCTGTGACACTTGATCACTAACCTGTGACACTTGATCACCAACCTGTGACACTTGATCACCAATCTGTGACTAACCTGTGACACTTGATCACTAACCTGTGACACTTGATCACCAACCTGTGACACTTGATCACCAATCTGTGACTAACCTGTGACACTTGATCACTAACCTGTGACACTTGATCACTAACCTGTGACATTTGATCACTAACCTCTGACACTTGATCACTGATATTTGACACTTGATCACTAACCTGTGACACTTGATCACTGATGTGACACTTGATCACTGACCTCTGACATTGATCAATAACCTGTGACACTTGATCACTAACCTGTGACACTTGATCACTAACCTGTTACACTTGATAACTAACCTGTGACACTTGATCACTGATGTGACACTTGATCACTAACCTCTGACACTTGATCACTAACCTCTGACACTTGATCACTAACCTCTGACACTTGATCACTAACCTGTGACACTTGATCACTAACCTCTGACACTTGATCACTAACCTGTGACACTTGATCACTAACCTGTGACACTTGATCACTAACCTGTGACACTTGATCACTGATGTGACACTTGATCACTGATGTGACACTTGATCACTGATGTGACACTTGATCACTAACCTGTGACACTTGATCACTAACCTGTGACACTTGATCACTGATGTGACACTTGATCACTAACCTGTGACACGTTGATCATTAACCTGTGACACTTGATCACTAACCTGTGACACTTGATCACTAACCTCTGACATTGATCAATAACCTGTGACACTTGATCACTAACCTCTGACATTTGATCACTAACCTGTGACACTTGATCACTAACCTGTGACACTTGATCACTGATGTGATACTTGATTACTAACCTCTGACACTTGATCACTAACCTGTGACACTTGATTACTAACCTGCAACACTTGATCACTGATATGTGACCCTTAATTACTAACCTATGACCCTTAATTACTAACCTATGATCATTGACATGTGACACTTGATCACTGACATGTGACCCTTAATTACTAACCTATGACCCCTCACCCTTGACCATAAACATGTGACATTTAATAACTGACATGTGACCCTTAATAACTGACATGTGACCCTTAATACTAACCGGTGACTCTTAATATAATTACTAACCGGTGACTCTTAATATAATTACTAACCGGTGACTCTAATTACTTGTGATGCTTGATCAGTGACATGTGACCTTTGGCCTTGATCACAGACAGTGACAGTTGTAACTCACAAGTACTTCATTTAGGATGAATGTGGATCATGAAATAGAACTACTTGTTCAGGAAATTAAGAGACTTGGTTCTCCAGGTGCAGATGGTAAAGTGTCAGTGAAATTTGGAACACTATTCTCAGATGATAGATGTGCCAACTTATTTGAAGGTATATTATTTTCTTAAATTTGACTGTTCAAGTACATGGCCGCCATTTGTGAAAAGAAGCTCAGAATTAAACAGCCTTAAAATTATAATTTGCCTTGAACATTACATCAATGTTCTTATTTGGTGCTGTACTTGTTGGAAAACAATCGAAACACAATTTTTCATCGCAGTAGCCTTTATAAGCCTCCCTCTATTATACTTTTGAGGACGAAAAATAGCTAATAAAGTCTTTCAGTTTTTGATTTGGTCCATTCGTTCTGAAAATATCTCTAGTCTCTCTTTAAACATTTGCTATTCGCAAGAAAAATCCGCGCATAAAAGAGGCTTGAAAAAGACTACACAACGAGAGATTACAGCCCTTCAGTTTCGTCATGTACAGGTATATAGTATGGTGAAATTGACAATATGCGATTGAAATTGACAATTTCTCGCTGGGAATTCAAAATAGCGCTTTTTGGCAATGTTTGAAGAGAGATACAGTGTCTCCGAAAGGAATGGACAAAATCAAAAACTGTAGAAGTAAGTACGTACTTATCTATATTTGCATCCTATAATATACATAAAATAAAAAAAGTCCAGGGCTTACAGGCACTTTAATCTTGTTGTTTCAGTGTACTGTTAAAGCATATTGGCAACACAAATTAAGTTTGTCTAATATGAAAGAACTCGTAAAATGACAGAGTAACACCTTTTACAACTTTTCCGTATTTTACTTCGTTTTTGAAATATTTCAGTTTGTTTGATATGTAAATAGATAGTCTCTGACGTCAGGGGCAGGGTAGAGAATTTTCACTCATTAAAAAATATCTCAGTGATTGTTACGTTTACAACGTTCATTATCATGAGGATTATTATACGCACATTTTCAAGTAAATTTGTGGAACAAACTTGAATATTGAACTAATATTTTAATGAGTGAAAATTCTCTACCCGTGCACCTGACGTCAGAGACAATCTCATTTACATATCAAACAAACTGAAATATTTCAAAAACAAAGTAAAATACAGAAAAGTTGTAAAAGTTGTTACTCTATCATTTTACGAGTTCTTTCATATTAGAAAAACTTAATTTTTGTTGCCAATGTCCTTTAATAAGATATACTTTGCTTTTTCACAGCCCTTGTTGGTACACTGAGAGCTGCCAAGAAGAGAAAGATCGTCACATACAGCGGCGAGTTGTTATTACAAGGAGTTCATGATGGAGTAGATGTTGTTTTGTTGGTCGATGAAGTATAATTGCCATAAAAAACCTATAATCTAGCAACAGTTATTTTTTGATAATCTTTTATTATAATTCTCAATTGTTCTAATAAATTAGGGGCTCGCGAAAAAATTTGGTTATTTAATTAGAAAAATAATTGGTTATTTAATTATTTTATCATTATAATAAAGATATAGGGATATACGTATGTGCGCTGTATTTACGTTTTGTCTTGTACTGTACTTAGAGTTAAAGTGTACCGGTATATGTGGTATAGTGTAAGCAGGGCCGTACTCACTGACGCACGGACTACATCCTATCGATTGAAGCTTGTCAAAATATTGTCTTTCCGTTGGGTGCCTACTAAAATGACCCTGGTCAGCTGGTGAAATGGTGAAATAGTGCTACGTTAATAACGCACTCTCAATACGGAATGAAAACATGATGACATTTTAATAAATTTATGTGTTCTCTCGTTAATTACATTTACATATAAACAAAACATTATATAGCATCAACATTATATTTCAGTCATTATATTTGGTATAGTTTGAAATTAATGTAAACTGATAAGTGCTAAAAAGTTAATGATTCTACTTGTCCGTGTTAAATCGAATACGTCTAAAATATAACTTTTGCCGATTAAAATATAACTTCTGCCAACTGCAACTCGCAAAATTAAAAGATTTTTGGGGGTGTCGCACCCACCACACACCCCGTAGCTCCGGACCTGAGTGTAAGGACGTTTGGGGAGAGTGTTGTACCTCCATTTACCTTTGTGATATACATGGTCAGTGATAAAAAACCCAAAATGACACGGTTAAATCTTGGCCAAATTATTAAATATTAAGATTTATCATTAATTTTCAATGTAAAATTGTTGACTTGAGCTGGATTTGAACTGGTAATGGGGGTGACGAATGGTACAATATATTATACGTAATTAATTTCGGTTACACCATGATATGTAAATGATTTAATTTACTGAGCTTTCCTCCCTAAAACTCGCGACTTCTACACGTGACAAGTCTAAAAGTGCGGTCCAGGTTTCTTTGAGACGGTGACCTTTTTGTGGAATTGTTCGGTTTTTGAAGATTTCCACTGATTCCCGTGTTAAGGCCCTGTTACAAGGTGCAATTTTTCAACGCCGTTGCGAGACAAGTTGCACGGACCATAAATCAAAATCGATGCGAGACAAGTTGCACCAATCGTTTCACAAAGTAGAATCGGGTTCTTTTCAGAATTTTTTTCAGCGTTGCATCGCGTAACACCCTTTTAGCAACTTGTCTCGCAATGTTTCCATAACAACGACTGCGAACTCATGTGCGTCATCCAGTGTTCTCGCAAAACAAAATGGCTTTTATCGAAAAAACTGCACAAGCAACTGCAACGCCGCACAAATCATCATTGCGAGACAAGTTGCATGAAATAAGTAGTTTGTGACGTCGTTAGCCATAAGTGTCGTTTCACTGTAGTCCACAGTGTCTCGTGATCGGCTTCCCAGGCATGTTTAGCAACAGAGGATTTCTCAGTTTGGTTTCGAACAGCAAGATTTATGCTCCTTTAGATATAAACAAGACGCCCGCTAGGCGTTAACTCGGGCTACTTAGGCTAGTGGCTTGTTGAAAGACATTGTAGGCAAATTCAGCAATTTGAATGCAATATACACAAATCTATAGTAGTAGGTATACCTACAACTATATACTCTATCAGATCCATGGCTCCGTCAGCAGGAAAAATTAAACGTCCAGTTACCAGAACAAAAAGACTTCTAATTCAAAGGTTTTGGTTTTACTTTTAGAAAGATGAACCGCTGACATATCACTTCAGAACGGCGGGAGCAGAAGGCAGGTCTCTTGAATTAGGCGAGGGGATTTTAAATTACTTTTACTAACTTGTAGGTATATATAAGAAGAAACAATAACGAAGAAATTACGACGTAAGTCCTGGTCACTGTGTTGTTTGTTTATTTCCATAAGCAATTGGTTTCTGTTTCTTACCAGATCAATTTAGTGACACGAAGTACATTATGTAACATTTCTGTTGTAATTTCCGGTATGTTCGTAAACCTCCCATTTAATATGTTCCCTATATGTTGGAAAACGTGTAAATGTTTTATAAATAATACTGTGAGCTTCAGCTTAAGTTAGGTTACTTATTTGAACTTTAACACTGCCAAATACTTCTTTAATACCATCCCAGGAGAAGCAGAGACGACCCTCCATGTTTGCTAGACTGAGGAATTTATATACTGTATACACCTCTCCCAATTGCCAGCCTGTGACCCAACTTGATCACTAACCTGTGACACTTGATCACTAACCTGTGACACTCGATCACTAACCTGTGACATTTGATCACTGATATGTGACACTTGATCACTAACCTGTGACACTTGATCACTAACCTGTGACTAACCTGTGACTAACCTGTGACACTTGATCACTAACCTGTGACACTTGATCACTAACCAGTGACATTTGATCATGAACCTGTGACACTTGATACTAACCTGTGACACTTGATCACTGACATGTGACACTTGATCACTAACCAGTGACACCAACCTCGTCCCCAGGGCCTTCGCGGTGCGAGGCAAGATGGCGGGCGAGGCGAGCGAAGGCCCTGGCAAAGGCTGAACCACGTGACAAAATATTCCACTATATGTGGAAAATTTTCCCGCTAGTTTGTCTACTGTGTAATCATGAGAGACTCAGTACTAGTGAGATGTTTTTCACTTTTTCCGAATATGAACATCGAGCGTGTAGTATTATTAACTAACTTTACCAAAGACCTACCAAAGACCTGACTTATGGAATACATGATTCATCCTCTTATTTTCACTTCCACAAAGACGCAAATATCCAATAAGTGTTCCGGCGTTCCACTGATCTATATTAGAATATATTAGAGGACTGGATAGAACATCTAGAGTAGAATATTTTACTGTTGCGTAATTATAGTTTTAGTATATTTGCTTTTTTCTCTTTTCGGATCAGACCGATTTTTGTATCATGAGAAGAAAAGGACACGGGAAGCCTTCGGAGAGCAATTTTTTAGTTGTTTAGCCCAAAAACGTAGGGAAAAACGGAATTTGCGAGTTCAAATTTCGATGGTAGCAAACCAACAAGATGACAATATTTTGATAGGCAAAAGTCGTTCTAACACACAACCTGAAAACTATAAAAGATTTTTGAGGTTGTAAACTGCCGGAAAAGAGGCAACACTAATTTCAACATTTGTGGTAAGTCTTTGAAATAGATATTTCGATTTTTGTGATCGTATTTGTGAAATATATTTGAATGTTAATGGCGTTTATTTAGCTGTAAACAAATGTTATGTATGCAATATGTATGCCCAAATAGAAAACATAACTCAGAAAATAATAAACACATTCTGGTGGCATGTTGTAAAACATGGACTGGACTGGACTGATAAAACATGGACTGATAAAACATGGACTGATAAAACATGGACTGATAAAACATGGACTGGTAAAACATGGACTGATAAAACATGGACTGATAAAACATGGACTGATAAAACATGGACTGATAAAACATGGACTGATAAAACATGGACTGATAAAACATGGACTGGTAAAACATGGACTGATAAAACATGGACTGATAAAACATGGCCTGGTAAAACATGGACTGATAAAACATGGACTGATAAAACATGGACTGGTAAAACATGGACTGATAAAACATGGACTGATAAAACATGGACTGGTAAAACATGGACTGATAAAACATGGACTGATAAAACATGGCCTGGTAAAACATGGACTGATAAAACATGGACTGATAAAACATGGACTGATAAAACATGGACTGATAAAACATGGACTGATAAAACATGGACTGATAAAACATGGACTGATAAAACATGGACTGGTAAAACATGGACTGATAAAACATGGACTGGTAAAACATGGAGGGTTAGGATCTTTGTTGTTTTGGGGTTAGCGATTATTGTTAATGTAGACATCATACATTCACAGCTACACGTTACATGTTTTACCAGTCCATGTTTTATCAGTCCATGTTTAACCAGTCCATGTTTTATCAGTCCATGTTTTATCAGTCCATGTTACAACATGCCCATTCTGGTACCCTTTGAATACCAGGATGATTTATTTAAATCATCAACCTAATTTTCTGAGTGAATAGTGTTCAACCAGGAATATAAAGACAAATATAGTAGCTACAGTATTTAGGGCTATAAGTACCTGTAGGTATACATGTATATATTTTGATAGTGGTTATTTTTAAATTAAAAATCAAGAAAGCTTTGTTTGATTATAGTCCATAGAGGATCCATGCAGTTTAAATATTTATCAATCTTCATCTTCACTGATGGTTGAAGAGGATAGGGTTACTGTGCTTCTCTCTGATTCAGACAGATCCTGACCTTTTCTCGATATATGAGCAATCAAAATATAAAATTATTATAGCATCAACCCAAGTCAGTTTTAGGGTTAGGGATTGGTTTGTATTTCGGTTGTTCATATATCGAGAAAGCGCCCAGATCCTATATGGTTTCCTTCCCAAGATGCCGATGGCACATTCTGACCATACATACTATAGTACTTGGTGATGATCTTGATCAAGCCATAAACATGGTTTTCAGTCAAGCACATGGTTATCATCAAGCTCTATAAACAATGTTGACAGGTTGATGGCCCAATATTATTAATGAATATAGTGCTGCTAGTAAAATGTATTCTACTTGCATTATTACAGTTTGAGCAGGATGAATGTTATGTGAATAGCTTATTGATGTAGCTGCTGTACAGTATAGTAGAATGAATTGATTCATCTAATTATTTTCATGTATACTGTGCATTGGTGGTTTCCTTTAGTACAGGAAACCACCTTAACTTATTTAATAGCCATTACCATGCAGCTTGTAATTTCAAGGATTAAAATATGAAACAAAATCCAAACATTCGCATTATGTAAATCAATATTAGTTAAGAAACAAGAAAAGCAAGTTAAATCACTGGAGAAAAATATATGCTATTTTTTATTATGAAATTAATTGTTTTGTGCCTAAACCTGTTTAAGATATGAGGGGGGAAAATATGGATTTGACCTGGTTGATCAGTATGGCTAAGAAATATATTAAAGTTTTAATATTAACCAGCAATGGTTTAGAAGGTTTATTATATAGAATCAAAATACACATGACAAAATACACATGAGTTATTACAAATGTTTCTTTAATCAAATCATGGACAAAGTTTATGATACAGTACAATTATTCTATAGAAAGCCACTATTAGTTGTCTTACTGTTTCACCTTCAAATTCCTTCCTTCATAGTGGTTAAATTTTAGACCTTGTAACACAATAGCAAATATTGTACCAAAATATTACATATAGATACACTTTTTTATCAAAATGACATAATTTATACATGACATGAGTCCTGCACTATAAACCAAAAATATAAGTGCAGCCTATGCACATTTCACGTCATTCTGCCCTTTAAATAAATCAACTCGACTGTAAATATTCAATAATCGTGGTATTATCTCAGATTTTTATTCTTATCAATCATCGCCGTTTGTTAGTGTATAGATAGTGCTGCGGCCGGCTTCGAAAGTTCGTCAAAATATGAACTTATTTACTTACGATTCAATTTTTATCCACAATTTTAAGTTTTCTGTAGTTTCATGATGTACCCTGTCAAAATGGGTTTGCTTTGTTCAGCTATTTCGTGGTTATATGCAAAAACTACGATTCCACAACAGTAAAATATAGCGATACTGAACCGAAGCTGGCCGCAGCTCAAAACATCCGGCTTCAATTTCGGTGGCGCTCAAACAAAGGATGCTCTATCCAGTCCTCTTATATAGATCAGTGGTTTCTTCGGATATCGTTTCTTTGGAGTTTCGATCAAACTGATCACTAACATGTTCATTTCATTATCTCCTGTATTAGTCTATTAGACGCCATGTTTAGTTTGCGTTCCCGCACAATTTAATTATTGACCAATGGGGACAGTTGTGAGCATTTAATTCAATTAAATCCTACAACCAATCAACGGCAGTTTTGGTCCAGCCTTTGCCAGGGCCTTCGCTCGCCTCGCCCGCCATCTTGCCTCGCACCGCGAAGGCCCTGGGGACGAGGTTGCAGTGACACTTGATCACCAATCTGTGACTAACCTGTGACACTTGATCACTAACCTGTGACACTTGATCACTAACCAGTGACACTTGATCACCAATCTGTGACTAACCTGTGACACTTGATCACTAACCTGTGACACTTGATCACTAACCTGTGACATTTGATCACTAACCTCTGACACTTGATCACTAACCTGTGACACTAGATCACTAACCAGTGACATTTGATCACTGACATGTGACACTTGATCACTAACCTGTGACACTTGATCACTAACCTGTGACATTTGATCACTAACCTGTGACATTTGATCACTGATAATGCGACACTTGATCACTAACCTGTGAAACTTGATCACTAACCTGTGACTAACCTGTGACACTTGATCACTAACCTGTGACACTTGATCACTAACCTGTGACACTTGATCACTAACCTCTGACATTTGATCACTAACCTGTGACACTTGATGACTGACATGTGACACTTTATCACTAACTGTGACACTTGATTACTAACCTGTGACACTTGAATACTTGATCACTAACCTGTGACACTTGATCACTAACCTGTGACACTTGATCACTAATCTGTGACACTTGATCACTAACCTCTGACACTTGATCACTAACCTGTGACACTTGATCACTAACCTGTGACACTTGATCACTAACCTGTGATACTTGATCACTAACCTGTGACACTTGATCACTGATATGTGACACTTGATCACTAACCTCTGACACTTGATCACTAACCTGTGACATTTGATCACTAACCTGTGACACTTGATCACTAACCTCTGACATTTGATCACTAACCTGTGACATATGATCACTAACCTGTGACACTTGATCACTGACATGTGACACTTGATCACTAACTGTGACACTTGATTACTAACCTAGAGCACTTGATCACTAACCTCTGACACTTGATCACTAACCTCTGACACTTGATCACTAACCTCTGACACTTGATAACTAACCTCTGACACTTGATCACTAACCTGTGACACTTGATCACTAACATCTGACACTTGATCACTGATGTGACACTTGATCACTAACCTCTGACACTTGATCACTAACCTGTGGCTGTGACACTTGATTACTAACCTGTGACATTTGATCACTAACCTGTGACATTTGATCACTAACCTGTGACACTTGATCACTAACCTGTGACACTTGATCACTAACCTCTGACACTTGATCACTAACCTGTGGCACTTAATTGATCACTAACCTGTGACACTTAATTGATCACTAACCTATGACATTTGATCACTAACCTGTGACACTTGATCACTGATGTGACACGTTGATCACTAACCTGTGACACGTTGATCACTAACCTGTGACACTTGATCACTAACCTGTGACACTTGATCACTGATGTGACACTTGATCACTAACTTCTGACATTTGATCGCTAACCTGTGACACTTGATCACTAATCTGTGACAATTGATCACTGATGTGACACTTGATCACTGATGTGACACTTGATCACTAACCTGTGACACTTGATCACTAACCTCTGACATTTGATCACTAACCTGTGACATTTGATCACTAACCTGTGACACTTGATCACTAACCTGTGACACTTGATCACTAACCTGGGACATTTGATCACTAACCTGTGACATTTGATCACTAACCTCTGACACTTGATCACTAACCTGTGACACTTGATCACTAACCTGTGACACTTGATCACTAACCTGTGACACTTGATCACTAACCTCTGACACTTGATCACTAACCTGTGACACTTGATCACTAACCTGTGACACTTAATTGATCACTAACCTGTGACATTTGATCACTAACCTGTGACACTTGATCACTGATGTGACATGTTGATCACTAACCTGTGACACTTGATCACTAACCTGTGACACTTGATCACTAACCTGTGACACTTGATCACTGATGTGACACTTGATCACTAACCTCTGACATTTGATCGCTAACCTGTGACACTTGATCACTAATCTGTGACACTTGATCACTGATGTGATACTTGATCACTAACCTCTGACACTTGATCACTAACCTGTGACTGTGATACTTGATTACTAACCTGTGACACTTGATCACTGATGTGACACTTGATCACTAACCTGTGACACTTGATCACTGATGTGACACTTGATCACTAACCTGTGACACTTGATCACTAACCTGTGACACTTGATCAATAACCTGTGACTGTGACACTTGATTACTAACCTGTGACACTTGATTACTAACCTGTGACACTTGATCACTGATGTGACACTTGATCACTGATGTGACACTTGATCACTAACCTGTGACACTTGATCAATAACCTGTGACACTTGATCACTAACCTCTGACATTTGATCACTAACCTGTGACACTTGATCACTAACCTGTGACACTTGAAAACTGATGTGACACTTGATCACTAACCTGTGACACTTGATCACTGATGTGACACTTGATCACTAACCTGTGACACTTGATCAATAACCTGTGACTGTGACACTTGATTACTAACCTGTGACACTTGATCACTGATGTGACACTTGATTACTAACCTGTGACACTTGATCACTGATGTGACACTTGATCACTAACCTGTGACACTTGATCAATATCCTGTGACACTTGATCACTAACCTCTGACATTTGATCGCTAACCTGTGACACTTGATCACTAATCTGTGACACTTGATCACTGATGTGACACTTGATCACTAACCTCTGACACTTGATCACTAACCTGTGACTGTGACACTTGATTACTAACCTGTGACACTTGATCACTGATGTGACACTTGATCACTAACCTGTGACACTTGATCACTGATGTGACACTTGATCACTAACCTGTGACACTTGATCACTAACCTGTGACACTTGATCAATAACCTGTGACTGTGACACTTGATTACTAACCTGTGACACTTGATTACTAACCTGTGACACTTGATCACTGATGTGACACTTGATCACTGATGTGACACTTGATCACTAACCTGTGACACTTGATCAATAACCTGTGACACTTGATCACTAACCTCTGACATTTGATCACTAACCTGTGACACTTGATCACTAACCTGTGACACTTGATCACTGATGTGACACTTGATCACTAACCTGTGACACTTGATCACTGATGTGACACTTGATCACTGATGTGACACTTGATCACTAACCTGTGACACTTGATCAATAACCTGTGACTGTGACACTTGATTACTAACCTGTGACACTTGATCACTGATGTGACACTTGATTACTAACCTGTGACACTTGATCACTGATGTGACACTTGATCACTGATGTGACACTTGATCACTAACCTGTGACACTTGATCAATAACCTGTGATACTTGATCACTAACCTCTGACATTTGATCACTAACCTGTGACACTTGATCACTAACCTGTGACACTTGATCACTAACCTCTGACACTTGATCACTAACCTCTGACACTTGATCACTAACCTCTGACACTTGATCACTAACCTGTGACACTTGATCACTAACCTGTGACACTTGATCACTAACCTGTGACACTTGATCACTGATATGTGACGCTTAATTACTAACCTATGACCCTTGACCATAAACATGTGACATTTGATCACTGACATGTGACCCTTAATACTAACCAGTGACCCTTAATTACTAACCTATGATCATTGACATGTGACACTTGATCACTGACATGTGACCCTTAATTACTAACCTATGACCCTTCACCCTTGACCATAAACATGTGACATTTAATAACTGACCGGTGACTCTAATTACTTGTGATCCTTGATCAGTGACCTTTGGCCTTGATCACAGACAGTGACAGTTGTAACTCACAAGTACTTCATTTAGGATGAATGTGGATCATGAAATAGAACTACTTGTTCAGGAAATTAAGAGACTTGGTTCTCCAGGTGCAGATGGTAAAGTGTCAGTGAAATTTGGAACACTATTCTCAGATGATAGATGTGCCAACTTATTTGAAGGTATACTATTTTCTCACATTTGACCGTCGATCAAGTACATGGTCGCCATTTGTGAAAAGAAGCTCAAAGTTAATACAGCCTTAAAATTATGATTTGCCTTGAACATTACGTAAATGTACTTATTTGGTGTTGTATAGTTGTTGGAAAACAATCGAAACACAATTTTTCATCGCAGTAGCCTGTAGCCCTTTATAAGCCCTCCCTGTATTATACTTTTGAGGACGAAAAATAGCTGATAAAGACTTTCAGTTTTTGATTTGGTACATTCGTTCTGAAAATATCTCTAGTCTCTCTTTAAACATTTGCTATTCGCAAGAAAAACCCGCGCATAAAAGAGGCTTGAAAAAGACTACACAACGAGAGATTTCTGTCCCTTCAGTTTCGTCACGTATATAGTATGGTGAAATTGACAATTTGCGATTGAAATTGGCAATTTCTCGCTGGGAATTCAAAATAGCGCTTTTTGGCAATGTTTGAAGAGAGATACAGTATCTCCGAAAGGAATGGACAAAATCAAAAACTGTAGAAGTAAGTACCTTATCTATATTTGCATCCTATAATATACATAAAATTAAAAAAATAGTCCAGGGCTTACAGGCACTTTAATCTTGTTGTTTTAGTGTACTGTTGTTAAAGGACATTGGCAACAAAAATTAAGTTTGTCTAATATGAAAGACAACTTTTCCGTATTTTACTTCGTTTTTGAAATATTTCAGTTTGTTTGATATGTAAATAGACAGTCTCTGACGTCAGGGGCAGGGTAGAGAATTTTCACTCATTAAAAAATATCTCAGTGATTGTTACGTTTACAACGTTCATTATCATGAGGATTATTATACGCACATTTTCAAGTAAATTTGTGGAACAAACTTGAAGATTGAACTAATATTTTAATGAGTGAAAATTCTCTACCCGTGCACCTGACGTCAGAGACCATCTCATTTACATATCAAACAAACTGAAATATTTCAAAAACGAAGTAAAATACAGAAAAGTTGTAAAAGTTGTTACTCTATCATTTTACGAGTTCTTTCATATTAGACAAACTTAATTTTTGTTGCCAATGTCCTTTAATAAGATATACTTTGCTTTTTCACAGCCCTTGTTGGTACACTGAGAGCTGCCAAGAAGAGAAAGATCGTCACATACAGCGGCGAGTTGTTATTACAAGGAGTTCATGATGGAGTAGATGTTGTTTTGTTGGTCGATGAAGTATAATTGCCATAAAAAACCTATAATCTAGCAACAGTTATTTTTTGATAATCTTTTATTATAATTCTCAATTGTTCTAATAAATTAGGGGCTCGCGAAAAATATTTGGTTATTTAATTAGAAAAATAATTGGTTATTTAATTATTTTATCATTATAATAAAGATATAGGGATATACGTATGTGCGCTGTATTTACGTTTTGTCTTGTACTTAGAGTTAAAGTGTACCGGTATATGTGGTATAGTGTAAGCAGGGCCGTACTCACTGACGCACGGACTACATCCTATCGATTGAAGCTTGTCAAAATATTGTCTTTCCGTTGGGTGCCTACTAAAATGACCCTGGTCAGCTGGTGAAATGGTGAAATAGTGCTACGTTAATAACGCACTCTCAATACGGAATGAAAACATGATGACATTTTAATAAATTTATGTGTTCTCTCGTTAATTACATTTACATATAAACAAAACATTATATAGCATCAACATTATATTTCAGTCATTATATTTGGTATAGTTTGAAATTAATGTAAACTGATAAGTGCTAAAAGTTAATGATTCTACTTGTCCGTGTTAAATCGAATACGTCTAAAATATAACTTTTGCCGATTAAAATATAACTTCTGCCAACTGCAACTCGCAAAATTAAAAGATTTTTGGGGGTGTCGCACCCACCACACACCCCGTAGCTCCGGACCTGAGTGTAAGGACGTTTGGGGAGAGTGTTGTACCTCCATTTACCTTTGTGATATACATGGTCAGTGATAAAAAACCCAAAATGACACGGTTAAATCTTGGCCAAATTATTAAATATTAAGATTTATCATTAATTTTCAATGTAAAATTGTTGACTTGAGCTGGATTTGAACTGGTAATGGGGGTGACGAATGGTACAATATATTATACGTAATTAATTTCGGTTACACCATGATATGTAAATGATTTAATTTACTGAGCTTTCCTCCCTAAAACTCGCGACTTCTACACGTGACAAGTCTAAAAGTGCGGTCCAGGTTTCTTTGAGACGGTGACCTTTTTGTGGAATTGTTCGGTTTTTGAAGATTTCCACTGATTCCCGTGTTAAGGCCCTGTTACAAGGTGCAATTTTTCAACGCCGTTGCGAGACAAGTTGCACGGACCATAAATCAAAATCGATGCGAGACAAGTTGCACCAATCGTTTCACAAAGTAGAATCGGGTTCTTTTCAGAATTTTTTTCAGCGTTGCATCGCGTAACACCCTTTTAGCAACTTGTCTCGCAATGTTTCCATAACAACGACTGCGAACTCATGTGCGTCATCCAGTGTTCTCGCAAAACAAAATGGCTTTTATCGAAAAAACTGCACAAGCAACTGCAACGCCGCACAAATCATCATTGCGAGACAAGTTGCATGAAATAAGTAGTTTGTGACGTCGTTAGCCATAAGTGTCGTTTCACTGTAGTCCACCGTGTCTCGTGATCGGCTTCCCAGGCATGTTTAGCAACAGAGGTTTCGAACAGCAAGATTTATGCTCCTTTAGACGTGCATGTAGACACACTGCGACCGGTCTCCGATATAAACAAGACGCCTCGGGCTAGTGGCTTGTTGAAAGACATTGCAGGCAAATTCAGCAATTTGAATGCAATATACACAAATCTATAGTTGTTGGTTAAATTTTCCACTGAAATTTTCAACATCACCAAACTGCACACCCTGTAACAAAGCCACCACAGAGGTTTGCCAACGGCTTTGATTACATGCATGGAGGTGAGTATCAGATCGAGCTGGCTTACTGAGAAGTCTGGGCCACCAACAAGCCATCCTGTTTGCTGACCCAATTCAGTTCTAGCCAACCGGTCAGCCTGGCAAGCAAACTGGCCTTTGCTGAGCTCATGTAATAACAATTCAACTGGCCAGTCTGGCAAACAAGTTCAGTTTGAGCAAGCATTAAAATAATTAAATCAGTTAATCTTTTTCTCAGTGTATATAAGGCATAGCAGTAAACCAAACCATTTAGCTGGCAGTATCAAGGTGTCATAAGCTAAACAGCTTAAAGAAGTGTAATTCAAAATCATTATTTTTTTGTGAAGTCAACATTTTGAGCCAGTATAAACATATTCATAATTTTAGCACATTTATTATTTGATTTATTAGCGGTTTTATAATGGCATGACTAGTAATATCAAGACAGATTATACTGTCTTAGTTGGTGAGCCAACTTGCCTCCATGTACAGCTACAGTCATGAAACTGAAAGCCAAAAATCAGTTTGAAAGTTGTGTATCTGGCTGTGTAGACCAAGTAATAATAGTGACAATGGAAAGTATATGGCTAAACAGGCTGTCATTGGTAAACTAACAAACAATAACAAACTATTTACTCTTTGATCTTGATCGCCCTTACAGAAAAAGTCTATAGGCGCCTATAGGGAACCTATATGGGCAATGTTCCAATTGCGTATAGAAGCCAATAAGCACCTATAGGCGTCTATAGGCTAATAGGTTTCTCTATAGGTTGCCTATTTTGGTATGGGTGTTAGAGATTTATACACTATGTTCATTTGTAAACATTCGCATAATATGAACAAATATCGATACAGACTCTGATAACCCACAACATTTTGGAGCCCCATTTAAGCTTACAGGTAAAATATCAAGTGAAACAGGATTATTCGATGGTAACATTCATTGTTATAGTCATCAGATGATCGACGATATAAATATGAAATTATACCTACTAGCATCGACTTTATTTTGTCGAGCTTTTGCTATTTACAGGGGGTTTTACAGCCTGGAAGTCATCAGTGATTTTTAAACCAATGAGCGCCCGGTGTCCCAGGAAATTTGGCCCCCCTAAAAAATGGCCCCCCCGGGCCATATTTCCTAGGAAATTTGGCCTCCCCGGGGGCCATATTTCCCAGGAAATTTGGCCCCCTCTTCGGAAATTTGGCCCCCGTGTTTATGGTCTTGAAAAATTATAATCTTATGCTTTTTGCAGTTCTGATTAGTTACACGAACATTGTAGAATGTGTCTTGTTGTAGATTTGAATATAAACGAAAGCACAATCGTCAATAGTTAACAGACTCGCGACATATGCATATTTCAAATATAAATGAAAGGTTAATGTTCTTGTTCAATCGATCAAACGTTTACGGTAAATAAGGTGTAAATGAAGGTCTAAACTGAACCTGGTACTCGTCTTTTACGACAGCAAAAGCATTTCGCGTAAACAAAGCACAATCGTCAAAAGTTAGAAGACTTGCGAAATAATTCTGACACAAACGAAACTCGAAAAGCACGATACTCGAGTAGTTAAAAGCATATTTCTGATATCCAGACGGCAGAACCGAATGAAAATTTTAAGGCAAAACCAAACCAAACAATTGAATGGTTTTTGTTGCGGTTCAGCACTCGACCAACGTGCATGCCATGCATTCCTGTTCTGCAGAGAACGTATTTCACCGCCGAAAATAATGTTCACCGCCGAAAACATATTTTACCGTAGAGAACATAATGCACTACCGAAATAATTCCACTGTGGAAAATATATTTCACGGCCGAAAATATATTTGATCTACACTCATTATTTAAACCTCTGAGATAAAGCGGAGTGTTTTGTTGGGGGACCAAATTTCCGAAGGGGGGGCCAAATTTCCTAGGAAATCTGGTCCGGGGGGGCCAAATTTCCTAGGAAATATGGCCCGGGGGGGCCAAATTTTCGGGGGGGCCAAATTTCCTGTGACACCGGAACGATGGTTATTACAAATAATTACAATCTCAGACATTAAATACGTATTGGGTAGAAAGCGTTGAGTCAGCTGAATGATTTTGGAAATAATTAAATTGTATGAGCATGTATAGAAGTACTTTTAAAATTTAAATTTCTGATGTAATAAATGTTTTCGAAGCGCTCAGTGGAAACCTGATATCACGAATATATCAAGGCATGTTCGATATTGCGCTTTAAAAATCAACTAAGTAAGGTAGCACAATAACGTTTACGTATATTGTAGACAGATAAATTATCTTTGTTTTAAGGTATAAGAGAGCTTGTAGGGTTGATTATTTGTCAAGAAAACGTTCGACGTATTCGTGTTATTAAAATTACGATGCTGTTTTTAAAGATGGCGGCCAAATTATATTTTGCATATATATAATAAGGCGCTCTTCGAACGTTTTGTTCAGAAAAAGTAAACTTTACAAGGTGGTCTATTATACCTTAAAAGAAAGATAATTTATCTGTCTAAAGCATACGTATAGCTTATTGTTGTAGCTTACTTATAACATACGTAAAGTTAATATTGCTAGCTTACTCAGTTTTGTTGTAAATTCATTGAGATCACGGCCAACCCGTTTCCAAATCGCTCGTCATCTTTAGTGTGGGTCTACCGCGATCGGCGTGTGCGATTATAAATAAATACAGGAAACGCACCGAAACCTAGACTCGGACAGAAGCCCGAGTAACAAGGCCGTATTCACAAGGAATTCGATAAACTCCCGCCACCGGCCGGTTTGTTGTTTCTTTCACTTATGTCCTTATCAAGAAAAAAAGTTGTTGCCGCAGTTTATTTGGCGCGTTGTGGTAGACTTTGATGTTAGCTAGTGAGAGGATTCTTTCTATTTTATGCGAAGCAGGACCAACATATTTTTTTTCATTTTTTTAAATTTATAAGCTTTTCCACATCTAGACTAGAAAAAAAATTTACACAATAACATACACAAGACGATGGCAGGGTGTCCACAACAGCTTTGGCCAACTACAGCGGTCCCTATATATACGTGTAAACTAAATACACACCTTATACATAGTTACAGATAATTATAGTATACAAATACAGATACAAACTAGAAACAACATATGAAAGTGGTTTTGGTAGTGCATTCCAGATCCTTGTTGTCCTAATAGTATAAGATTTTTGATATATCTGAGTGTTGGATTTCTTAATTTGGAATTGAATGCAGTTTGGATGTACTGAATTAGACAGATTGATGATGCCACAATTTTCATTAAAAAAGAACAGCATGTCGAGATATTCGTGCCAATGCGGTGAGGAGTTTTTGATGTTTTTCGTTGATCTACGGATATATCCCGCCAGCAATGGATGGGGACGTTATCATTCAGATGCTGCCTAGTGCCTACCGGAACTGCGTGCACGTTTGAACAATACTCGCAAACCGTGTTTACTTAGGAACCGAATATTATTTCCTGGGATGGTGTGTGCGATTGATATGCAGGCTAGTAGTTCTACGTCAGTGTCGTTCGTTCTCACCATTATCCGTTGACTGCTACAAGGCTCAACGATGGTCATATGCGTTCTGCCGGGAGAGGACAAGACGTTTTCTTCGTACGTGCTATAATGACATCACTTTTTATGCAAGCAATATAAATCTGAACAGCTCATTCTTATTTTCGTCGACACGTATAGAAAACCTTTAGACGGGATGCGTGTTGCAGGTAAAACTTTCCGCCGTTGACTCGAACCTCTCTTCTCGCGCACCGCTTTCTTCAAGGAATCTTCTCTGTATACGTCCTATACTAGATCTACTCTTCTTACCGATTCCGTCTGTTCTACCTTTGTTCCACGCTATAACAGGATGTGATACTGTTTCCTTCTTCGCTGGGGAAAGAAGACAGCCTGGGATGTGTGGAATGTGTTTGCAGAGCGAGAGCTAACACCAGCACTTAGACAAGAGCTTTTTTCCGAGACGTCTAGAACTCTGGATAACATTCCTCCAACTCAAGAAGCTTTGGTGCAACACACCAAGCGCGCAGTCTTTCAAGGTGGCTTTATATGGAGTCAAAGTCTTCTGAAGGAGCCTGTTCTTCCCTGCCCTTCTGAGTGGGGATGGCAGCATAATAACAAGTCGTAGTATAAGTAAGAGTTAGATCCCGAGGACGCGCAGCGTCCGAGGGCTGTATATCGCATAAATCCCGACGTTTGAGGTGTTTATCTGACTTATTATTAAATTGAGGAGGTTTCCTACAAAGTTTTGTCGATTTTGTCCACTTTGGACAAAGATTTTCCTAGTTTTTTCTTCATACACATCCTCAACCTCGTACCCAGGGTCTTCTCAGTGCCCGGGGAGGGAGCGCCCGGGATAGGAGGGGAGTGGAGCGAGGGAAGACAGCTGGTCACGTGACTCCAAGGATATTGGATTATTTTGTAACCTGGCTTATTCTCGCTTATATCATCCGGGGGGCCGGATCGCTGTGAAAACATACCACAAACTTCTATAATTGAAAGTATAAACAGTATATGGATAATTTAAAAATATACAATTTATTGGAAAGACAGTACGGACTGCAGACAAGTTGAAAGCCTTGAAAGATGGTGGATTACTTCGAAAAATACGTTGATTTACTGGACATTTGTTACTGTCATAAGATAAACATGATTAGTATTTAAAATAATACTCATAGTCTGATTGTATTAAAATTGTAAATTCGAACTGTTCTGGCGTTGATCATAGGGACTTTAAGATCTACGACGGCAACCTGGGACGGCGACGGCAGTAAAAGCAATACAAATTTTAGCATTTGAATGAAACCACGGTCGATTGACTAGCGTATTTGACACTCCAAGCTTGTTTTATGATCTCCAAAACGCTTCAATATTCCTAAAACGATTATAGTGTCTCTTAAGTCACATTTCTCATCTCTCCGCGAGTTACCGTCGTCCTAAAGACGTGAAAATGCCCTCAGTGGCATTGTAAACAGAACGAGCACGGCGTTGAAATTACTCTTGGGAATAAAAATTATTCATTCTTGTTTCGCATGAAGATTCTTTTGTTTGAACGACGTCCCCGTCCTAGGATGCCGTCGTAGATCTTAAAGTCCCTAATGTTTATCTTATGACAGCAACAAATGTCCGTAAATCAACGCATTTTTCGAAGTAATCCACCATCTTTCAACTTCGTGTCTTTCCAATAAATTGTAATATTTTTAAATTATCCATATACTGTTTATACGTTTGTGGTATGTTTTCACAGCGTTCCAGCCCCCCGGATGATATAAGCGAGAATAAGCCAGGTTACAAAATAATCCAATATCCTTGGAGTCACGTGACCAGCCTTTACGAGGGTCTTCTCTTCCCTCCTCTTCGGGCACTGAGAAGACCCTGGGTACGAGGTTGACACATCCTCGGGATATATCGTAAATAGTCCAGGAATACAAATAAATTTGTGATTAATTATGAATGTAGAACAGCTGCGCCATTCATACAGCTTATTAAATGTAAACTATAGCACTAAGAGTTAATTTACCCGAATGTTGTAAAATGTGTTTCAGCCTCGTTTCCATCCATGCAACGCTATTTGCAAGAGTTTATATAAATTTACGATCAGGTATCATGTTTTGTTTTTAGATTCATTTCTGATTCAAATAAAGAACGTGGAAAAGTTAACATATATTGCATATAAATTCAACAGGTAGTCATGTGGCTGATCGCATGACGTATTTTGGCAATCTTAGGGACTGGTCATAAATTACCAGGGGGAGGGGGGTGGAGGTTCGAAGCAAAAAGTTAAAAAAAATGTGACCTCCCGCGACGATGAGCATGATACCCTCCCATTGGGAATAGCCAAAAATATCATGACCCCTCCCCCTGCACAAAATAGCTCCTTCTAAAATAAACGTTCATACTGAAGCATATCTGTCAATAATAATTATACTGGTTAATTTTGCTCATGAATTTTTAAAATGTATGTAAAATGACATTTGATTTTAGGATATATAAAACATGTGTTGTTTTATGTATTTTATGAATAAATTCACGTTACTACTATACTATTAATTACTATTTTATTACACTATTTTACAATAATCACTGTGATCTATTTGGAATTTTGAGTGAAGTGAAACTATCATAGAGTGTGAGCTTAAATTTATGTGACCCTCCCTTTTGATAGTTCAATTTTCTATAATACCCTCCCTTTTGAGGAGCTGAAAAAGTTATAACCCTCCTACTTTCTCCACCCTCCCTCCCCTGCTGGTAATTTATGACCAGTCCCTTAACTATCACAAATAAATCCAAAACAAAAAAGATCAAGATCCAACTTCTAAAACATATCTCAAAAATTAAACTTTAATGTAAGTGTCGATTTTTTGCCTCACTCTCGTTTCTATATAGTGCTATTTTGGAGCATGCGCAGTCCGGCTCACTAATAGTAATATCATATTTTAATAGCGCTCCGTCGAGATGACGTCAGTACCGATGTTTGTCCGCTTTTACCCATAATTCTTGCGGCCATAACAAAAGAAATAGCTCATTTGCAATCATTTGTGAGTCAAATTTGGTTTGTTTGTCCGCTTTTTGAGCTATTAATAGCAGCCAGACTCTACGCTATTGCTTTATGATAAGTATGAGGTATTCCAACCGATAACGAAATACAGCTATTTATGAAGTCGAGATAAAGAGGGAAAAGCACCAATTGGGAATTATTTGAACTGCACGGTAAAAGTGATTGGTGAGTCACGTGATTAGTCGCATTACATCTACTGTATCCACATTCTCAAGTGGCTACTATACACCCATTGAACATATTACCCAAAGTCAAAAGCTCTCTAAAAACCAAAATCTTGGCGAAGTAAGGCGCTCCAGAGGTGAATTTAGACTGGCCCCACATCAGGGATGATAGTAACTTGGCCAAGTTTCATGCTTGTATCACAATCTTTTTAGAGATATCTCCGAAACGATTGAACCAAATGAAAAACTGTATTGTAAACGACCTTATCAGTTATCAGGATATAATTTCATAGCTCACAGATATGAATTTTATGTTCTCGTAGCAAGAACAATATCTCACGAATGAACGCCTTTATATTTAACAAATACGATCACGTAAGGAAAATCCGGTATCTTAGTTTGTATAAGGGTCCTAAAAGCTCACCTTAAACTACGTTAAGACGGGTCCGGACGAGGCGTCCCCTGGACGTTAAGCAGGCATCTCCTGGACGTTAAATAGGCGTCCCCGGACGTAAAATCGGTTCACCCTTCGGGTCGAGAACCGGGCGTCTCCTGGACGAAGATAAACAGGCGTCCTAACAGACGTAAACCGTTCGCCTTCTCCGATAAGAGCGTAAAACCGTAGGTCCTCGGCCGCTTCGGCGGAACAACCGGTCGTCTTCCCGGATAAGGACGTTAAACCGTAGGTCCCCCTCCAATTCGGGCTTGCCAGGGTCGGCCGGTTCGCCCACTGCACGCGGCTTCCTTCAGGTTGCCAAGGGTGAACCGAGATCACACAAAACAAGATGACATCAGAACGTGGTAAGAACAAAAAAGTGGCCCGCGAGACGATAGTCGAGTGGGTCACTGATGTTCTTACCACGTTCTGACGTCCTCTGTGCATCTATAACTGAACAGAAAACGGAAAAATGGAATCTATTTGTGTAGAAATCAATAAAAATTGGAAACAAACCATTCAAAAGGCTTATTGCTCTTTGACGACTTCTGGGGCATGAAAAAAGATAAAAGTAGTCATCTGACGCGATTTGACGTGAGCTGACGTGATCCGTGCATCTGTCCTCTAATAGATCATATCCAACAACCAATGAGAATGCGCATAGAAAACAGGTTATTGTATAAATATATACACTGCACAATGTACATTGACATATCTCATTCTATCCCTTTCTCTAATAATTTACAAACCGTTTGGAACCTCTGACTAAGATCAGCAGCGCTACATGGCGTAACCTCTGACGTAAGAATTGACGGATGATTGACGAAATCGTTGAACTTGGCATTCGTATCGTGAACAAGTTTCATAAAGTCAGACGTTTTTTTGAAGTGACGCATTTCATAAGGCCATCGCAGTTCCGGTTTTCCCTGAACACTAAATGTCTCTTCAACGAAGTCCAATAAGAAATCAAGAGCATAAGCTGCTGGTAACTGTTCCGTCAACTGAAATTAACGTATATTAAAAATAAATTAATAATGTATTGAGGAAAACCAAATAAATGAATATTTAATCACTATAGTTGTAAAATTTATCGGTATTGTTATGTTAGATTACGTTTACGCTGGTATAATGGTATTGACGTTACGTCATCATTTACATGTTGAGCTAATGACGACCTAACACGACAATGGTTTATTGCAACTGCATGCAACCGTGTTGCGTCGTACAAAGCAAAGTGACAGTGCGATTTCTCGTTCTCCCAAACTCTTCTGCTCGTAGAGAGTATATAAGTGTCGAAGAGGTGCGCGATTACGCATGTAAAGTGGAAAAGTGGATTTTAGAGTTCCGAATACGTTCGCCATGAACCTCTCAGTGATAAGAGCAATTAGAAGTGTGATGTTGATCGTCCAGGTCATCTTCAGAAGAATTGTATAAAAAATAGGTAGTTAGACCTCCACCGGCGTTGTATTACCAACATGGTTGTAGTGTAGTAAACATGAATAACACAGTGGGAACAAAATGAAAAACTGATTGAATACGAGATAAGTGGTGATGTGTTATGCAATATGGTGGCTGCAAATAATGGGTGCGGTTTGGGTTGCATGAGAGAAAAAGAATTGAAGCGTAGAAGGATATTTGAAGGAGGTTTGTGAAGGAGGTTTGTGTTTTTATATCGGGTTTGTTATATTGAGTTGTGTCACGAAAATCTTTCATCGACCCAAAAAGATCACTTGAATTAACTTTATGCACTCCCTACAGCCAAACTAGTAGCCAGTTCTGCTTTGAAATATCATTTTGGGTGTTTGTAGTAGCCGTGAGAAGAAATTCGTTAAAGTGCACCTAACCTTTGAAAGGGCACTTCAAACGATGAAGAATGGCGTTGACAGTTCTTCGATATCTATTTTCGTTCTTGAGGTATTCAGTTATATGTGATATGTTAATGAGGCACAGGATGACGTCATAGCAGGCAAACAACGTTGTTGCAATTCTAAAATTTGTGTATATCTTCAAAGTTATCCAACGAAATTACTTGAAACTTTGCACGTGGATACATACCACCAAACTAAAGAACATGGTTTAAGTAAAATAATTTGTTTTCTCTCAAATGCAGAACATGTTGAGATTGGCAGTTCTCAATAACTTTTGCAATAACTTTTCCAATACAATACCCAAGTTTGAAATCGAAAACGCTACTTGCAACGACAGAAAATGAAGATTTCTGTATGGGAACGGAGAGGTCTGGAAGCTAATCTGTTACTATGGTGACAACATAACTTGAACCATGCTCTTTAGTTTGGTGGTATGCATCCACGTGCAAAGTATCAAGTAATTTCGTTGGATAACTTTGAAGATATACAGAAATTTTAGAATTGCAACAACGTTGTTTGCCTGCCATGACGTCATCCTGTGACTCATTAACATATCACATATAACTGAATACCTCAAGAATATAGCAAACTTGTTGACATAGGATTCTGTCACTATTTCCTTAAACATTTTTGCTCCAAAGTCGTAACAAACCACTTTCGGTGAACGCTTTTTAACAATAAGCTATATGAGTCACCAAAGCGGTATTCATAATTTGTAAAACTATAATATTCTTTTAATTATTCGAAAAATGCGTGTTCACATATAGCATATACAAATAGAATAGGTGGTCTAATTCGAGCGAAGACCCTTCGTCAGAGAGTATAACGTTGAAGTATAACGTAAAGTGAAATGTTGTAAATATGTAAGTATAAAGTTGTCTTTACTTTTCACTCATCATGCGACGAAGGGCCTTCGCGAATCGTTAGACCTCCTACACACTATTTCGGTAGTACACCAACTTTTTTGATTATTCGATTTGTGTTTCTACTATAATACGCAAGCTGCGTTTTTAATATTTACTGTGCTAACAATAATTGATAAAAAATTAAAAAAATGTTATTACTTAATATTAGTTGAACTTTCTTTCAACAAAATGTCATTTCGGCAAAATGTCGTGTCGGCAGAATGTCCTAGCTGTCGGCAAAACGTCTCATGTCGCTGTTTCTAGCAGTAACTGTTTCAAGTAAGAGAATATACCTTGTAAAATATGTCTTGCAAGCTGAGCTTTTTCGTGGATGAATATATAAAAACAAACACCAAAACAAGGTTCTTCACCAGGTTTCGAATGTTCATTTCTTTCTGAAGGATGTCATCGTGGAGGATGCAGTCAAAAGCACAGAGGATATCACTTGTCATGACTAGAGTTTTGTTTTTCAGAAGACGCAAAGTACAAACAAAATATTTGATTTTGCTCTAAAAAAGAATGACAGAAAATGAAAGAATTTTTAACCCGTCATCTTTTAATGAAAATCAAAGCCCGGCATCAACATAAAGATACATCAAAAGATTTATTAAAAAGCACGCATGTAACTGTTTTGTTGGTTCCCAAGGTGTCGCAAAAATTAGAATTTTCGGTAGAATCGATATATTGAAGTTCCTTAGAAACGTTTTTGAGAATTGTTGAAAACCCTGGGTACGAGGTTGAGAATGATATACAAACGAAGAAACATGCTAAAAAGAGAATAAACTCATGGAGTGTATCTGTGTATAGTATATGGGTTAGCACGTGAGGAGCAACATAACGAAAGTGACACAGCATGTCTCCCTGTGTCGTATAGCTAAATAGTATATACACACAACATGACAATGACTTGTGGTTAAGTACAGGAATTAAGCTCAGGTTCCTAATTGGTTCCTAAAAATAGATGTAATACTAAAACACTAACCCTATAATACTAACCCTGATACCAACTCTATATAATACTACCCTCACTCCCTTTAGTTCAACCTCGTACCCATGGTGAGAATTGGAACAAGGATTCAAATAGCCAGGGGCGGATACTGAGTAATATGGGCCTGATGACAAGAATAGGAATAGTTTAAACGAACCTTAACGTTATCGCTGAACTCTGTTCCTCCTCCATGATACCACAACTGAATTGAGAGACAATAATCTATAAACTGAATTCAATGCATGGTTAGATCGATCTTGAAATATACCTCAAACCAGAGCTTCCCAGAGAGTACACGACTATACTCTTGAGAGGGGATAGAGAGAGAGAGAGAGAGAGAGAGAGAGAGAGAGAGAGAGAGAGAGAGAGAGAGAGAGAGATAGAGAGAGATAGAGAGATAGAGAGATAGAGAGGTAGAGAGGTAGAGAGATAGAGAGGTAGAGAGGTAGAGAGATAGAGAGGTAGAGAGATAGAGAGGTAGAGAGGTAGAGAGGTAGAGAGGTAGAGAGGTAGAGAGAGAGAGAGAGAGAGAGAGAGAGAGAGATAGAGAAGTATTTATTGAAGCTCGGAATTTCTTCAGTAAAATAACTGCTAAACTGGTAAATAACTGGTGAATTCTAAAAATTACAATCAATTACAATCAAAGAGAGAGCATATAAAATATAATTTGATAACATACGGATTTAACTCATTCAAATCAACTCTCATCCATTGAATCATGTACCTCTTCAGTTCCCACCAATGTAATCCAATAACATTTCTGCACTAACTCCGGAAATCCTTGTAAAATCAACCATATATAATAGGACGAATAACTAAAGAATAAACAAATATATTGGTTGGATTTAGCAATGTAAATTAAAAATTAGTCACCTTGACTACACCTGTACGTCGAGTTTTGCATAATTTAACAGAACTGTGGATTCTTAGACTGCATTCATACAAGATCGAGAGTTAGATACAGTAGATCTGAGGTGGGCACTGATTTTCTAGACACTTTTTCGCAAGTTGTATTTCTCTCCCTGGTTAATAAAAGCTCTCTGGTCTACAGAAATTAAAACGTTTGCGAAATTTCGCAGGATTTACGTGTGGTGGTACTGCAAAAATTTGATATTCGCTCCCCAAATTTTCGACACTGCAGAAATGTGTTGGTATAACTACAACGACCTCTGTTGCAGGTTCGAAGTGGTTTTCCTTCTCTTGCAGTCTGAATCTCCAAACTAAAGGAAAACGACATCACTTAACCACTAAACGTAAAGACGATATTCGTTTTCCTCGTGTTCATCTACCTAGGTTATTTAATGTAAACGTAAATCTTTGAAGAAAACGTACAGACAAAAATAAACATATCAGTTCATTCCCAAAAGGATAATTGGTGCCCCCTGCTGTCGCCTTCATCAGAGGGCACCTGTCCCCGGTGCCCTCGCATTCCCTCTTTACTCGTAGGTCCATGTGTGAACATTTTTAAGTAAGCTGATAATCAGCAGCTCTGGGTGTTGTATAGGATCGATCAAAGTAATATCACCTCGTGTGACCACCTGATATGTGAACAAAAATCTAATCCAAAGCGGACTAAAACTGCCTTCTTTAATTTACTTGGTAACTTGAATAACTAGAATGTGAAATAAGTGTTCCCGGCACCTATTTCGATGCACTTAAAACACTCTTATCAATTCTTCTGTTACTTTCTCACATAATTTTCGTGTCCTGTTGATTATCTCGGTGTTATTTCGGACTATTGCTAAGACATTTGCAGTCGCCGTTTTGGACTTTCAACCCAGTTTCCAAACTAATTTTCAACCCAATTTTTAGTTTTTCGTTTGCTAAAAATCTGATCATACAGGCTGCAGGTTAACACGCTTTGGTATCGAGTATATACTACATGAGGTGAATGCTATAAATAATTTATAGGTCAAACCGATCTCCGATCGCGATCTGTGGTCAAACCAAGAATTGTACACACAGCCTAAACTAAAAATATACTGCACTTAAACATCCTGCATATTAGCATTAACTACACCTGCACCAAAAAAGTTGTTGCTAGACAAGTTTCACGTTGCATGTATAGTAATGTGTGCAATGTGCATGGATTGCACACAACTTACAACACAACATGAGGTAAGTTACAGTGGTAAACATATAGAATAACACAGTCATAAATTCATAATCCAAACAAACTTCAAGTGGAATCTGACTGCCACAAAATCTAGCGTTATGAAATATAAATCACTGCCCGTTTCCCACACAGGTTTTGTTCTACAATTTCACATTCACCTGACTGCGTATTCCGTTCTGTCTTGAAGTATTTCACTTATGCAACGTTCTACAGTCTTTACGTGATGAAGTAATGCCTCAGCCGGTATTTCTAAAAAAATCAGGGACCTCACTTCAGACACGTTATAGTGATACTATAAGAAATATTAGCAAACATGACGTTAACCTCATGCAACAACGACGTCTAAACAATACAATTCTTCATGTAAAACAAGGAGAAGGAATAATTTTTAGTCTCGAAAGTAATCCCAACGTCCTCCTCGTTCTCCATATACAACGCCACTAAGAGGATTTTCACGTCTTCAGAACGTCTTCAGCGGTGGAAGATGTTACTTAAAACTAGAAATACGTATACGAAACAACCCCTCGCCCGCTTACTGTTTGAAACTTTTATAGCGTAGTTGCTTACAGTACTTATTTTAGTTCTTGTACTTGAATTAGATAATAGTCCATTCATTTGCCAAACCGAATAAATTTTCAGTAGACAATATCTCTGAGAGTATTGTATAGGACATCAAACTAAATAACTAAATACATGTAGCCCAAACTTTCCATCAATCACTAAGAAAGAAATTACTTGTTTCACACTATTGGTGATTCATGAAATAATCAACTCATTGGTTAGTATACAGACACCAAATGCTGTTGAAGGAAGAAAGTGCATCTTTATCATACAATGCGTGCCCTTTAAAAAAATCAAATTAGTTCAGATGTCCAGCGGTACATATAGTGCAAATGTATAACGTCCATTCAAATTGGGTTTACTAAGACGTATTAGGGATTATACCCCGATTGTTGGTGTGGATAGATTATATACAGTAAGTTGATAATTCTACCCACATTGGACTAATGTGATGTGGAGCTGGCAGGAATGTGGATACCTAAATATTGATGGTCATGGTCAGAGGTCTCAACGCATGGCAGGGAAACTGATCTTTCCTAAGTCGGGACTTGAAACTGATTGGTTAATAGAAACCCTAGGATTGATACCTCTTGTATTAGAAGCAAGTTACATTGTGTAATGCTAGTTAAGAAATTAGGTGAAGGCATTTTAACATCATATTTACAGGTAAAGAACTATTTTCCATGTCTCAACGAATCTGTTCATACACACATGTTGTAGCAGGATATACAACTAAAATGAGTTTTTGTAACATTGTACTGTACATATATGAATATGTGTTTATATTTGTAATAACTGTAATTTGTTAAGAAACAAGACGCCCATTGATACCAGTGTTAACTGTATAAATATTATTGTATTATTATTATTATTAATATTATTATTATTAATAATAATAATGCAGATTGCAGATACCATATTTCGATGGTTATTAATACAAAAGCCATGTAACAAAGCATATGCCATTGTGTACTATAGTATATAAATTATATGAACCATGTACATCTATAACTTATATTCAGGATGACATGTCATCATAATCCTATATAAGTTGTATTTTACATCGCAAGCCTAGGATCAGCAATAAGTTGTGGCCCACTAGGCCAGCTACTGTAGGCCTAACATGTTCCATAATGGATGGAGTAAACACAGAGTATCTATGGAATACATACCAGTATACAATACATGGACGTCAAGCTCATATCCTCAGAAAAATTATTCCCGGTTGAAAAAATTATAACCTTCTGATTGCCATGAGTGACGGCCTCTAACCATTGGGACTCAGAAGGAGTGAGGTTACAATGATGTACTGGTTCGAATGATACATGTACTGCCTATGCAGCAGTTACTATATATCAGTAATGCTTGGATGTGTTAATATATACACTGCTGTATGCAAATGAGAACCGCATAGGCAGTATACATCAAATGAATCAGTACATCATTCAGTACAGTCTCGGTAGCTCAATGGTTAGAGCGTCTCATCGGCAATCAGAAAGTTCCAGGTTCAATTCCTGTCCGGGACACAGAATATTTTATATATATATATATATTAACACTGACCAGTATACAGTAATGCTTGTTTATGCTATAAAATTGTAGACCAGGCCCAGGTTGTATATACCCCTGTAGTCTGCTTTCTTTTGCACCCTAAACTACCAGTACTGTATATAGGCTAACTATCACGCATAGTGTTTATAATTTTAATAAAATAATAAACATACTGTACATGCAATCTCAAAATTTGTACTAACACTTACTATTCTGCAGTATTATAAAGCACAAATGGTATATATTTTGAACGGCACGGATTTAATTACAACTTCATCAAATGATGTGTCAAAATTATATCTTTTAAAAATTCTAAACATTCAAATTCAAATTTTTCCTCCTTCATATTTATACCACAATTGTGGTTGTTCAAGGGCTTTCCAATGGTATATACAATTATATACAAAAATAATATTTTTTGAAAATTCTAAACATTTAAAAAAATGTATACAGTAACACACTTTCAAATGTTTAAATCGTCGTTGTGGGTTTGTAGTTACTTTTGAATGACCACAACCAATGACCACGCCCATTTGTCCGCAAATATACTACTCACACCCCTAAGCTCAAACACGTTCGCAACGGCCCTCATTGAATGGTAGATTCGTTCATGTTAAAAATTTCCTTTAAGTCTGATAAATGAATATTATGAATCGTTTTAACTTGTCCATGGATGATGGAGAAAAACGTAACGGAGAATGTGATAAAAGGAAGACTTTTGAAATGTTACTCTAAAGAGATAACATCCAACATTTGTAAATAGACGAGTTTCAGGGTCATGCGCAGTAGCAATTTTATTTCAAATTTTCATGTGAGGTAAAAACAACTGTTTTAGCTACAGGATAATTGTAATGTTGTCTTATCGACCATCCTTCGCAAAGACGTGTTGTCTTTGGGAAGGATGGTCGATAAGACAACATTACAATTACAATTACAACAACAACATAAGACAACATTACAATTACAACGAAGAAAACGTCTGGTTATTTTTTTATCGTCCCTTGAAGCTTTTATGAACAGTTTACAAGACATAAGCCAAAGCAGGTTAATGGACATGACTTGTTAAAGTACACATGCCAAGACTGTTACATTCTTAGTTACAATAAGTTACATTCTTAGTTACAATCTTGCAACACTTTCAAATTGAACGTTGAAATAAAGAACATGTCTGATGTGATATGTCTCTTTGATCTTCCTTTTGACACGCAATTACATAAAGTATTCGATGGCTCTTTGTCACCAGGCGGTAACATTGACCTGTTATAATAAAATCACCTGTGCGAAACATATAAAATTGGGGTGGGGCAATAGACGGCGAATCCTCGCGCACTCACCCCCCCCCCCCCATTCGCACCTGGCACAATTGCATTGGTATCTTAGTTTACATTTATAAAAGTATCCTATAATATTGGTTCCACGGGAGGGGGGTGCTTGTTCTCGTAGACGATTTATTACGAAATGATGCTAACAGGGAGAGTCATCGTTTATCATCGCGTTTTTTCGTTTGGTTATAATTAGAACAGAAAAATATTTAATCTATTTGGCATTGTGAAAATATTACATTATGAATTGTTTTTGTCATCATAGCCTGCGTGCAGTCTTTGGCGAAAGTGTACTCCAGGAAAGGCTCCACTGTACTTGTAGATCTTCGCATATGCTGTTTATTTTTCTCATATCAATATGCTTAAGGTGGTCTTGGACATTTAAAATAATTTTTTTAACAATGGTATTTAATGTGTTAATATACACACTGCTGTAGTGAATGTGGGAGAGTTTGGAGTAGACAGACGATACATGGACGATCGTCAAGCTCGTATCCTCAGAAAAATGATTCTGAGTCCCGGACAAGAATCGAAACTGTAACCTTCTGATTGCCGCTGAGACGCTCTAACCATTGAGCTAACGAGACTCATATGGAGAGCGAAGGTTACAATGTATATCAATCGAACCAGTACATCATTGTAACCTTCGCTCTCCATCTGATTCTCAGTGGCTCAATGGTTAGAGCGTCTCACCGGCAATCAGAAGGTTACAGGTTCGATTCCTGTCCGGGACTCTTTTTTCTGAGGATACGAGCTTGACGATCGTCCATGTATCGTCAATGGTATTTAATATAGCATATGTTCCACTGATAAAATGTCAACAAGCTAAGTAACACATGTATTGGTACCATGGAAACCAAGCAGCGATCCCAAGGGAGTAAAAACTAATTTTTACTAACACTAATTAAAAGCTATTATTATACAATACTCATACTCGGGTTTTTAACGAAAATGTTCATTTGTTTTTGAGGTTCACAATATAGGCATATTAGTTCTCGTTATATTAAACAAATATTGGAATCGGCTTACGCATGATATCAAGAATTATCCAGACCTTGGTCAATGTTATCCGTACATTGTAGTACATTTGCCTCGGTCTCGATAATTCTTGATATCATGCTGAACCTCATCCAATAATTGTTTAATATAACGAGAACTAATATGCCAAAATTGTGAACCTCAAAAAAGTAAAAAAAACTATGAACAAAAACGGACGAAGTTGTCCTTCAGTAGCATGTTGAGTGAAATAAAAACTTTAAAATGACCAAATATATATATATTTTATTTTAATGTTTTTATTCGTTTTCCTCATTCATAATGTTTTCCTCATTCATAAAGTTTTTATTTAAGACGTGCACCAAAATCGCATTTTGTAAACAGGCTTATTTGTGTGACATGAGACTGTTAGAGTTCCGGGGGGTTAGGATGACACTTTAGGCGGGGGTAGGATTAGGGTTAAGATTAAGATTAGGGTTAGGGTCAGGATCAGCTAAAAAATGCTACCGACCATTGAAGATGCTACCGACTGTCTATACGGAATCCAGATATGCGGTGTTAAGAAAGTTGAAATCATTCAACTTTCTTGCAACACCATGCAACAGTTGCATGTTGCATAAATAAGACTGTTTACAAAAGGCGACTTACTCCCAATTGTGCGCCGAAAAACCCAAAGGTTGTTCAAGGTTACGCATGCATGAATACTAATGTTTATACAACATTATTATTTTAGATTTGTGATCATATTTTACTCAATTTTGCTCATTCATCCTCATTGCCTGCAATTTTGCACATTTTTATTCAATTTTATTCATGTTTACTAATTTTTTGCTCATTGCTAAATTGTGCACATACAAGTTTGCAAACCATTCTCACTCTTAGACTACCAATAATCGGCAATTGTCAAATGCTCTTAGATTACCCATAATTGGTAATCCAATACTAACCTTTTCCTAACCCTAAACGTAACCTTAATCCTAACCCTACCCCCCGCCTGGGAATTCGCATGTTTTGGTCACTTCTGTGCATTTGTTTTTCATTTATGCGTATATTTTACTAATTTCTGCTAATTTTTGCCCATGTTTTGCTTATTTCTGCGCATATTCTGCTCATTTCTGCTAATTTTTTCACATTTTTGCTCATTTCTGTACTAAATGCACAACCATTACAATTCTACTCCTGTATCAATTTACAAATATTGTATCAATTTACAAAGGTTGGATGCAATTTCTTTAGTGTAACATTGCAAAAGTCATCCTTCAATCATATTCTTCACGCTGATTCTCAATTCGACAAGTTAAAAGACATGGTTCATAATATTCAGACGTTAACGAAATTTTTAACATGAACGAATCTATCATGCTATACATTTATCTCCTGAGACAATGTCGAATTTCACTAGTTTTATGGCGTAATCGCTGCGGCGTCGTTTGCGCACGCTCCATCCTGCCCACGACATATATCGTAGGATACGTAATAACACTGCAAAGATGAATAGATTAACATACAACATAGTGACGTCATCGGTGCTAGATACACCACTTGTCTCAGAACCCCTCTTCCCTATACTACACGTGTACACTGACAAGCGAGTGATTTATAATGTGATGATGATGATAATAACAGTAATATTAATATTATTTCCAAATAGATAAACAGAAATGATATTGGTAATAAAAAGATAATGAAATGACGATAAAATGATGATCGAATGATGAATGATAATGAATGATATCGAAATGATAAGGAAATGATAAGGAAATGATAATGAATGATAATAAAATAATAATGAATAATAAAATGATAAGGAAATGATAATGAATGATAATGAATAATGAAATGATAAGGAAATGATAATGAATACGAATACGAATACGAATACGAATATTTTATTTAATGTCGGTGGCATAGGGAGTGGTTACCCAATCTCCCGAGCCAGAGGCTCATGTAAAAATGCTCGACAAGTGATTAAGAATTACATATTTACAATAAAAGCATAAAAAGGAACAATTAACAGTTATAAGTAACTTAGACAATAAAAATTAAGAATAAATTAAGAAGCACAGATACAACGCATGCATCTACAGCCAATATTTGTTTTGTTAGTAAAATCTATTTTAGCTATACTATTTCTAAAGAGATAAGGTTTGTAAGTTTTTTATGTCCAAAGGAAGTTCATTCCATATATGAGAAACTAAGTAGGAAAAGGAATTATGTACGTATAAAGTATTATAGCGAGCTAATTCAAAATTCTGACTATTACTCCTGAGGCTATAGTTGGACGATCTCAATTTAAACATATTTGATATATATATATAGCACCTTGTAGCCTGATACATTTAAAAGCTAAAATTAATGATTGTTCGTAGCGCCTTTGCTCAAGGCTACTCATGGAGGCCATATTCAAAACTGTTTCATAACTAGTAGAGTTACCCATCTTGAGAACCGTTTTTGGAGCATAGTAATTAGCCTTTTCCAATTAATAATTAATAAAATTAATAATTAATAATGAAATGATCAGGAAATGATAATGAAATAATGAAGGAAATTATAATGAAATAACAAAGAATAAGAAATTATAGTGAAATTATAATAACATAATAATAAAATTGTAATGAATGATAATGAAATGATAACAAAATGATGAATGATAATGAAATAATAATGACATTTCATTGTTCATAAAGAAATGATGTAATGAAAAAAAGACTTAAATTAATTAAAAGAATTAAATTAATTAAAACAACAGTTGCTTACAGTTAGGCTAAATAATACATTGTATATCTGATAATCTAATCTACTACCTGAAAATTTAAAAATAGAATAATAAAAAGATAATAAGTTATAAAAAGTCTAAAATCCAATAAAACACCTACCTCTTTTCTCATAAAGTCAACTAATGAAATACTAATGAAATACTAATCGTAGTGGTTAAAATTCTTAGACAACGCCTGCTGCGTCTACCAGTTTACCAGCTAAGTGTTTCAAGAACATTTGACATTCAATTCCCATTCCGCCATTTGTGCCAAAAATCAGAGGTGTAAAGTCCCCATTTCGATATCCAGTACTCGCTGTTGGTCTTTCCTCTTCTCATTCTCATGCTCTTTGAAGATCGTTGGCGTTGTTCTGGTTGCACTTGGAGTTAACATACGTTTACTGTTACTCCTCGTGACCAGAACCCTCCTGTCTTTATGTCCAATCGTGCCTCGGGACTTGTCACAGCGGTTTTCAGATCGAATCGTTCATTATCTAATGGTTGAAGATGTGGCTACCTTACTGATTAGCGAGGTTAGTCGCGAATACCATCATGCCTTTGAGCTACGAAACCTCCCTTTTTACACGAAAGGGCATGACTGACTGTGAATTTGTCTCCACATGCACAGTGGCTTGGTAGTTCAAACAGAAGAAAGTTGTAACGCAATCGCAAGGAGTCCCTGAATTCCTGTTTGTTCATGGCCACGCCCTGCTCTACAAGGCGCAGCGCATTAAACCATGAACTTGCTCCCTTGTCTTTCGACTGATTTATCGAATGCAAAAGGTCACGTAAGAGGATGGCGTCGATGTTCTCCATTCTCGATTTTTCAAATGCGCTCCGGAGTGAATGATTGTGTCTTTTCAGTTCCTGTGTGGATTGTTCACTTGTTGCATGAACGTACTTTGTGCGATGTCGTTATTGACGTTAATGTGGAAAATTGACGTGATTGATCTCAAATCTGGTATGCCCAAGCCCCCTTCTGCCGGTGACAAGCTCGCGTAATTCGTCTGGGAGCGGTTCCGTTTGACCAAAAAGTGTTGGCATGCAGAAGCAGATCATCAATCACTTCATGAATAGGGTCCACATACTCCTCGAATAATAATAATAATTTAACATTTATACTGCGCAGGTTCCATACATAAATGCTCACCTGCGCATTACAAAAATAGTTTAAGATTTAATTTAAGAATAGTTTAAAATAAAACCTAAGAGTGATTAATCTAATAAAACTAAAAATAAATAAATAGAACATTATAGGCCACATTGCAGGCTTGCAAACTTGTAAACTTGCAAACTTGTAACATTGCAAACTTGTAGGGGACCATCTGCCTGTTTGATCTCCTCCTTTACGAAGGCAGGTATGGTTTTACCGATTATACATCGTAAGACCTCTCCAACTCCGATTAGTTGGATATATTACATTATAACTCTATTGTTCGCATGAGGTATGTAAATTTGGATTTATACACCTTTGTAAAGGCGATATAGGCTTCATGGGCTTGACTCTGCGATTTCGGAGAGTGTTTCAATTTCTCTTTTGCATCCCAGGATTTTGTCCTCGCAATACCGATCTTTGTATTCTTTAGATCCTATAACGGCTCCAAGGTGACGTTGACCTCTATTTCGAACTCTTCTTCATCTGTCAGTGTTTGACTCAAATGTTTCTACCAGTTGTATAACGGTACAATTCTTCCACCTCCCGCTGAATCATCAGCAAACAATATTTGTTTAACGTTTGGTCTATACGTTCTCAAGCTCTGAATCATGATGGTTGTATTGACTGAGTACCAAGGCATGGCTAATGGTTCACCCTGTGTGGTCCCCTCTTGTGACGGAATCTCGCCCCCGCCGCAAATAAATGCCTGGAAGGACTTCTGTAGGTGTTAATTATGTTGTATATCGACATTTCCTTGCAGGTTATCTGGACGTTGTGCATGGCTACAGTCCTATAATTCATTTGATTAAAAGTGTTGCACGTGTCGATCAGCAAAATTCCATCTACCCCTTCTTCGGGAAAGACTAGACCCATTGCATGTATGGTAGCCTCTGCTCCTGCACTGTGGCCTGCACAAACTTTGTTTTCATGATAGCTTTATAGATCGTTTGTTCATCAATTAGATCAAAAACATTGGGCGGAATATGATCAAGAGGACCGTACAAGAGACTCTCTTCCTCAATTTCTGCTAAGGATGGGTGTTTTTCTTAGGACGTCGAGTGAAAGATCGAGAAGGCCAGATGAACTTTCTCTATCCAATAATTTGACTGCTGCGGATAATTTCCCTTGCATGACCAGTCTCGCAAATACTTTGGAGATGTCCTCAACAGACAAACCTTTCTTCAAATTTACAAATTTTCTTTGTATAAATTTAGTGTCCGGCACTTCCTTCATCACACAGTCTAGGTCTCCCTGTCTCCAGAGTGCTAGTCTGCGCTTTGTCGCTGCACAGTGTTCTTTGCTTTTAGAAGAGGCCGAGGGCTTTTGTAGAATCAAAGAGGGAAGCACAATAAATGCTTTTAGAGCAATATAATTTAAATCCGAGTTAGAATTGAATTGTTTTATCCAGAAAGTCAGTTCTTCAATGAAATTCTTCCCGGCTTTAAAAATACTTTAAAAATATTTCTTCTAAAGTGAACGATTTTGTCATTAATGCCGTTGACGACACTACAGAGACTTTGGTAACTAATATTCCCTCCCATTTTCTCCTTGATTTCAGAAAGGAGCACATTATCATCAGGTAGATTTGGTTGAATTTGGCTTGAAACTTTTTCATTTGTTTGCTTTGGATCTGATAGTCCCGAGGGAGAGGCTACTGCTGCACGATCTTGGTTTTTTCTTTGTTCGTCTATACAAATATGAGCTGCATGGTTTATGCATGTATTAAGTTGTGTTTGCTCGTTTGAAATGAAATGTACGAAATTTATTATTTCGTTATGGATGACGTTGTATGATCATATGATGAATGATAACGAAATGATAAGGAAATGATAGTGAAATTTTAACGAAATAATGAATGATAATCAAATAATAATGAAATGAAATAATAAAGAAATAATAAAATTGATGAAATGATAACGAAATGATAGCGAAATGATAACGAATAATGAAATGATAAAGAAATTATGAATGACAACGAAATAATAAAATTATAATGAAATTATAATAAAATGATAACGAAATGATAAATAATTGATGATGATAGCGAAATGACAATTAAATGATAAATGATGTCTACTCCGAGCTCTCCCACATTCACTACAATATTGTGTATATTAACGAAACACATAATGATATATGGTAATAAAGAGTGGCAACACTAGTATTATGGTAATAATGACGATGATTGCAAAGAAGATTATGATGACCATAACAAAATAAACAACAATTCAACTACGCATAATACACATACCATTCCAGTCAACATTAAGGGCGTTCACGAGGTCTGCCAACTCAGCACTCCAAATATTAGCGTAATTGTAGTTGTAAAAGGGATCGTGAAACTGTGTTAGAAAATTTCGGAAAAGAGCATGATAGGTCGATGTCGGAGGTCGATGTCGGTGGGGTGGGAATGAAGTAAATCTTATTCTATCGCATCCAATAAAGTTAGTTGTTGCTAAAACGGGTTATTTAAAGAGCCTATAACCCCAAATATGATATTTCTGATATTGATTCTACAAGTGAATATAATTGAATGCCAAAATGTTTTGATTTGAGTTGATGTTCTATAAAGGTTTGTTTTATGAAATGCTAATGAGCGTAAACCTCAAATCGTGAATTTAGCTTTCTTTTCTGCTTTCCGTGTTATAGACTGGGGTTGAGGATTTGAATGAAAAAGTTGTTAAATTATCTAAATAGAGTTCAAGTATATCATTAACGTTTGAATTAGGTCAACTTATAGCATTTTGGACAAAAAATTAAACCTTTATATAGAACATCAACACAATAATAATAATAATAATCTTTATTTATATAGCGTCATTTCTATTAGCTACGAATCCAATAACGCTTTACAGTACTACGTATACGTTTATAAAAATATATATATAAATATATATAAATATATATAAATATATATATATATATATATATATATATATATATATATAATATATATATATATATATATATATATATTATATATATATATATATATATATATATATATATATATATATATATATATATATATATATATATATATATATATATGTCAGTCACCAACAACAGTCCCTCTCAAGACCACAACAACCTGGACGATCAACCTCACACATCTAGTGATACTCCTAGGTTCAAACCATTTACTTTATTAGCTTCATCTCTCTTTTCTATTTAGTAGAAAGTGAATATATTAGTAGAAAGATGACGTTACTATACATTAAAATAACAATACTAAGAATATGAATACAAATTTAAGAGCTACTACATATGTGACCATCTATGACAGTTTCTAAAAGATAGTTAAAAAGCGTTTGTTTAAAAATATTGAAAGAAGTAATTTCTCTGATTTGCCTTCAACTGTTCTGGACAATCTAATTGATTTAGAATTTTAAAAATTGTTAAAAATCTTAAAAAAACGTCGTCTGCTGTACAATGATAACAGTTTCAGTTATCGTTGTTGATACTCAGCTTATTTGCAGCCATCCATCTGATTCGAATCATAAAACATTTTGGCATTCGCTTCATGTAGAATCTATATCAGTAATATCGTATTTGTGGTTATTGGTTAAAGTATTAATCCCCTGGATCTGCATTGTCTGATTTTACTGTAGACTCCTTCCCAAACAGCTTCCAAATATATACACTATTAACCTTGTGTTGTCGTTGAGATTTATTCACACAATCAAACAAAACTCCCAGAAACTTCATCACATGATAATTTCCTTTTGTTTCATGGATAGCACGCCTTTAACGAAAAAGAAGAAAATCCGTTGAAGGCCCTGTTACAAGGTGCAATTTTTCATGCAACTTGTCTCGCAATGATGATTTGTGCGGCGTTGCAGTTGCAAGGTGAGGGGTGTTACACGCTGCAACGCGTTTGTGCATTTTTTTCGATAAAAGCATTTTTTCGATAAAAGCCATTTTGTTTTGCGAGAACACTGGATGACGCGCATACGTTCGCAGTCGTTGTTATGGAAACATTGCGAGACAAGTTGCTGAAAGGGTGTTATACGATGCAACGCTGAAAAAATTGTTGCAATCGTTGCAAAAAGTAGAAACCGATTCTACTTTGTGCAACGATTGGTGCAACTTGTCTCGCATCGATTTTGACCATTGCACAGCATGTTACACGGTGCCATGGTCCGTGCAACTTGTCTCGTAGCCTGTGTACAGCCTGAATATACACCTGTAATACAGTCTGTGAAAATTCGCACGATAGCTTGTCGACCCCCCACTGAGCTACTCAGATCTGAGAAGTAGATTTTGAGTGGTTTAATACTCATATCATTCATAATTGTTTATTTGATTGGATTATTTGATCTCACAAGAATTCCCAGAGAACTAATTGTAACTGGAGTAAGACAAGAGTTGTGATTTGGACAATCAAAATCTACTTCTTAGATCTGAGAAGCTCAGCGGGGGGTCGACAAGCTATCGTGCGAATTTTCAGACTGTATTACAGGTGTATATTCACGCTGTAGCTACTTGTCTCGCAACGCCGTTGCGAGACAAGTTGCATGAAAAATTGCACCGTGTAACAGGGCCTTTAAGCGCATGTCCTATTGACAGTGACGATTTTCATCCTTTGTCGCAAATATGCATGCACACATATCCGTTGAAATTACCTTTCATTTCTGTTGAACAGTGGTTTAATTGAGTTTGCATTTAAACAGCAAATAACGAGTCACGCTTTACAGCGTTGGCCCCAGCTGAACAAAAATGAAATTTGGGGCATTATGCTCTGATATAAAGCCCTGAGCCATCAATAAATAATTCACGTGGTGTTTCCACGGAATTCTAAACGATAGTTACCTGTACGCATTACTTCAGGGGTCATGCTAAATTTAGAACTGCTTACGCTAAAATCTGATCAAAACAAGTATCAATGTGGCCACGCGAAATATTGTGTCACTAGTAAGACTGGGCACTAATAACATCGGAACGTTTCTTGGCAACGTAGAAAAGGTATGAGAATCCCTATTTATGGTTTTGTGGGGTTTTTTAGCATGCTATGGGGAAAGTGCTGGGGTAAATATTTAGAAAATGGGGTGTTCGTCAGTTGCCAAGAGTACCTATTAGTGGACAGAAAATTTTGAATGCCCTGGGACGTTATCTAATAAGATTTGTTATCATAGATATCATACTTCACAGTTCAATTTAGTTTGGGTTTTCAACTCAACATTTCCTCGAAAAAGTCAAAATCTCAATTTAAGAACTGTCCATTTTATATTTAGAATTGCCCATTTTATATTTAGAATTGCACATTTTGGAAAATGGGCCGCCTTAGAATGACCCCTGCCTTACTTTGTGATTATAAAGAAATGTTTCTCGGGCACCACCAATGAGAAACTCAGTATAATGAATGTGGAAGGGTAAATGCAAACCGAGAGGGTGATGTCATCTGCCGATGAAGGCATTTTGTCTCCACGGTGCATTAAGGTCGGCATTTTGGTATATCATATATAGGATCATATGACACCCAGAATTTCTGGGCGTTTTGATACGACAATTTATGTAGTTTTTGTTTTGTTTACGTGTATAATAATATACAGGAAAATGTTTCTCAACTGTGATTGGCTGATTCGAGTGCAGTTAATCCCAAACAATAATGCCAAAATATGTCATCACAGTGCAAAAAAAGTGCTATAAAAGTGCTCGTTACATATTTTAAAAGCTGCAGAATAAACCGATTTAAAAAGGCTCCTGGCCCACCATTTTGAATATGACAGTGACGTTATGTGCTGGTAAGCGTTGTATTTCTTACTGTTGTGCTACCTATCGATCATGGAGCCATGTATTATTGCCCAGTTGTGGGTGTAATAGCGATTATAAAAATAACGCTGGGAAGAAGCTTAATTTCTTTGCATTTCCGCCAACACTGACACCGCTTTACCTGGCACATGACACCACAGGAGCATTTTACGAGCATTTTACAACCTCAAACTACGATATTATTATTCCGGCTATTAGAGTTAGTAGCATATTTTGTTATAAAAGGAACAATTTACTTACTGTAATATCCCAAAAGCAAAAGAAAATAGCGATAGATTGTCATTCAGAGCTTTTGGCTATAAAATATAAATTTCAGCATATTTTATTAAGCATCAACGTTGAACATAGACTCAGCTTCTCATTTTTATGTCCTGTCACAATGGACAACACCAAAAAAGATGGTGACTTGTACATTTAACTACAACTCTTTGCACGAAGCAAAGCGACTAAATTTAGTAAGAAGTTAACTATGTCTTCCTTCAAATAAAAGTTGACAACTAGACCTCAAAGAAATGCAGTTGTTCATAGACCTACCAGATCTCTTAGAGAAACGAATTTTCGCATCTCATTGCGAGACATAAAGGTCCTTTCCTTACAGCAAATTTCCAAAAGACCAAAAACCTGGACAGAAAGAAAACATCGACAAAATGAGATAAAAAATAGAAATTTACAATTTAACATTAATAAAAATATGTATTAAATAATAAAGAATAAAGAAATTATATAATAATAATAATAATAAGTAATAGTTAATGATTAATCATTCACGTAAAAATGTGATAATCATCAATGATAATTAATGTGAAAAAGTTATTTTAGTATGGCATATATCTGAGTTTAGATAGTCCTGGTCTAACAATCTAACAATTTGGTATATATATATATATATATATATATATATAAATATATATATATATATATATATATATATATATATATATATATATATATATATATATATATATATATATATATATATATATATATATATATATATATAATATATATATATATATATATATATATATATATATATATATATATATATATATATATATATATATATATATATATATATATATATATATATATATATATATATATATATATATATATATATATAATATATATATATATAATATATATATATATATGCATCTTATTGAATGGTTTTACCAATAATACGGTAGGTATTTTACGAGTTTCGGATGTATTTTTCCGAGTCCTGAAAGGGGCGAGAAAAATGCAAGAAACGAGTAAAATGCTCGACCGTATTATCGCTAAAACCATTCAATGGGATATTTATTACATGACTGTTTAAATGAAATAGACAGTTCGCATCCGACATTTTACTTTATTTTACATAAAAGGCAGATTTTACCACTTTGGAATTACGGAATTTAGTGTGTATTTCGCTGCTAGATTTGACCAGTTCTCTTAGCCTTATTAGGAAAAATGATAGTGTTGTCATATAATAATAAATAATAAATCGGTTAATGAGTTAAGGTAATTCCTCAGTAATTCTTTCCGAAATGAAAATTTGCTGAAACTTCCCAGTCTTACAGTGATTGACATACTTATATTAAAACCAAAAAAGAAAGTTGGGGTCACCGACCTTGTTTAGAAGATATGGCATATCACAGATCACCTCTTACTCAATATGGTGACGTCATTGTGACCAATTTACGAGTTGAGTAAAAACCGCATTGCACAACTTTTTTTTGAACCTTTTGACAAAGATATTTTTTTATTTTTCGAAACTAGTAATTTTATATAGGAAAACATTGTATTTTATGGAAAAATAAACAGCTACCAGGGTTTATTATGACAAAGAAAGGTCGTTTCCCATATTCTTTGACATGTTATTTGAAGAAACATTCATCAAAAATGCAAAATATTGCAAGTTGTAGAAATAATTTTTCTCTAAGTTTGTTATAACACGTAAAAGTGGTAGAAGAAAATAATTATTAAGGAAAAAATTATGGTCACCGACCTTCTTTAAGAACTATGGCCTTAAACCGGCATTATCAAGTAGTTTACAAACCTACTTGCACAGGGAGCCCTAGCTAGACTTGTGTAACCGTTCTCAGAAAAAATTGATTTAGTCCCCTAATAACTCTTCCCTACCAGTACATAAGCGGCCATTATTAGATTTGGCACTAAATTGCACTAAAATGGTCGGAATTTTTTGAAAGTGTTGCATAATGGCCATAAAAACACTGATTATTGGATGTGCGCAGTAAATGTGCGCAATGCAAAACTGAGGAATCACCTTAAGCAGTTAAAGACAAATCGAAAACTCTAAAATGTTGGTGTACTACCAAAATAGAGTGTACGAGGTCTAACTTTCGAAGGACCTTCGTCTGAGAGTGAAACGAAAGGCCTTCGCTCTAAATGTTAGATCTCCTATACACTATTTCGGCAGTACACCAACCTTTTAGAGTTTTTATTTTAGAATTTGTATTTCTATAAACTGCCTACGCAGCAATAGTACAATGGGTAAGAGTAATCTGGCAGAGTCATCTCTGAATACCTCATCCTCAAAATAAGTGAAATCACGCAGCCACAATGCAAGCCTGGCTTCATAAGAAAGTGGTATCCCTAACAAAGACGTAAAAAATATTTTAAAAAGAACATTAAAAGCAGCACCTCACATTTTAATATTACTTAAGAAACTTACCTTTAGCCACACCCTGGTATAACTCCTTGGGCGGTGCCTTGACAGCATTAAGAAAATATGGAGATAAAGCTTCTTCGACTTGAATTGTGACCGCTGAGTCCAAATTACTAAATTAAGTAATAAAATGAGCCATTAACTCTTTCCTGACAGGCTGAAAAACATCCAAAATTGAACCACCTCTTTGTTCTATTGATATCTCTTGAAATAACCATAACTGCTGCGAAAGCTATACATTTTCTGAAAGCCCAATAAACCGGCTTTTACTTGTGCTTTTAAATTTCCCGAACAAAACACATTATGTTAATATAAATTAGCATTAATTATCATAAATCAGGTTGAAAATTTTACATTTTTCTAGAAAAGGCCATCTTGCACGCCCGCGTAGCATCTTGAAAACTCAAAATGCCACCAATCGCAGAGTTGTTTATGAAATCAAATCAAACTTCGCGTGTGAGTGGATCTCATGTGCCTGGCGCTTGTCAAATTTCAATTTTTAATCTTGCGTTACCGTGTGCCGTGTTTTTCGATTGACGACTTTGCGGGTCTTCTACGACCCATTTTGACTGTGCCGGTCAGGAAAGAGTTAAAAATTCAACTATTGATTTAATACATGCTCCTGGTCCCGCTTGTTCCAAGGACGATGAGCTTAATTATAGATCAGTAAAAAATCCGCTAGACAATGACAGCCAAAAAGTTATTCAGTGAAATCTTCAGAAGAAAAGGTTTCATTTCTGAGCCCATACCGATGATTGTATGATTGTATTTAAGATACTAATAATTACTTTCAAGGCTTTGCATGGCCAGACGCCTGTTTATATATTACTGATTTGCTAACTAAATATAAACCTACTCGTGCTTTGAGATCTGACCGAAATCTGCTACTTGAGCCAAAATCCAAAACGGTGACTCATGGAGACAGAACATTCTCGGTTGCGGCAAAACTGTGGAATTCATTACCACAGGAAATTAGAAGCTTTGATATGTTGGGTAATTTTAAGTCAGCACTTAAGACTTTTCTAGGGTATATGAAGCGAAAATTGAGATGACTTTCTTATTGATTTATTTGAAAGAACTCATAAAACGATAAAGAATGGCTTTTTACAGTTCTTTCCTATCTTATCTCGTTCTTGAGTTATTCAAGGTTGCATAATATGACCTATGACGTCACTAGTTGTACTCACCATTATGACCAATCTGAAAATGAAGCATATCTTCAAAACTATTCAATAAAATTGCTTGAAACTTTGCACAAGTATACAGTTCACTAAATTGAATATCCCCATGTCAACATTATCGTTGCCATGGTAACATATTAGTCCCCAGGTTCCGTTAATCCTTTAAGCAACTTCTTTATTTTCTGCCATTTATAAAACAATTTTTGACTGTGGACTGGTGAAGTATATTTTCAATAGCATTGCCAAGAAAATAGAACAACTTCAAATCATAATCTTTGCAGCGCATGCTAGAAAATAGAATTTTTGGTTCAGGTAGAAAGGAATCTGGGAACTAATCTGTCACTATGGCAACGATATAGTTGACATGGGGATATTCAATTTAGTGAACTGTATACTTATGCAAAGTTTCAAGTAATTTCATTCAATAGTTTTGAAGATATGCTTCATTTTCAGATTGGTCATAATGGTGAGTACAACTAGTGACGTCATAGGTCATATTATGCAACCTTGAATAACTCAAGAACGAGATAAGATAGGAAAGAACTGTAAAAGCCATTCTTTATCGTTTTATGAGTTCTTTCAAATAAATCAATAAGAAAGTCATCTCAATTTTCGCTTCATATACCCTTTAATAGTTTTTTGTTCATAGTGGTAATATATGTAGTAGGCTTTATCTTATAATGAAACTGCATGTAATTAGTTTTATAAGTAAAATTAAGACTATATTGTTGTAAGAGCATTGAGACTATTGTATAATGCTCCTAATACGTCTTTTATTATTATTATTATTATTATTATTATTATACCGAGACTCAGATTACAATTAACTACAAAGATTTTGTCATTGGAAGTTCCAACCAATCATATGAGTGCGTCAAACCGAACACATTAAAATAAGGTGGCTAAGATTTTAACCAAAATATAATATAGTTAAAATTTAGTAAAATAAGATAGCTAAGATTTAGTAGAATAAGATAGCTAAAATTTGTATTTTGTCAATTCGCCGACAAAATACAGATTTCAACCACGGAACTAAAGCCTCGAGAGAATTAATTATTTTCTATTAATAGTTATTAGCTCACTGTTTTCTGCTTATATATACTGCTGTAAACGTCAATTCATTAGCAATCCTGATGATGCATGACTTCAAGCTAGTCGAAACGTTGAATTCTCAATAAACATGTTTACCGTTATTCGGAGTTACCGTTAATGTTATTGTGTATCAAAAGTGGTTTCCGTAAATTTTGGCCAAGATAGCTAAGATTTAGTAAAATAAGATAGCTAAGATTTAGCAAAATAAGATAGCTAAGATTTAGTAAAATAAGATAGCTAAGATTTAGTAGAATAATATAGCTAAATTGAGTAAAATAAGATAACTAATATTTAGTAAAATAAGACAGCTAAAATTTAGTAGAATAAGATAGTTAAGATTTAGTAAAATAAGATAGCTAAGATTTAGTAGAATAAGATAGCTAAAATTTAGTAAAATAAGATAGTTAAGATTTAGTAAAATAAGATAGCTAAAATTTAGTAAAATAAGATGACTAAGATTTAGTAGAAGACAGCTAAAATTTAGTAGAATAAGATAGTTAAGATTTAGTAAAATAAGATAGCTAAGATTTAGTAAAATAAGATAGTTAAGATTTAGTAGAATAATATAGTTAAATTGAGTAAAATAAGATAACTAATATTTAGTAAAATAAGACAGCTAAAATTTAGTATAATAAGATAGTTAAGATTTAGTAGAATAATATAGTTAAATTGAGTAAAATAAGATAACTAATATTTAGTAAAATAAGACAGCTAAAATTTAGTATAATAAGATAGTTAAGATTTAGTAAAATAAGATAGCTAAGATTTAGTAGAATAATATAGTTAAATTGAGTAAAATAAGATAACTAATATTTAGTAAAATAAGACAGCTAAAATTTAGTAGAATAAGATAGTTTTAGTAGAAAATTTAGTATAATAAGATAGTTAAGATTTAGTAGAATAAGATAGTTAAATTTAGTAAAATAAGATAACTAAGATTTAGTAGAATAAGACAGCTAAAATTTAGTAGAATAAGATAGTTAAGATTTAGTAAAATAAGATAGCTAAGATTTAGTAAAATAAGATAGCTAAGATTTAGTAAAATAAGATAGTTAAGATTTAGTAGAATAATATAGTTAAATTGAGTAAAATAAGATAACTAATATTTAGTAAAATAAGACAGCTAAAATTTAGTATAATAAGATAGTTAAGATTTAGTAAAATAAGATAGCTAAGATTTAGTAGAATAATATAGTTAAATTGAGTAAAATAAGATAACTAATATTTAGTAAAATAAGACAGCTAAAATTTAGTATAATAAGATAGTTAAGATTTAGTAGAATAAGATAGTTAAGATTTAGTAGAATAAGATAGCTAAAATTTAGTAAAATAAGATAGTTAAGATTTAGTAGAATAAGATAGTTAAGATTTAGTAAAATAAGATAGCTAAAATTTAGTAGAATAAGATAGCTAAAATTTAGTATAATAAGATAGTTAAGATTTAGTAGAATAAGATAGTTAAGATTTAGTAGAATAAGATAGCTAAAATTTAGTAAAATAAGATAGTTAAGATTTAGTAGAATAAGATAGCTAAGATTTAGTAAAATAAGATAGCTAAGATTTAGTAGAATAAGATAGTTAAGATTTAGTAGAATAATATAGTTAAATTGAGTAAAATAAGATAACTAATATTTAGTAAAATAAGACAGCTAAAATTTAGTATAATAAGATAGTTAAGATTTAGTAAAATAAGATAGCTAAGATTTAGTAGAATAATATAGTTAAATTGAGTAAAATAAGATAACTAATATTTAGTAAAATAAGACAGCTAAAATTTAGTATAATAAGATAGTTAAGATTTAGTAGAATAAGATAGCTAAGATTTAGTAGAATAAGATAGCTAAAATTTAGTAAAATAAGATAGCTAAGATTTAGTAGAATAAGATAGTTAAATTGAGTAAAATAAGATGACTAATATTTAGTAAAATAAGATAGCTAAGATTTAGTAGAATAAGATAGCTAAAATTTAGTAAAATAAGATAGTTAAGATTTAGTAAAATAAGATAGCTAAAATTTAGTAAAATAAGATGACTAAGATTTAGTAGAAGACAGCTAAAATTTAGTAGAATAAGATAGTTAAGATTTAGTAAAATAAGATAGCTAAGATTTAGTAAAATAAGATCGTTAAGATTTAGTAGAATAAGATAGTTAAATTGAGTAAAATAAGATAACTAATATTTAGTAAAATAAGACAGCTAAAATTTAGTATAATAAGATAGTTAAGATTTAGTAAAATAAGATAGCTAAGATTTAGTAGAATAAGATAACTAATATTTAGTAAAATAAGACAGCTAAAATTTAGTATAATAAGATAGTTAAGATTTAGTAAAATAAGATAGCTAAGATTTAGTAGAATAATATAGTTAAATTGAGTAAAATAAGATAACTAATATTTAGTAAAATAAGATAGCTAAAATTTAGTAAAATAAGATAACTAAGATTTAGTAGAATAAGACAGCTAAAATTTAGTAGAATAAGATAGTTAAGATTTAGTAAAATAAGATAGCTAAGATTTAGTAGAATAAGATAGCTAAAATTTAGTAAAATAAGATGACTAATATTTAGTAAAATAAGACAGCTAAAATTTAGTAGAATAAGATAGTTTTAGTAGAAAATTTAGTATAATAAGATAGTTACGATTTAGTAGAATAAGATAGTTAAATTGAGTAAAATAAGATAACTAATATTAAGTAAAATAAGACAGCTACAATTTAGTAGAATAAGATAGTTAAGATTTAGTAAAATAAGATAGCTAAGATTTAGTAGAATAAGATAGCTAAAATTTAGTAAAATAAGATAGCTAAGATTTAGTAGAATAAGATAGCTAAAATTTAGTAAAATAAGATGACTAATATTTAGTAAAATAAGACAGCTAAAATTTAGTAGAATAAGATAGTTAAAATTTAGTAAAATAAGATAGCTAAGATTTAGTAAAATAAGATAGCTAAGATTTAGTAAAATAAGATAGTTAAGATTTAGTAGAATAATATAGTTAAATTGAGTAAAATAAGATAACTAATATTTAGTAAAATAAGACAGCTAAAATGTAGTATAATAAGATAGTTAAGATTTAGTAAAATAAGATAGCTAAGATTTAGTAGAATAATATAGTTAAATTGAGTAAAATAAGATGACTAATATTTAGTAAAATAAGACAGCTAAAATTTAGTAGAATAAGATAGTTAAGATTTAGTAGAATAATATAGTTAAATTGAGTAAAATAAGATGACTAATATTTAGTAAAATAAGACAGCTAAAATTTAGTAGAATAAGATAGTTAAGATTTAGTAGAATAAGATAGTTAAGATTTAGTAGAATAATATAGTTAAATTGAGTAAAATAAGATAACTAATATTTAGTAAAATAAGACAGCTAAAATTTAGTAGAATAAGATAGTTAAGATTTAGTAGAATAATATAGTTAAATTGAGTAAAATAAGATGACTAATATTTAGTAAAATAAGACAGCTAAAATTTAGTAGAATAAGATAGTTAAGATTTAGTAGAATAATATAGTTAAATTGAGTAAAATAAGATAACTAATATTTAGTAAAATAAGACAGCTAAAATTTAGTATAATAAGATAGTTAAGATTTAGTAAAATAAGATAGCAAAAATTTAGTAGAATAATATAGTTAAATTGAGTGAAATAAGATAACTAATATTTAGTAAAATAAGATAGCTAAAATTTAGTAAAATAAGATAACTAATATTTAGTAGAATAAGATAGCTAAAATTTAGTAGAATAAGATAGTTAAGATTTAGTAAAATAAGATAGCTAAGATTTAGTAGAATAAGATAGCTAAAGTTTAGTAAAATAAGATGACTAATATTTAGTAAAATAAGACAGCTAAAATTTAGTAGAATAAGATAGTTACGATTTAGTAGAATAAGATAGTTAAATTGAGTAAAATAAGATAACTAATATTTAGTAAAATAAGACAGCTAAAATTTAGTAGAATAAGATAGTTAAGATTTAGTAAAATAAGATAGCTAAGATTTAGTAGAATAAGATAGCTAAAATTTAGTAAAATAAGATAGTTAAGATTTAGTAAAATAAGATAGCTAAAATTTAGTAAAATAAGATGACTAAGATTTAGTAGAAGACAGCTAAAATTTAGTAGAATAAGATAGTTAAGATTTAGTAAAATAAGATAGCTAAGATTTAGTAAAATAAGATAACTAATATTTAGTAAAATAAGATAGTTAAGATTTAGTAGAATAAGATAGTTAAATTGAGTAGAATAAGATAACTAATATTTAGTAAAATAAGACAGCTACAATTTAGTAGAATAAGATAGTTAAGATTTAGTAGAATAAGATAGCTAAGATTTAGTAGAATAAGATAGCTAAAATTTAGTAAAATAAGATAGCTAAGATTTAGTAAAATAAGACAGCTAAAATTTAGTAGAATAAGATAGTTAAGATTTAGTAAAATAAGATAGCTAAGATTTAGTAAAATAAGATAGCTAAGATTTAGTAAAATAAGATAGTTAAGATTTAGTAGAATAATATAGTTAAATTGAGTAAAATAAGATAACTAATATTTAGTAAAATAAGACAGCTAAAATGTAGTATAATAAGATAGTTAAGATTTAGTAAAATAAGATAGCTAAGATTTAGTAGAATAATATAGTTAAATTGAGTAAAATAAGATAACTAATATTTAGTAAAATAAGACAGCTAAAATTTAGTAGAATAAGATAGTTAAAATTTAGTAGAATAAGATAGTTAAATTGAGTAAAATAAGATGACTAATATTTAGTAAAATAAGACAGCTAAAATTTAGTAGAATAAGATAGTTAAGATTTAGTAAAATAAGATAGCTAAGATTTAGTAGAATAAGATAGCTAAAATTTAGTAAAATAAGATAGCTAAGATTTAGTAAAATAAGATAGCTAAAATTTAGTAAAATAAGATAACTAAGATTTAGTAGAATAAGACAGCTAAAATTTAGTAGAATAAGATAGTTAAGATTTAGTAAAATAAGATAGCTAAGATTTAGTAGAATAAGATAGCTAAAATTTAGTAAAATAAGGATGGCACAGACTTTCATGTCTGAAACCAAATAGTTAGAGCTGTTGAAATGGCGGGCTACAGGTTTGTCAACATCATTGATCCTCACGGAACGAAGATGTTCAGCAAACCTGTCTGAAAGGCGTCGCCCGTTTCACCGATGTAGATTTTAGGGCATTTATCGCAAGAAATGCAATAAATTATGTTGGTGGAAGTGCATGAAAAAGTATGACGGATTGTGTGGTTGAATTTTGGTGCCGAGGTATTTTGCAATATTATATATATTATATATATAATATATATATATATATATATATATATATATATATATATATATATATATATATATATATATATATATATATATATATATATATATATATATATATATATATATATATATATATATATATAATAAATATATATATAATAAATATATATAATAAATATATATAATAAATATATATAATATATAATATATATATAATATATATAATAAATATATATATATATATATATATATATATATATATATATATATATATATATATATATATATATATATATATATATATATTATATATATATATATATATATATATATATATTAAGATAAGGTTACTAAAATTTAACCCATATGATCAGCATTGTGCGTATGTCTATCTCATGTTTAGGCTTACACATCTATAAACATTAATGTTACTTTCTGATAAACATTACTTACTATTATTATCAACTAAAGTTTCATCTTCATGCCTTTTTCCCTGCTAAAGTCGGTTAACTAATAACTATTGACATGAAGTGACGTCAACCCAGGAACACGCAAACACATTTCATAGTGATTCAACAGTGAAATACGAAGACAATTTGCTCTGAACTTTAAACCCACCTATTTAACAAATATTTGTTTAATTCCCAAACTTTCTTCGTATCTCACTGTTGAATCACCCTGTGTTGACGTCACTTCCTGGGAATAATTAACCAACGTTAGCAAGGGAAAATTGCATGAAGATGGAACTTTATAAAATAACATGTATGCTACGCAGGCTCTGATTGGTCAATACCTGTGTTTGGATCAGGCCATCCAAACACGGAAATTTCCCGCCAAACATTTCCTTAAGTTTTGCTGTTCGTTCTCGTATTATTTTATAAAATAAATACCTAATGATTTTCCGTGTTTGGATACTGTTATCCAAACACTTGGGAAGTTGCTCGAGTTTCGAAAAGCTAAAAACACTCTTTTCTCCAGTCTCGCAACTTCCTGCGTGTTTGGATCACAGTATCCAAACACGGAAACCATTAGGTATTTCTTTATTAACTGATGATAATATCAATCAATTTTTATAATTTTATAATAAAGTGGTAAAGATTATAAATATAGATAAAAGCTCAAACATGATATAGGCTCTTTAAAATGACGCGAAGTAACCAACCACAAATAACGTAAACTATATACGGTACCTTTTACTCATAATATCGCTTGCCAAGTGGCAAGTAAGGAGCGCTTCAATCTGTAAAGAACCGGGAAAGACTATTTTCAGACGACGCCCGTGTAAAAGTTTAGTTAAACACATTGTTGTGTTTAAAATATATTAATATTCATGCAGTTATGAAACTTTTCAGAATAGACAAAATAATACAAAAGCGGTTAGCATTGTTTTAGTCAACCAAAACTAAAATCCTATTATGGTCTAGCCTGGAAAAATTAGTTATTAAAAACTAAACTAGAACTGTGTTTAAAGGACATTGGCAACAAAAATAAGTTTGTCTAATATGAAAGAACTCGTAAAATGATAGAGTAATACCTTTTACAACTTTTCCGTATTTTACTTCGTTTTGAAATATTTCAGTTTGTTTGATATGTAAATGAGATGGTCTCTGACGTCAGGTGCTGCGTAGAGAATTTTCACTCATTAAAAATGTCTTATATCTCAGTAATTGCTAAGTTTACAACGTTCATTATCATGAGGAGTTATTATACGCACATTTTCAAGTAAATTTGTGGAACAAACTTGAAGATGGAACTAAAAATATTCTAATGTGTGAAAATTCTCTACCAGCACCTGACGTCATAGACCATCTCATTTACTATCAAACAAAGTGAAATATTTCAAAAACGAAGTAAAAGGTGTTACTCTATCATTGTACGAATTCTTTCATATTATAGACAATCTTAATTTTTGTTGCCAATGTCCTTTATTAAGGTAATTTATACTAAAACTAAACAGTAACTAAAAAGATTCAATGTAAAGGAACTAAAATTATAATAGAACTAAAATAGTAAAACTGCATAAAGTATTAATTTTTATTTTTCAAGCGAGGGATGAATGAGAAACTAGAGATGTAATGACTGGGACTTAAAGAATTGGCGAGACTAGGGATGTAATGGTTGGTACTGTACTTAAGGTATTGGGGAGACTAGAACTGTAATGGTTTGGACTTAAAGAATTTGGGAGACCAGGACGGTTGGGACTTAAGGTGTTATGGAGACTAGGATTAGGGTTGGGAATTGTGACAGTGCCAGACTATAAACTAGAACTCAACAGAATTTACGGAATTAATTTGATTCAAACTGGAACTAAACTGAAACTAAAACGAATTTGCTCTTTCAAGATAGAACTATAAACAAGAACAAAAAGGAATTTGTTATTCAGACTGGAACTAAACTAGAACTAAATTCAAAAGTCCTGGTTCAGATGAAAGGTAGTTTGGAAATCGAGAAAATGAAGCGAAACTTACTAGTGGTTGAGCAACTTGTTTGGAGATCATTGGTATACACATCTGAGATATGTTTCTCAGTATTGTTCCTTGAATTGAACACTTGGGAAAAAAATCCCTACACAAACAATTGAATATACGTAGTAAGATTTAGAAATAAAAGCCGATATAGAAGCCAAAATAAAATTCGGGTAAATGATGAATACGCTACCCGGTTGAGTTGTTCCATTCACGAGATGATAAATCAGTAAGGTCTTTTACCAAAGACATCACTAACTATAAAAAAGTTAATTAAGTTACAAAGTGACTAGCCAAGACACTGGAATAATAATGAAACCCGACAGAGGAGAGAACATAGTATCTAAATCATAGTATTTAGATGAACTACATACAGGACTCGATAATTTAATGAGGAAAAAAGGAAAAAAGAAATAAAATTTAGTGGAAAAGACAATTATAGGTCTCATACCCACTCATTAGAATCAATATTTTGCGTTTGCACTCGATGTCAGTCGTGATGGTATACATGGTTTCTGATTGAGCAAAATCTGGAAATAGTTATGTTTTTAAGGCCTGCATGTTTACACTGCATGAGATCGATCTGAAGGTGCAGTGTAGTGAAATTGCCTAAGACCCAACCGGGACCAGTTGCGAAAATAGGTCTGGCTCATACTTAATTATGGTATGGTCTTTGATATACAGAGAGTACATTGATTCCTATATCGTACATTGATTCCTATATCGTACATTGATTCCTATATCGTACATTGATTCCTATATCGTACATTGATTCCTATATCGTACATTGATTCCTATATCGTACATTGATTCCTATATCGTACATTGATTCCTATATCGTACATTGATTCCTATATCGTACATTGATTCCTATATCGTACATTGATTCCTATATCGTACATTGATTCCTATATCGTACATTGATTCCTATATCGTACATTGATTCCTATATCGTACATTGATTCCTACATCGTACATTGATTCCTATATCGTACATTGATTCCTATATCGTACATTGATTCCTATATCGTACATTGATTCCTATATCGTACATTGATTCCTATATCGTACATTGATTCCTATATCGTACATTGCATGATTCCTATATCGTACATTGATTCCTATATCGTACATTGATTCCTATATCGTACATTGATTCCTATATCGTACATTGCATGATTCCTATATCGTACATTGATTCCTATATCGTACATTGATTCCTATATCGTACATTGATTCCTATATCGTATATTGATTCCTATATCGTACATTGATTCCTACATCGTACATTGATTCCTATATCGTACATTGATTCCTATATCGTACATTGATTCCTATATCGTACATTGATTCCTATATCGTACATTGCATGATTCCTATATCGTACATTGATTCCTATATCGTACATTGATTCCTATATCGTACATTGATTCCTATATCGTACATTGATTCCTATATCGTACATTGCATGATTCCTATATCGTACATTGATTCCTATATCGTACATTGATTCCTATATCGTACATTGATTCCTATATCGTACATTGATTCCTATATCGTACATTGCATGATTCCTATATCGTACATTGATTCCTATATCGTACATTGATTCCTATATCGTACATTGATTCCTATATCGTACATTGATTCCTATATCGTACATTGCATGATTCCTATATCGTACATTGATTCCTATATCGTACATTGCATGATTCCTATATCGTACATTGATTCCTATATCGTACATTGATTCCTATATCGTACATTGATTCCTATATCGTACATTGATTCCTATATCGTACATTGCATGATTCCTATATCGTACATTGATTCCTATATCGTACATTGATTCCTATATCGTACATTGATTCCTATATCGTACATTGATTCCTACATCGTACATTGATTCCTATATCGTACATTGATTCCTATATCGTACATTGATTCCTATATCGTACATTGATTCCTATATCGTACATTGATTCCTATATCGTACATTGCATGATTCCTATATCGTACATTGATTCCTATATCGTACATTAAAGACTAATAATTAATAATTCATGAAGAAACTAATATTTTAATTTCTCCTAATATATATAAACTTTACTACTTCGATTTTCTCATCTAAAATAGCTCATATTCGCAGCCTAAATACCATACAAATCGGCTGCTCATACTATATCATACTGGACAATATTTGGGCAACGCGAAGAGCGGCCATTGGCGATTAGTGATCTTACGAAATACATAAAGAGGTTTTTACGAAGGGTATACACGTTTGCGTAATATAATAAGTACGCGTGTTATGTATTTAGACTCGCTAATTCCAAATCTGTTTTCAGAATTGAAAACGGTTAAATATTGATCGAGATAACGTTCAAAATAATATACGACGAAGTGATAATATAAGTACTGTATCAAAGGTATCATGGATAATATACGTATCAAAGGTATCATGTTTTTACGGTCGAATGCTCTGCGACACCCGCATGCATGTCACATTTCATAATTTAAATTTCGGTATAAAAAGGTTGATCTATTAATCAGTCTTGTTTATTTTGCCACCTACCAGTCCCTGAAGATCGGAAACTTCTATTCGCTTTCACTTTCGTACCTCAAAAGATTGAATGATATCTGTTTTTGCTATTTACAAAGTTCACTTAAAACCATTTTATTCATCACATTGACAAATCGAACGTTGTTCGAATGGAAGATTTAAATGAACGCTTTGTCTCTTGGAAAATTTAAATGAACAATGGAAAATTTAAATGAACGCTTTGTCTCATGAGTACATATATATGAAGATAAAGGTAACATAAGGTAACATAAGGTAACATATATGAAGATAAGGGTAACATGAGTACATATATATGAAGATAAAGCTCAAATAATTGCTCACAGCAAAAAGCTAAAGTTGTTAGTTGTTTATTTATAAAATGTACGAAAAGTTTATATCACTAAATTTCTATCTACTAAAACCCGCGGGTTCGAGCGGCTGCGACTTTTCTCCGATTATACTCCTTTTTCCAAATGTCGAGTTTTTTCTTTTCTTTTCTGTTTACTGAAAAAACAACTATTATTTATCACCAAAACTAACCTATTTATTTTGACCCTTTCTCGTACCAAATTGCATCCATTGTAGCAATATTACGCTACATCGAGCGAGGGGTTGTTGCGTGCACGTATTTCTAGTTATATCTTAGTTTGAGTATAGGTGTTGCATCATACGTTAAGCATAGGTCTATTGTTAGTTGGTGGGTCTATTCATTTGTTGGTGCACGTGAAGAATTATTTTGTAAGGTGTCCGTAATTGCTGTGATCTGTTTGTAGTAGCTGTTTGTAGCTGTTTGTAGTTGAAGGCGATACATTCTGTCGAGCCCAGGGGCCAGGTCATGTCGTATTTAATTTGTACGTGGTTTTCAGCAATGTGATTAATTCTGTCCTCGTTTCTAGTAGCTTTTTTGTGTTCAGTTAGTCTGATTTTCAGGTTTCTGCCGGTCTCGCCAATATAAGTGTCCATGGCACTGGCAGTCGGCGCATTTGATCCTGTAAATTGTACCATGTATGTCGTGTGGCTAGTCTTTGCAAAATGTACCCATGGCATAGAAAAACGGGAGTACATCGTCTATGCAAAACGATTTTAAACTCGTGACATCCACAGATACCTCATTATTTAATTTCTCTGTCAGCTCAACAGGTTGCAATCCAAGACTTTCTGCAACACCAACTAAAGAGTTTACCACTGGAGGAGTTGAAGTACAAACGGTTTTCATCTGTGACTGCAAGTAGATCAATATATATAGTAAATATTCAATATGAAGCATGTACTGTACCTTAATAAATTACAATCATTATAATTATTTGCTGCAGTGACCACCAATGATGTATTTTAATTATTTTCGTACTAAATCGTTCTTGACATTGTAAAATGATATTTTGTACCAGGCCCGGTTACCTGATGGGGGGCATGGGCCTCTAAGAAGTAAAGGAATAGGCAATCTTTTTTCCATTTCTTTCAACCCACGAGGGCTGAATATTTGGTTACGAAATCAGAACTTTATAAATGGCTTCGCAAATTACTCTGTTAGGTTTAAATCAATCAATTAATTAATGTATATAGCTGTGGTTTTATGCGAGCAATATAGGTAACATGCCATTGCTGATTAGTTGCAAAAGCGCGCAAATTCTACAAAATTATTTAAAACCTTTCGCTCCCATTAAGACGTTACACTACGATGCAAGACCTCACGACACGATGTAAGACGTTACACTACGATATAAGACGTTACACTACGATATAAGATGTAGACGATATGCTACGATATAAGACGTCATGCTACGATCTGTAAGACGTTATGCTACGATCTGTAAGACGTCATGCTACGATGTAAGACGTTATGCTACGATATAAGACGTTACGCTACGATGTACGACGTTATGCTACGATGTAAATCGTTATCAGCTACGATGTAAGACGTTATGCTACGATGTAAGTCGTAAGACGTTATGCTACGATGTAAGACGCTTATGCTACGATGAAGACATTATGCTACGATGTAAATCGTTATGCTACGATGTAAGACGTTATGCTACGATGAAGACATTATGCTACGATGTAAATCGTTATCAGCTACGATGTACGTTATGAGACATTTCACGGCAGTGTCGTGTATTGCAGTCAGGGTCTTAGCTAGAAGGCCACGGCCAAAAAAGGAAAAACACAGCAAAATAGAACGAACACGGCTCAATTATTGATATTAAGCCATGTCGGTTTATTAATAAATAGAATGTTGCTACTTACTAAGTTACTTTAAGACAGAATTTGCTCCTATTTATGTTGTATGAAAGTTTCTAAATTCTACATGTTTGTGAAAATGTAATGCATAAATTCAAAAATCACCAGATGTACAATAACTGCATATTTTCTATTTTGAAATTTGAATAAACATTCTGTTTTACATGTTGGTTGTTTGTTATAGAAGGTATTTGACCTGATAAAAATGTTTCGTTGAAACATAAAAGCCTAAACTTACAAAAAGTTTGTTGGCGAGCATTACTGAAACCGTGTTTTGGGCTTTATGCTATTCTGGGTAATTGGCAATTTTCCGGGGGAGCAGACCCCCCTAAGATGCTCGTGCATATGGCACTCGGTGTGTACACTCCCAGAACGTTTTGAACCACAGCCAAAATCAGAAATCCTAGCTAAGACCCTGATTGCAGTTGTGTGCTTTATGTCACATTGTGCATGCAGGTTTAGTTTGACAAACATATTCACATTTACACAATCCAAAAATTGGCATCCTTAAATGAGACTTTGGTGACATAAGATACTAAAACTATTAAAAACAACAGGTATTAAAGAGGCTTCCTGTAGGGGGGCTGAGTCTGAGTCAATTATCAGTTATTTACATTTATCAGCATTTAGCTGAAGCTTGTTTATGAGAGACCACTCCTCCACCACTGCAAATGTGTGCATAACTTCATGGCTGCTAGATCTCGTCAACATACTTCAACGTGCACATATACTAGGGATCTGCAGGTCATTAATCATTAAGAGAAATAACCAGGGTTTTGTTCAGGTGCTGAACCTGCGACGAGAAGAATTTTTCGCGGCAGTTCTTCCTTTCACGATTTACACGGTTGCGCTAGTGATAAAAAAGTCTCTAGTGATCATCGTTGGAAAAGGCTTTCTGGCGGAGCTTGATGAGGTTTTAAAACTCATTCTCATAGAGTTTAGTCTTCTTAGTGGCATGATAGTGTCAAAACAAATGCGCACAAGTACAAACAGCTACATGCAGTTTATCCTCGCAACTGTTTGAACACAGAGTCCAAAATATTCCAATCGATTGAGGTTAGGAATTTCCCAAGCTCCTGTTTCTTGCTGCGCCGAGTGTCCCTTCTGGCTACAATCCGTCGACAGGAGGTCAAAGGTGGTCCTATTTTAGGATGGAGCATGACCATGCGTTGTGATCAAATAGGCCAAAGAGAGAATAGCTCTCCACAGAGTCATTACTATATAACCGTGGCAAGTTAGTTATAATGATCAGGTCGAGGGTTTAGTCAGCCCTGGTAGGGACATCTTGGACAATAACGTTGTAACACCCCCGCCTCCCAAATCAATGTTGGCGTAAAAGTTTAAAATCGGGGGCGGGGGTTTCACTGTTACAACTACTATTGCCCAAGATTGAAGATCGGATTTCTTGTCGCTGACAAAGCAGCTCACTTCCTCGTTCTTTGGAGCTAGAGACATGATGTTGGTCAATAAGACGCTGGGACCAAAGACATCTTTATTGTTTACTTCTTCAATACAGTTCGGCATGCAAATTTAGTTTCCTATGGCTATAGCATGGGAACTGGAATATTTAAATTCATGTTAGGTTCCCAACATTTGACTGGCTTACTACTTCAACAACCAGCTTGAGAATTCCCAATGTGCGCAGTGAATAGGCCGGTCGATAGGAACCGAACCGGTTGAATAACTTGAATTTCGGAGGCTCAGGAGAAATCGAGGCACATAACGTTTTTTGCAAAACGGCCAGTGTTGCTTGAGTGAATACACCAAACTGTTCTATCGAGGTAGATAAGTTGTTGTTTAGACGATAGAGATGTCGAAAATATACCCAGACATATTCTCCACTACTATTAAAGTAGCTACTGATAAAGCCAGAAGACAAATATTTCAGCGAACTCAAGAAAATAACGAAATTTACAAGAGAGCAAATTACGACATGTGCTATCAGTGAGGCACAAATATACAGTAAAACTAAATGTGTTTTTTTCTCAAAATGGATTATCAGACCAGCAATTATTTCTTGATTTAAGAAACATTATCTTGAGTTAAGAAACTTTTCGTGATTTACAATTTTAAAATAAGATTTTCCTTCTTAAAACTAGAGACTAGAAAATTTCTTTTGCAGACGGAACAAAATAATTTTATGTTATTTTAAGGAATAATAAGTATTGCAAACCTCGCCTTGATAATTCTCGCTATCGTGCTCAACCTCGTCCAATTATTGTTAATTGCCGGATATAGGCAGCCAATTAGTGTGCAATATTTTGCATACAGACTGGAGAATGAAGTTAGCCGTATAAAAATGTACTCATATCAGCTATAGTTATTACATAAAACTATTCAATTTTATCCATACTGCATGTGCACTATAAGTAAATATTATAACCCCACTGATGCAAGCCTTTAGTAGTACTGGTAGTCGGACATAACAAATACCTTCACCCATTTAACTGATTTGTTGGTTATTCCATCCTTCTGCTGGCTAGGTCCTTGACCTGACACAGAAACAGCAGTCACACATATCATAACAAGACGATAAAGACTCTCTAGAAAAAATAAGTCAATTATTCGCATTGCATAGTCATTTTGACTGTCCATACTAGCAACAATTGATACAAATAGTTCATTCAAATACTTAATTATTATGCATGCTATATTGTTACAGCAGCATCAAATTACCTGTTGTTTGGATAACTACATTATTCAGCAAATCATGCAGTAACTTTGGAACACTAGGAAGTTGAGATAGAATCTGCCTTGGCTCCTACAGAAAAAAAATTGTGTTTCTTTTTTTCATTACCAGTGTCTATGCTAGCTACCCAGTGTAGTAATAATAATAATAATAATAATACAATAGAGCATCACACATAGTCTCAGTATGTAGTACCAGTGTCTGTGTTAGTAACAGTGTCTGTGTTAGTGCCAGTGTCTGTGTTAGTAACAGTATCTGTGTTACTACCAGTGTTTGTGTTAGTAACAGTGGCTGTGTTAGTAACAGTGTCTGAGTGCCAGTGTCTGTGTTAGTACCAGTGTGGGTTATATTAACTATGGTTTGTGTTAGTACCAGTGTCTGTGTTAGTACCAGTGTATGTGCTAGTACCAGTGTCTGTGCTAGTACCAGTGACTGTGTTAGTACCAGTGTCTGGCACTAAGACACTGTTACTATAATACAGACACTGGCACTAACACAGACACTGGTACTAACACAGACACTGGCACTCAGACACTGTTACTAACACAGACACTGGTACTAACACAGACACTGGTACTAACACAGACACTAACACAGACACTGGCACTCAGACACTGTTACTAACACAGACACTGACACTAAGACACTGTTACTAACACAGACACTGTTACTAACACAGACACTGGCACTAAGACACTGTTACTAACACAGACACTGCTGGCACTAAGACACTGTTACTAACACAGACACTGGCACTCAGACACTGTTACTAACACAGACACTGGTACTCAGACACTGTTACTAACACAGACACTGGCACTAAGACACTGTTACTAACACAGACATTGTTACTAACACAGACACTGTTACTAACACAGACACTGTTACTAACACAGACACTGGCACTAAGACACTGTTACTAACACAGACACTGGCACTCAGACACTGTTACTAACACAGACAGTTACTAACAGCTATTTCTGAGTGCCAGTGTCTGTGTTACTAACACAGACACAGGTACTAACACAAACATTGGTACTAACACAAACACTGAACAGTGTCTACTGTGTTAGTTCCAGTAACATCATCAGTAAATCAGGGGAAATGGCATAGGCTGATGCGGTATTGAAAAAAAATACCGGTAATATCGAATATACCGGTATTTTTACACATCAAAATTTCGCGAAACTCAAACGTTTTTTAGTACGTGACGTAAAATTGTCAAACAGCACAAAATGTTATAAATAGCAGTCGCGCGCGATCACACAATGCTGGCCATAGACTGAAAAAGTCTAAGCGTGATAAATTTAAGATGCCTCCTTGTTCTTAACGGCTTTCTTGCACAGTTGACAAATGGAATCGGGACAGTTGAGAATACATCAAAGAATGCCTTGCGAGTTCTCGTTCTCTCACAGATCTCACTTATTTATTTTTATAGAAAGGCTTCCGCAAAAAGTGTCATCCTTTTGAAAAGCGCTAATTAGCGATTGTTAACATTAAATCTGTTTATCGCGCGTCTTGTTTTACATCAGAAAAAATTGAAAGTTGATACGAATATGCGAAAATAGTGTAACACACAACCGATAATATCAAATGTTTCAATATTTCCGGTATGACGGTATCTGAGAATTAGAATATCGAATATTCGGTATTTTAAAAATACCGGTATTACCTATCCTTTGAAATGAGACCTTATTTTGCTAACGCAACTATCCTACTGTACAACGCTGTTCAAAAAGCTTTTCAGGTTCCCCGTTCGTACACCCTCAAATCACATTTGGAAAACACTAATGACAAAATCACTCCACAGTAGTTTTAACGTTTCATCCTTTTAACGTCAAAGTTAGGGATATATATAGTTAACCGAAATTTTCATATGCTTAAAAATGACGCAGATACGTCAGCTATTTTCACCTATAAACTATTGACCACTTTTCGATGAAATAAAAATATTCGGGTACTTTTCCTTGCTCTCGTGCCCATTATTACAAAATTTCGTTATTTGTGATATTTAAATGCACCTTCTCAAACATCGTTTACTGCATTTCCTGCAGTAAATGTTGTTTACTCTAGCTATATACATTGGTAAAACTGGCCGGCATCTTTCTGACAGATTTGCTGAACATCTTCGCTCCATAAGGAATGATAATGTTGACAAACCCATCACCCAACATTTTAATAATGCCAACCATTCGATTTCGGACATGAACGTTTGTGGCATCTAACTTAACTTAATGGCCAGTTTCAATGATTTTCTGAACATTTTTTTATCATTCTTGTTCTTCCACTAGTTATAACACTATAACAGTATATACAGTATGCACATGCATGCAGTATTGGATTAATGATTGATCATCTGTTGATTTTCGCACATGTCATAATAGGTATACAAATAACTATGCTCAGCGAATGTGTACGTAAGGGAGTTGCCTGTGGTGACCAGCCATAAAGCATATTGTAAAAAAGTACCTTTTGACTTTGTACAGCTTACACAAACTAGATCTTTTATTGCCCCAAAACTGGCATGCATTAAATAAAATTTACCAATTTGGCAAGTACTGTACACATGAGCAAATTATTTAATGTTTGTGTACATAAAGTTGGTGTTTGATCAATTGACCTACTGCAAGACATTACTGTGTCAAAGCCTGTATATGTACATGTACAGTACGTATCATCCTCTATATGTACACCACTGATCAAGGCATATACAGTACTGTAGTTAGTGAAACAAATGGACATGGGAATCAGATAAAATAATGATGCACACACACATATATATTATATATATTATGTATATTATATATATATAAATATATAGATTTTTATGAACAAAATACTGACGTATCGAGCCTTATCGAGTAAGATGATCAAGGGCTCTAGTAGAAACACATTGTACCGGAACTGTGTTTTATTCCTAAAAATCTTGGCTATATGTATATATTTATAAAATAAGTAGTGTCTTACACACGCTGTGATTGGTCAGTTACCGTGTTTATATCAAGCTATATAACATGGATGGATTACGCCATTGTGATACGCCATCAATTAGCCATCATACGCCATAAATTAGACATCACGGCGCCATCATACACAGTAAGGAGAATTTACATGTTGATAAAAAAGATATTTGTACATTTTATTTGCTTTCTACGGGTTATTTTATAAAAGAAATAGAAAATATTTTTATCCGTGTTCCCATACGTTATATAAACACTTGTGGAAGTTTGGGAGAACTCAAAATCGCATGGAAACACTTGCCCTAACGGGCTCGTGTTCCCACTATGATTTCTCGTTCTCCCAAACTTCCACTCGTGTTTATATAACTGTATGTAAACACGGAAAATGTTTTCTATTTCTTAAATATATATATATATATATATACATTTATATAAAAAAAGTAGAACGCTGCATAGACAGTGTTTTGGGTATATGATTTTTAGTGACGAAATACTGAATATTTTGTAGGACAAATAAGAGGTAGAAGAGACAGGCAACTTTGCATTCGCATCGATCGTCCTATATATATATATATATATATATATAACTACAGACGGTACCGTTTCGGCCTTTTGGGCCTCATCAGTGTAGTGCTGATGAGCAGGATGAAGGTAACTGCTATTTACAGTCACCCTTGATGCCACACAAATGTGGGACATCAAAAACCATGCTATATATATATATATATATATATATATATATATATATATATATAATTCAATCTACAGACACGTGTTTCGCTGTACAACAGCTCATCAGTGTAGCTTGGAACAATCTGAATGAGTCTGACTCGGTAATTATACACTTGCGATCGTCATTGACAACCGCTTGTGGGACAACACCGGCAATCAGAACATCCAGATAGCGTGAAGTGCGCATGGGGCCAGAGTGCTCAAACTGCCACAAGGGTAGTGAGCGTTGCATTATCGCTAAAGGACACCCACGTTTACTTCACAGAGTGCTCAACAACACCGAAGTGAAGGAGCGTACATAATTCAATCTACAGACACGTGTTTCGCTGTACAACAGCTCATCAGTGTAGCTTGGAACAATCTGAATGAGTCTGACTCGGTAATTATACACTTGCGATCGTCATTGACAACAGCTTGGGGACAACACCGGCAATCAGAACATCCAGATAGCGTGAAGTGCGCTATATATATATATATATATATATATATATATATATAAGCCAGACTCATCCAGATTATTCCAAGCTACACTGATGAGCTGTGGTACAGCGAAACACGTGTCTGTAGATTGAATTATATATATATATATAGCTTTACTGTACCGCCACAATGCTAAATATTGATTGATTAAGTACACACCAAGTTAGTTAAAGCTTTTTCTAACTCAGATAGAACATTCATCAATTCCGCCATTCCTTCTGTCATTTCCACTGCATAATTGCCTGTCGTGTCAACCTCCTGCCATTCTTCAAGTCTAGTCGTCCAACGTTTTATCAAATCCTCGTTTATTTCCATTTTAAAACTATTTACTTGTAGGACTTAAAAAAGCTGATATTTCAAAATTTCCGCCATCTTAGTCATACCACAGCACCCCAAGCTTGCGCTGCGGCATTTATAACAATATATGAGAGATGGCACTTTAACTCGCTGTAAATGCCACCAAATGGCTACAGATAACAACACAAAAAACTACAAGTACACCTTGCAGTAGAGGTAAGTGAACTTTATTTCAACATTTACGGCAAATATTCTAGCATTTTGACAACAATCGAATTAATCAAAAATCCTATAATATATCTTACATAAAGTACCATATCTCAGCATAATCTAACGAACAAAATGGCGAACGAGAAGGAAAAAACACTGCGACGTAAACAGTGATTGGAAAACGTGTCCAAGTACTCCTAACCTAAATGCTTACACTTTCATTATGGCCAAGTACACGATAATAGTCCAGTTTTGTGTCTTTATTATCTTATTCAAGTCAAAATTGGCCTCTGAAGGAAGCGAAATAGGTGAGCTTAGGGAGCTAGTGAAATGCGAAAATTTATTACCTGGACAGTATCCTTGCGATTTTGCTTTTTGAAAACATTGTTGTCTTTCTAAGTTACTTTTTTTAATAAACGTAAAATCATATTTAGATTGTTTTTAATAGACAGCTTGCACGTATTTCCCCAAATATTGGAGAACAAATTGCTTTAATTGTGCCGTCAAGTCCGTTCTGCGCATGTCCACGTTTCTGTTTACATCGTTTGTTTACATTGCATTTAGTATATAAACATTGAACATGAAGTATTGTGGACTTGTTTTTCACGCTTGAGCTTTTCGGCCTAAAAAGCGTGTTTAAATATAAGAAGCTGTTCTGTTCCTAAATGTGGATAATACAGTATATCAAACTACCACTTGCACCTTTGCTGCAAATCTATTCCATTAAAGTTTGTTGACATATGGAGTCCCCCACGTTTGAAATATCACACATGTGCCAACAATCTTGATATCTTGTTTAATTTACATTACTACACCATTGTAATCTTAAGCCTGGCATACACTGAAACAATTCTGAAACAGTTTCCTAAAAGTTTATGTAACTTGTTTTGCAAAATAGAAGTGTTCTAATTAGGGAAACTTTGTTTATGAAATAAAGTTTCAGAAACCTTTCAACATACACTGGAAACTTTTGTTTCAAAAACCATGTTTCAGAAACTTGTTTTGGAAACATTCTCTAGTGTATGCTGGGATTTACGTGATTTTAGTTGATCAATTGTACATTGTTTATTAGAAGTATGAGTTGATCATCCAGGTTGCTGTAGTTTTGAGAAAGACTACAGAGACTTACATTAGAGAAAGACTTGAGAAAGACAAACAGTAACTTACAATAGAAAGTTGGTATTATGCCAACTTGGAATATCTAGACTGGGGGGGGGGGGGCGGAATCTGCCCGCGCTGAATTAAAATGCTGATATCACAAAAATGGACACAGCTACAGTATGAATCTAAAATGTTACGACTTTTCCTACATTAGTTATGCATTGCAGGTAGTATGGGCTGAAAAAATGGTGAAAAAATATTAGGTATAAAAAAAGTTACAGAGTATTCCTGAACACCTACTAACACGAAATTTCGACAAAAACTTTTCATTTTAATAGAAACAATAAAAATAAGAACATAACGATAGATCTATTTCTTGATATAATAACTTATGTACGTTAACAGAACAGTAAGAAATAATCCTGAGAAAAACCCTTTTTTGAAGACCAAAAAAAGCCCAGTCTAGATAGGGTTAAACAACAATTACCGATACCTTACAAGTGAGCTAACAGGATGTTGTATACCTGAAAGTTTTAACCTTGCTATAACTATTGTCACCATACATGTGTAATGGTTGTATATATAGTCTACAATATACAGCATAACATGGGGGTGTGAAAATATTGTTGTTTCTTTAACTCTGACTTGTAAGATATCGATGTAATCAGTCTCTTAGTATAGATCCTGAGACTCAGTCTGTCATTGGATGCCAAAGTAATCATACCATGAAAGGTAAATATAAAAACTGCAAATTTCAATGTGGTTATATTTTTAAAAGGTTATAACTGTAGTAGTCTTATCACTAATATGACACTAAATTAGGGATGCACTGGAACCAAATTTAAAAGTCCCAGCCGGAACTGAAATAAGTTCCGGTCAGAACTAACCAGCCGGAACTGGAAATCAGAGTAGTATCTTTCCGTTTGAACCAGTAGGCAGATTATGTAGCTTAGTCTGACATTGTCCTTGTGGAATTAAGTGGTCAAAAAGTGAAAATAACCCCTCATTAAATAATACCAGATAGAAAATTATTAAAATTGTCCTTCATATTTCCATTACATACAAAACCAGTTTTATAATGTTTTAACTTTTTGTTTTCCATACTGGTATCATGAACATTTTTGTCCGATCAAATAGACGAATGTTTCCTTTGTTTCCTAATAGTTGATCTGTTTTTAATCGTGTTGACGCTGTGCATAGTCTGCGCACTACAGATCAACCGCTGACCATAATTATTTTGATGAATAAGTTCTGGTTCCGGCCGAACATTTTTCATGAGTTGGAAAAATCAGAGTTCTGGCCGGAACTAACTTCCGGTGCATCCCTACACTAAATTTCTAAGCCTGACCTCTTTACAGTATATGGAAGAAAGTTGATAAGTTACCAAAAGAACTGGATATATGAAAAAGAGAAAAAATACTTTAGGGACCAGTAATTAGGGACTGTTATTATTTTATGGACATACTGGGTCTGGTAAAATTGATCCCAGGTCATGAAATATTTTGCCCTCTTTTGTACAGTGTTCATCAAAAATAAAAGTGTAAGACACCACTTAGACACAGTTCTCATGTAAGATGAGTTCAAGCACAAGAAAAAATACAAAGTTCTTGTGTTAGCTGAAACAGAACAACACAACCATAAATACTGGTCATGCATGAAACAGGATTTTTGAGACAAGTCTCACCAGTTTGGTTGCACCAGCCATACAACTTTCATTGCAACATTCATTTCCATATTTAATATTGATGGTTTGCAGCATTTTCTGCATTAACCGTTAAGTCATGGTGGCCATATTGATGGAACTTTATTAGATTTTTATCACTCTTAGGTGAACGGAATAACCCAACAGGCTAAAAGCCCAATTATAGGGATTCCGAGGGCCTACGATTTTAGGTCGTTATCCGAGAAGACCTGAAAGTCTTACCATTTGCTGATATTATTGCAAAGGCAGCACTTTCTCCTCAATTATTTTTAAGACCTTGAGTGGAAGTCCGACCCAGGATTTGAACCTGTGTCTCCCAGCTCATAGACATGTGTGGTAACCACGAGACCACAACAGCTGGTTGAACTTGAACAAAAGGATATCATTAGGCCACACAAATTTAATTGTTTGGGACAGATCCAACTGACCCTGTTTTTGTGAAACCAAAATAAAATAAAATTTAAATAAAATCGGTACCTATTGTTAAAAGGTGTTAAATTTAGTCAGTAGCTAATATGCCGGCTGCGACAAGCGATGATGTGACATCAACAAGGGACCTGCTGACCCCCCAACCAACGGAACCTCCTCCATCCCGAGATCTGCAAGTCACCCGCTGGTCTAAACAACTCAGAGCAGTGCTGAAAAAGAAAAATAACGCAAACTAGGCACCCAAGGAAGTGGGCAGAGCTCTAAGCCACCCCAGGGAAGATGAAACCAAACAGGGGGGGGGAGGTGCGAAGAAGATCCCAAGACATGGAGGGAGTGCAAACGAGTCACAAGTAAGCCGAACATGATTAAGCTAGCCCTTTATATAACTCTGTAAGTGGGGTAAACCTTCCGCGAGCCCCGGCACTGAAGGCCCCCGACCCAACAAGAACTGCACCGCTTATTGTTAACTTCTTTTATTAATACCTAATAAAATACATTTAATCTCGTAATTCTCGTTCCCAGTAGTCGTCCCATGCGGTTTCTGGGAAGGCTCTGGGGAAATCGCAATCGCCTTTTGAGGAGAACGATTGTGACATATAGCAACGTGAGGAACAATCAAAATGTGAAATTTGAAACGCACCAAGGCGGAGTTACGTTTGATGTCTAAAAAGTTGACATGTTTTAACTAAATACAGTCGTGGCACCTAAGAGTGTATACCGTTACTCAAAACGTGTTCTACTGTATGTCAACGTCAAATTCAATGTTTTCCTATAGCGTATTTGGCAAGTTTTGATTCGAATAATTCAAGTTAATTAATCACTGTCACATTAATACATTATCAACCAATCACGTCTGACAGATCCCGCGGTGTTGATCAAAGGGTGTTAAATTTAGAACATGTTTTGAGGGACAGTAAATGTCGGTGTACCCGCTTAGACATCAACGACTGTATCTAATTTAATCGTCAGAGGCTCGAAGCCTATAGCTAGCACTTAAATATGTTATCAAAGTCTTCTCGTAAACGATCCTATCGATAACGCATTAGGTGCGAGGAAGCGACAAGGAATTCGACAGTGATTATAAAGAGTCCTCGGATAGTTCACAATGGTATAGAAAAGTAAAGGATTCGTCCCAGTCAAAATTATGCAGTTTCTTCATGAAAGTCCGAAAAGGAGTCCATGCATGAAGCCTTTAGCTGAACAAATATCCATGGAAATTGAAAAGTTGAATCCATCACTGCCCGGAGAACTGATGAACGCAACATGTCTATGGCCAGTGAAAACCATAGCTCCAATGGCAGTGTGTCATTAGACGGAGAAGTTGAATCGAATCAGCTGGGTGTACAACAAATTGTTACACCAGGGTCGAGCCTTGCGCCACCTACGCTAATGTTGCTTTCTATGCCATCCTTGTCCGTGACAATGGATGATCTCACTCCGGCAACAATCATCTACTCCTCTCCCACGGAGGGAGCTTGTAAAGACAGCCGTCAGTAAGCTCGAGTTGGGTTTGGAAAACATAGTTGCAGAATGCTTTGATGGTGCTGCAAACATGAGTGGAGCTCATAAAGGCCTCGCGACGCATATGAAGGAGTGTTCACCACTTGGCATCCATGTTCACTGCTATGGTCATCGATTCAACTTGGCACTTTCCTAGAAGGGAGTATCAAGCGCCATTCCTTCGTCAAAGACATCGAAGTCGAGAATGAGGAGCACGTCGCACTGACAATCAAGTCCCTGAGTGTTACTAGATGGTCCTGTCGCTGGGTAGCAGTAAAAGCAGTGGTAGAACAAGTGGCAAAGATCATTGAAGCTCTTCTCACACTATCAAGAGACCGAAGACCTACAGTACAATGACAGCAATTCATAACTACGCTCAATTTGTGACTTTCAATTCGTTTTTGGCTTGGTGGTATTGAAGGTTATCTTATCGAGCACTGATGGTCTAAGCAGATATCTACCAGGGAAGTAGATGGATGTGATCACAGCGAAGAAGACAGCTGATGCCGTGAAATGGATGTCGTAATCAAGAGAGCTTCGATCTGATGTAGTCACGCGCCGATATCATAGCAAAACAAATTAAGAAATGAATTGAGGGCACGCAGTTTACTTTCAAAGATGCGAAGATACCAAGGGCCAGACATTCGCGCCGGCTTCAGGCGCTTGTCAACGAAGAGCCAGAAGTGAATGATGGAGTGCAAAACTGGTCAGCAGAAGATAAAGCATAAAAATAGCATTGATAAAGTTGTCGCGGAAATGAGATCAAGATTTGAAAGCAATGATCAAAAGGTGTTGTGTGCACTTGCAGATGTTGTCTTCAGTAGTTCTCCAACAAATGTAAATATCAAATTTGTATCGGAGTTCTATGGTGTTGACAGTGAACTTCTCTCAGCAGCGAGAAGGCAATTTTCCAGAATCTTGATGCCGCTGCGTCAAGAGAAATAACGCCGCGATGATTGCGAAGAACTGTATCAAAATGGTGTTCACGAGGTTCTGCCCGTCGCTTACAAAGTTTTTTCCATTCTGGCCGCGATCCCGGTAACATCCTGCTCTGCTGAGAGGTCGTTAAGTGCTCTTCGCCGCTTGAAAACCTATCTTCGAAGCACAATGGGCCAAGAACGGTTAAGTACCATCGCCCTCATTAACATCGAGAGAGCTTAGGATAATTGACAATTTCGAACAGCGACATTATCGTAGTTCTTATTTCTTCTAAAACATTTGGTTCCTGACTAATTTGTCATTAGTATAAACTAATATTTATCGAGACTAGCGACGTGAGTGTAATTATTATAATTTCTGTAACTACGTAATCTTTTTCCTCTCTTTGTAAATAATGTAATCACTTTAAAATTAACTTACAGTTACTATACTATTAATTATTAGTTACTATTAAGTGACTGTAAGGTACGTAAATAAAGTTTATCCTAATTCCTTTAGAATGTGCTTGTTTTTAACGGATATATCGCTTAGGAATAACGATGAAAATTCTTGTTCTTTAGGGGGTTATATTTTATGTAGATAGTCTTGCAAGATGACGTCATATATGATGTCATATGTCGTCACAATTCATTCGGGCAAATTCGGTTCAGCCCCCCCCCCCCCCCTACAAATTTCATATACCTCACTGATCAACAGTTAAATATTGGTTCAGAAAAGGCAGAATAAAAACAAGTTTATGAGAGGAATAAAGGAGTCTGAGAACTAATATGTTACCATGGCAACGATAAAGTTTACGTGGGTTATTCAATTTAGTGACCTGTATGCTTGTGCAAAGTTTCAAGGAATTTTGTTTAATAGTTTTGAATATATGCTTCATTTTCTGATTCGTCATAATGGTGGGTACAACTAGTGACGTCATAGGTTATATTACACAATCTTGAATGACTCGAGAACGAGATAAGGTATGGAAGAACTACAAATGCCATTCTTTATCGTTTGAGGAGCTCTTTCAAATAAATCAACAAAAAAGTCATCTCAACTTTCGTTTCATAAACACTTTAACTTGCATGCACATTCATTGGGAAAATATTAAGGCTGTTAGTGGGAAGCAGTGGTTGATGAGCAGGACATGAGGAAAGGGTGTGGAAAAGGGAATCCATTTTCCACACCTCTGTTTCTCCCTCCCCGCAACTAGCCTACAGTAAATGTTTCCCAATGAGCCTGCTTGAAGCCTATGACCCGACATTGCCTCAACACACATGTACTGTATGTAAACAAGACTTACCGGTATATTGGATGCATGTTTCCTCTTAAAATACTGGAAATTTCTGAGGGTGGTACCTGTACATAGAGTATATATACAATACTCATTATACAGGTATGATAACATTGGTTACTGTATATTGGTATTACTGTGTGTGAGTGATCAGGCAGTATTTTTTACAGAAACATATTAACCCTAATTTTGTTGAAAATTTTACTTTAAAAAGTTACCTGCCATCTGGCACCTGGAATTGAATGTTCTGGATTAGATGATGGGATGACATTTACAAAAGTACAATCTTGTCGATACACGTAAGTAGAGATGAGCCAATCACCAAAAATTACTAATTATATACATGTACAGTAGCCAATATGATTAATTAGTAATCATGACACATAATCAGCCAAGACATTGACAAATTGTCTGACATTTGTATGTCACTTGACATTTGTGTGTGCTTTGTCGATTGATGTACCATGTCGATTGATGTACGGTAAGAATATGTTGTATACCCTTTATGGCCCTACGAGGAAACGCCCATAGGCCACTACAGTGGCCAAAACCAAACCCCTTGTTTCAAGCGATCTTATTGGTCAATAGACAGGTCGATACACTTCCTTTTGTTTGACAGCCAATCAGAGTAAAGAACAGGCTTTATTTTGATACCAAAATATGTATGTAATGGCTTCCCGTCGGTTGAGATTTTGTGAATTTTTATAAATCGAAGTGCGCGTTATGGCGAGTTGTTCTCATAATATATTTAGCGATTCTGATAATGAAGAAGAGTTCGAAGGCTTTGAAAGAGAAAATGTTACTGGGGCTGAAAGAGAAACTGAAGATTATTTAGGAGAGAGTGATGCGCGCGTTAGAGAGCGAAGTCGAAAGCGAGAATGAGTTGGTCGACCTGCAGTTCGAATCTAAAATCGAGTTGCTTCATCTTCTTGTGATTCGGAGATAGCTGCCTCAAAATAAATGCATTGACAACTGCGGTTTCGATAAAGAACAAGGCTAAATATCGATACTAACGGCGAGATTTCATTGGTATCCTGTAGTCGTTGCGCTTCTTTTCCACAACAACGCTGGCTTTTTCTTGTTTTTGTTGCGCATTTCGGTTGGTCTCCACCACAATTAAATCGATCATATCTTCGGGAAATAAGAGGTAAAAGAAGTCTAAGGCCTTGGCTTCGACAGGAAGAACCGTAGAAGGACCTACATCGTCTTCAAATTCAGGAATATCGATGCGAGAAACGTCGAAGGTCCAAGAGTCGCTGGAGACAAAATTGAGGCGAAGAATGCTGGATTTCAATGAGTTGGCACATGTCGGTGGACAGACACATTTTCCGAAGCAAATGAAAACTAATCGCTGTGTATACTGTGCGTAAAAAGTCATAAAGAAGAGGTCTACTAAACCTGCGGGTTGTGTCATTGTGCTTTGAACCGTATCACATGCATGTTTATATTGTCAAATCAAAATGGCGCGCGGGAAGTTCAAATTAATGTTATATTTGAAAACCATTATTTATATGTTTTTGCAAATTGCAACTCAAATTTCAGATAATTTTGTGCTACAAATGTATTTTATATAAGATTAGTTTATTCAATGATATATTAATGACACTGAGACATTTATAAACTGGGGTTTATACTGTTTAGTTTGACAATATGATCATTTGTGACATCTAAGATTTTTATGACAAACAGAGCATGTTATTATCAATTTCTGAACTTGAATTACCATGATTAAATATTTGACTATAACTGGAATTTTTATTGGGGCCATATATGCCATGATTGATAATAAAATATAAGTAGTTCATGATGCAGTTGTATGTTAATGCTTCTCAGCCAGTGTCACACTAATTTATCACATTGGTTCGCTTTTGGCTACCACTTTTATTGTGTGCATAAAATACTAACTGCTTATTGACCGAGCGTGAGGTCTGAACAGTGAAATATCGGACTGAGATTTTTACATCGAAAAAAACGCCTATTACCGTTGAAATTTATTTAAGAAATATAACGTAACATTTCGTTCACTGAAGCCCCAGCGATGTCATACAGCTAACATGGATAAATTCATAAAGAGGAGCATTCTCCAAGTGATTTTCACTATTCTGACGAGAAACAGATGAAAATGCCACTTTTCGTTACGAAAAGCCAGCAACAAGACAGGCTTTTTAACCAGTTGGACGGCAAAAATAACTATAAAAAACAGGTGGAACTTAAATATCCTTTAAAATACCTTGAGTTGCAATCATGGCAGAACTAAAATACATGACCTACCTTTCCCCGACTCTCGATTATCTCCTTAGGCTTTGCAAGTTCTTCAACTTCATGAATGTCAAACTTTTAGACCGAAGCGAATACGAACCAAGTACTCCTAACCTTAATTTCTGTATCCTGCAGCATTCTTTGTATTCACAATCGTTTTACTTAGCAAATTTTATGTGCTAGCACGTTTTCGGAAGGCATCTAGTGTTTTAAAAAAGGCTGCTAGCCATCGACAAAGGCGAGACAAACTGATAAACAACCTTGAAATCTCCGCCGGCAACAACAACATCCGGGACAGCGGTCCGGATACGGAAAAAGACGGACCGTGGGCCGGATACGCATTTTTACTGACCGGGCATTAACCAATCAGAATTCAGGATACTGTATGTGAAAGCCATATAATAAATTGTGCTTTCAACACATCATCTTCCAGAACTTTAAAAAACCTGGTATAGAAATGCTAAAATATAGGATACTAGTTTTATCCTAATAATTACAGCATGATCCTAATAGGATCCTTATTTCCCTAAACCAGAATTATATAGGATCCTCTAGGATCTTGTAAAATGCAAGATTCTGTAGGATCTTGTACAGTAAAATAAATAGAAAACTTTCTCCCAAGTTGAAAAGAACTTGAGAAACCACCAAAACAAATGGCTATTGCTGTGAAAATAAAACACACCTCTCCTTTACTTTGCAACATTTTAAATACGAGTTCAGATGTATTTTAGTTAAATAATTTATTGAGGAACATAGCTGATTAGTTTTTAACAATTTAATATTTTTAATATTTAGTTCTATATTGTACATTGTTATTAATATCTTTAATTAGTATCATGTAATTGTACACTGAAAAAAACTTTTTGGAGTGTTTAATGAAGTATTCTATTCTATTCTCTTTCAAGCAATCTTTTCATTCTTTGGCATGGATCAAAGCGTCAAATTGCACACATTTAAATGCTGGGAGATTTTAGAATACATTTAGAATACAATAAATTTGAACTGTTTGGGCAGAAACTGTTATATCAGAATAACAATATTTAGGATTATTTAAAGTAAGGTGGATTACAATTTTCAATTTTAACGCAAGAGCTCAATCAAGGCTAAATTGAGGAGCTTTGTTGATCAATTGGCTTTGTTTTTTGTCACAAGGCCTGATTGGTAAGATTTCGTTGGTTGAGGTAAATAGTAATGCTCCAATGTGATTATGTTTATGCGTCCAAATCAACGAAGTGACAAAAATAACTTGTCCATAATTGGCAAACAGCTTACTATACATTTATCAATTATTGAATGTGGTTGAGCATGATGTGAAGAATTATCAAGGCCGAAGTTTGTGTTATCTGCCGAAGCCGAAGGCTGAGGCGGATAACACAAACTGAGGCCTTGATAATTCTTCATATCATGCTAAAACCGAATTCAATAATTGTTTTATTATTTATTTAAAAGATTAACTTTATTTAACGAGTGCATCGTTGGAAAAACGTGATAGCGTGCAATATTAGTTTTTCATATTGCACCAGGTGACGTCAATCGTGCAATAATCTTTTGTCATATTGCACCATTGATGTCACAACTCCATATTTGGTAGGGCAATGAGTTGATATGACGATTTCACCGTTGGCTGTTAGCCAATCAGCGATCACGAATTCTTTTAAAGGGACACTCCGGCCCAAATACAAATGTAGTTCATATGAAAGATCTTACTGACTTTAGATTATTTCCAAAGTTTCAGCATTCCTATCAATTTAGTTAAGAAGATGTGGCTAGTTGAAGTTGGAGAGTTTGTCCAATTTCGACGCCATTTTGTTTCTCAAATATGACGTCACTGAGTGACGTGATCTCGTATTATGCCTAAGAAGCTCCTCTACTTTCCTGCATGATGAACTAAATAGTTTATTTCGACTAATTTTCGTCCAAAGACCATTCACAATAACTATCACTATGTGATCGCCATCAAAACAACTCCACTGACGATAAAGAATCACTCAATGACGTCATATTTTCAAAACCAATATGGCGTCAAAATCCACAAATTTTCAACTTCAACTAGCAATATCTTCTCAACTAAATTGATAGGAATGCTGAAACTTTGGAAATAAACTAAAGTCAGTAAGATCTTTCATATGAACTGCATTTGTATTTGGGCCGGAGTGTCCCTTTAAATAAATAATAATTGGCTAATTACTAATACATATTATAGCAAACAAACTTGATTTTGAAATTTGGTCTCACCCCCCACCCGATCACAGAAAAGTGTTCCAGTCTCCCAGTTGCAAGCCCAATGTTTGCTGAACGGGACACAACACAAAATAACTCTTTAACAAAATACTTGCACACCCTACCAAAGGTATAACCTTGGAAATTTTGTTTTGACTAGGAATGAATATGACCATAAAACTGCTTTGATGTTGTCTGTATTTCTTGGAATGTTTGGGATTGATAGGTTTTATCTTGGTTATCCTGCTTTGGGTGAGCACCACTGATTGTCATTACATTTCTGAGAACTGCAGTCAGGGCCGGATTAGCACACGATGAGGCCCTAAGCCAAATTTACGATGGGGCCTTAAATAGGAGGGTTGGAGACGAGCGCCGAAGGCGCGGTGTGAATCGAGCGACCTCTAGGAGGGGCCGGGGGCATGACCCCTGGAAAATTTTGAAATCTAGAGTCTATGAAATGCCATTTGCCTGCGTTCTGGGGGAAGATTTTACAGAATTTTCATGGTTAGAAAACGACCTTTTTTGTACCAAAATTTACAATTTGTTGAGAAATTAATAGGGTTTTACAGTAATTTACACTTATTTGCCATGTTTGTCCGATTTCGTCGATTTGGTGGGGTCAGGGGCCCCCAGAACTGTGGGACCCTAAGCCATGGCTTATTTGGCTTGGTGGCTAATCCGAGCCAGATTGCAGTACAGTACTGTATGCCTGCATGCACTGACATGCACACATTTTACTAAGTATATACTGTTTGTTTGTAGTTTATATTTTACTACACTGTACATATTTTATTCAACTGCAAACATACTGTATAACTTTTACTAACATTTTTCTTGGCTACTGTATAGGTTTACTGAAATTTTGTACTCTAGGATTTTTCTTCTTGTTCCACCTGGTTGATGTTATTCTCATAGCTATGCAGGTACGGTAATTTGACATTGTGAATGCAAAAAGTCCTGATGCGTTTACTGCACATCATATTGAACACCTGATCTGTAAAATCGGATGATCTTTTGGGCATGCGCAGTTAGTGCTTTACAAAATACATAGTGGAACTGGAACGATGATATTGAACTTTGCTTTCTAGGATTTGTCATGAGACCGTGGAATTTTATTTTTGTGATGTCTCGAAAACTAAGCAGCCATTTATACAAAATTTTCATTTAGACTATGCTAACATACGTTATAAACTCTTTAGGATAATTACCTTGAACCTTTTTCTACCTCTTTCTTCAGGATTGAACAAATATATGAAGACATTACCATACCTATATGATTATAATTCCTTGCACAACCCTAGCATTTCTCATATCTCCAAAGTTTCAGGTTCCCACCATGTACATATTTGGAGACATGAACTTTACCGCAACCTACATATTTTGTTCTCCAGAAAAGGCATGGTCAGAAATTTAACAAATGTGCACCAAACCTTTTTTGATGTGTTGAGACCCTTCTACCCATAAAATAAAAATTATCAGAAAAAAGTGTCTATTGTCCTTAAAAAAACCATCAAAAATGGTTATTGTTTCCTATTCTGCCACCTTAAAACGTCTATAGTTCCACCAACATCGCCGTTGTGACGTAACATACAAACCATCGATACAAAAACTCTTTATTTTTTACAGATAGTTGGACCTGCTGATGGATCAGAATATGTTTTAGATTACTACGGACCACGACTGAGTCACATAACTCGAAATAATGGAACCATATTTAGGCAATCGGAACCTTGAGATGCTAGGATGCGACGACGGCGGTTAATAGACAGATTTAAGCTGGGTTTCGATTAAGCGAATTAATACCATGTTTACCTAGATTTCGTATGTTCTCACTGGGTGATTTAATCCCTAAAATGTCCTCAAAACGGGGAAACTTTCTAATTTTCCCTCGAAACAGTGAAGATTCTAATTTTCCCTCACTAGCATGCATGAGCGAACATTGCATTGGTTGACAGTTCGCAATGAATTTCAAACAATACAAATTACATCGCGTTGGTAAACATGGTATTATACAAACTAATACCATGGACATGTCGCGAAATCAGTGATTAAATGTCCCTCAAGCCACGGGAAGATTAGTCTTGCACAAATCCTCACTCGGCTTTCCCTTGCACAAATCCTCACTCGGCTTTCCGAGACATTTAATCATTAAAGTGCATATAACGTCTGTGGGGATTTAACATATTTGTAATCTATGGATTCACCTGAGATAAATTGTAATATATCTTGTCAGCTGAAAATGTCATCTTCATAGACTTTTTTGCTGTTAAAGTTGACGGAAAGATGTCATAGCGGGCATCTGTCTATATGAAAACCTCTTTACAGATTCCCGCTATGACGTCATTTCCGTCAACTTTAACAGCAAAAAAGTCTATGAAGATGACATTTTCAGCTGACAAGATATATTACAATTTTTCTCAGGAGAATCGATAGATTACATATATGTTAAATTCCCACAGACGTTATATGCACTTTAATTTCCCTCATGTCATTGTAATATTATAATTATTAATATTAGAGAGGATTTAATATTGTCATATACATATATGGAAAAAGTGACTGCCCCAACCGGGAATCGAACCTTCATGGTCTCCGAATCAACGTTTCGGCGCTCTAACCTTTGAGCTATTGAGACACGGTCAGAACAGTCAGTGATTTCTCCATATACATATTAAATTCGCCGCTTTCACTCGACACCAACAGGCAGACATCGCATCGAACCATAACGTGGAGCAAGGCCTCTCGAGCGCACTTCCCAAAGTAGCGAAGCAATACACGGCAATTTCTTGTATACAGAGGACTTTAAGAATAATAATTAATATGTCTGCCTGTTGGTGTCGAGTGAAAGCGGCGAATTTAATACATATATGGAGAAATCACTGATTGTTCTGACCGTGTCTCAATAGCTCAAAGGTTAGAGCGCCGAAACGTTGATTCGGAGACCAGGGTTCGATTCCCGGTTGGGGCAGTCACTTTTTCCATATATGTATTTGACGATAATATTATAAGTAATAATAGTGCTGTAAGAGTGCTGTAGGCTTGAGGGACGTTTTAATCACTAATTTCCCGACATGTCATGGTATTAGTTTGTAACACCATGTTTATCGACGAAATATAATTTATATTGTTTGAAATTCATCGCGAACTGTCAACCAATGGCAATGCATGTTCGGCCATTCATGCTGATGAGGGAAAATTAGAAATTGTTCCTGTTTTGAGGGCATTTAAGCCTACGCATGACGACGTACGCGAGCGCAGTTAGCACTTGATTGTATTTATAGGAAGAACAAAGTGTTAAATTGACCATGAAGTACGAACTGCGCTTCCGTATGTCGTTATGCTTATGTCGCTGGTGATAACTAGGCTTTAGGGATTAAATCACCTAGTGAGAACAAAATAAATCGAGGTAAACATGGTATTATTTATAAATAATCGCGCGGATGACATTTCTATTGTACAAATTGAATGGTTTTATTATACTTGGTTGCACACGAGTACACGTAAAACAAAAGGAGATTTTCGCGCGGATGACATTTCTATTGTATAAATTGAATGGTTTTCTACTTGGTTGCACAAGAGCGCTTATAAAACAAAAGGAGAAAGTCGCTCGCGCGACTATATTCGCTTAATATTCGAAATCCCAGCTTTAGCAAAGAGGACGGTTTGATCATAGTCACTAGAATTATATTGTCTGGAAACGCGGCGAACTTCAAAGCGGCTAACAACAAGCTGCGATTTACATTGATATTTATTCAGCACGGTTGAGTGACTAAACCCATTGCTTGCTCATACAGAAAATACAATGTATTCAGAACAAAAACATAGAACAAAGTCTTTGGCCGCGTTTCCAGACAATATAATAGCGCTCCGTCGAGATGACGTCAGTACCGAGGTTTGTCCGCTTTTACCCATAATTCTTGCGGCCATAACAAAATAAATAGCTCATTTGCAATCATTTGTGGGTTGAATTTCCATATAAAATCCCGAAATGACGTCACATAGACTATCGGTAGTAAAAGTCGAAATTAAAATCAGCTGTTTCTAAAATAAAACATTATCGTAAGAGTTAGGGTTAGTATATAAATTAGGTGGAGGGTTAGGGTTAGGATTAGGGTAAGGTTTGGGTTAGCCACTATGTTTTAAATTTGGGGATATTTATATGGAAATCGAGCCCCATTTGTGAGTCAAATTTGGTTTGTTTGTCCGCTTTTTTAGCTATTAATAGCAGCCAGACTCTACGCTATTCTAGTGACTATGGTTTGACCGAGTAGAACTGGTTCGAGGACGTCATCGTGTTCTGAGAAAAATCAGATTTCGCAAAGAAAAAAACGACGACGGCGACCTACGTTCTTTTACAACAATTACATAGTTCATATAGTCATCTGTTTGATATACTTACGATAGTATGGATATGATATGATCGACTCAGGCTGCGTTTACACTACAGTGTGTATAAAAAAACTGAACCCTTAGAAAACGGTCTTATACTCCTGGGAAATTAATAACACGGTCTTAATACACCTGGGAAATTAAGATAACTTATAATCGTATGAAGAAGCATAACTGCAAAGAAACATGTTAAATACAGGGTGTATAAAAAAAAGCGCAACCTCGGAATTTCCCAAGAAATCCACTGTGTTCTTAAACACAAAAGATTTTCGCCCCTGCATGGAATTTAAAATAGCTTGTAATCGTGTTCCAGGGGCATAACTGTCTAATTACTACAAACTCGAGCACGTAAAGCAGAATTGAATCGAAATTTATGCATTTATTTAATGAAAAGTTGTTTATTTTACAAGTATCAACAACAGTTAAATTCCCAGAGGCCTCAAATATTTTGTGCTAATAAAAACAAAGTGGATTTCTTGGGAAATTCCGAGGTTGTGCTTTTTTGATACACCCTGTATATTAACGTTTCTTTGCAGTTATGCTCCTTCATACGTTTACAAGTTATCTTAATTTCCCAGGTGTATTAAGACCGTATTTTTAATTTCCCAGGAGTATAAGACCGTTTTCTAATGGTTCAGTTTTTTTTATACACACTGTATACAGTAAAAGTAAGCGGATTCACATTGTTTTGCATCCTCATGGGAATAAAAACAATACGAATCCGATTATACTTTTGCCGTCTGGTCATGTAAACGCAGCCTAAGACTATTCATGAAAACATGTGTCTGTGCCCGCGTTTTTCTTTTTCAAGGTTGAACTTTCACGTTAGTCAGTATTTATTTTGACTTCAATATATTGATGTGTGTAGTTTATTGGATTTTCTCAGGAAACGATTGATTGGGATCAATTGCTTATTTAGAGTTAGACTATAATGTTGACAAAATGCTATGGTCACTTCGCTTTGGTCACATTTTTATAAATCTTTCACATGATTGTTTACGTATTTTCTAAAACAGATATCAAATAAGCAAACAACATAGTCTATAACCCACAAATACACGGCGTGCGAGGTCTGGGGACATGGATGGCGAAAATCCCGTAGGGGGTGTTAGGATGAAACTCTGGGAGGGGATTATTGCGGATTGTCGTCTTTCTAGTCTAAGTGGAATCGACGAACATGTCACACCAGATCAAATCAAAGCGTATTTCCCAGTAAAAGAAAGAGAACGCTATCTGGTAAAGTCGATGTTCAATCATCAGTCGCTAAAGTACTTACCCAATCAGATTTCTGGCCTAAATACGTGAAATGCAAACCTTGGTTGACAAGAAACGAAATCAAGGCAAATAATCCACAAAATAACAATGGCTCACAATCTTGATAATGGGGATAATCAGTGGATCAACACTGTGCTAAGAATCTGCACTTGGAACATTGATTGGTGGTATTATGTCTGTGCTTAACAACAATAGGTTAATTTCTAAAGGTCTCGTTTTTTTTTATACACCCTGTACAGATTACGCTGGCTAATCAGAATTACGTCTATCTAATTGGTGCGTATCTATCCGCGGCAACAAATTTACTATACATATCAATAAATTTAGAAAATACTTAGAAGATCTAGATGTAATATTTAAAGGCCGAGAAAGAGGACTAACAAATCCGAGTACTTGAAAACCCGGTCTAGTCCGATTTCGAGGCCTTTGAATGACTTCTCAAAATCAATTAGTGTAATCCCTAAGTGGATTATTAATGATAAATGTAATCCCTATTAGTTCTTGACGTCATATTCGCAGCACCGGACTGGAAATATTATTTCTTGTCCTTGGACTGGAAAAAATATTTCTAGTCCTCTGCCCAGTACTTTACTGGCATTTCTAATGTCATCACGTGGTTCAATTTAGAAGATCTGATTGAATAATTTGCTCATGAATTATTAATGAGTTTGAGAAGATACTATCAACGCATTACACGATCGTGGATCGACAGTTTTCGTCCTTGGTGACTTTGATAGCCATATATTGGTACTCGTGGAGGACCAAGAAATTTCTCAAAGACCAGGATAGAATGCAGGACCTATACTACCGGTCAATTCGCAGAACCTCTGCCAAGGTCCCATTGAAACATACTTCACCATGAATGGAACAATTGCTACGACAACTGACCATATTCTCACCAGAAAAGCCACAATGTCGAGATGGTGTGCAACTGCTGTTCAAGGATATTATTATAGCAACCTTTATATGTTCCTATTAATTTGTTCTCTTAATTTTAAATTTATTTCAAGGAAGCAAACGTCTGAAAAACGTTCCAGTAAGTTAGCCTGGAATTTGATAGTTAACAAGAAAATTGCCAAACGATATCAAAATAACGTTGAAAAAAGTTTACTCCATACAAATAAGACAATATCAAATTTAATTGAGATATAGTCTGCTGTCACTGACATTGCCGAGGCCCTTATGACATCTGCCAACAAATCGATTCCCACAGTGAAAACGGCCATATTGGAATAACATATCAGCTAAGCTGCCTGCACAAAGAAACTCGATGTTGCCGAAAGGAATGGATTAAGCATGGTAAACCAAGAGAAAGGGAAAATATTTTTTTTATTAATTTTAAAGAATCTAAAAACAAATTTCAGAAGTTGCTGCGGAATAAATCGCTGGAATTGAGATAAAAAATAATGACAGTCACAGAAAATATTTAAAATGGGCAGAAATAAATGTCAGAACGTTATTTCAAGAAAACGTAAAGGCAAAACGCAAACTGGCACAAATTGGTCCATGATGATGACGAGGTGTTAGAAATATGGTTATTTAATCTTTACGATATAATGGCAAACGATAACTTTGATGAACCATTCAGAAAACAGATTGAACAGAAGGTCAAATAATACTATATTAAAATCTGAGTGCCTTGATGACCCTCTGGAAAATGAAATCACAGTTGAAGAAGTGCGAGAACATTACCCAAATGAGCTACCAAATGACAAAGCTGGTGGTCCAGGGGGGGGGGGGGGTGCAAGGTGTAATTTTGCCGAGTGATTGGAAGGAGATTCGACAAATTGCACAATAATATTTGCAATTTTTGAATTTATAAATTTCACCAATTTTTAATATGTAAGCCGGCTAAAGGCACCTATCGATTCATTCCTTTTCAAATGCGTTTTATGTTTTCACAAATATACATATATATATATATATATATTATATATATATATATATATATATATATATATATATATATATATATAGTATAGACTATATATATACCCCTCCCGCATATATCCATCTTACAAGAGTGTTCAACGCAATAAGAGAGTAGAAGACGTGCCAAATTCAACTATACTGAAGGACTTATTATCTCTCTATCTATAAAGGAAAGAAGAAAAGCAAATGTGACAAAGATAATTATCGTGGTATCACTCTATTGAATGTTATTGGTAAAATACTAGAGAGAATAATGCTGTGCCGTAATATGCCATTCTTTGAAAAATTCGGACTTCCAAATGACCTACAATTTGCTTATCAAAAGTCAAAAAGTAGCCTCCTCGCCAGTTTCATCCTACAAGAAGCTATCCTTGATTCAGTGAAAAATGGTAGTATAAAGTCTACGCTTGTTTTTTGGATTCAGCAAAAGCGTTTGATACAGTGTGGTTGGATGTTTTTTTTAACTATTCAATTTGGGCATAAAAGGAAAGACTTGGAGACTACTAAAGAAATGCTACAGTAAAATGTCATGTTGTGTGACAAACAACAACCGTATCTCGGCTTCTTTTCCAGTGAAGCAAGGTGTATAAGACAAGTTTTGTCTCCATGGCTTTTTATGTGTTTTAACAATGATATCACAAAGGAAATTTCTGACACTAACTGTGGTCTATAGTTACTAGTTCTTCGACAAATTATTTGGAAATGGTAATGTAGCTGACGATATTGCGTTGATTTCACCACGGGTTGCCGGCTTGCAGTTCATGATATCTACCATGTATCGGTACAGTAAGAAATTGAAAGTTAAATTTAATGTCTCCAAAACGGAAATGATTATTTGGGGGGAATCAACTGTGGCAAACGCGAAAAACATTGAGAAAAGAACATGGCTTCTCACTACAATCAATCTATCAAAGGAAAAGAAGAGGCTGTTAATAAAGGAAAAGAGGTAGTTTTTGTCTAAATCCTGATTTTCTGGAAAAGTATTGGACTATCAAAAATGCTGTATGCAGGGTCGGCGCTGTGGTGGAATTCGATTCCAACAGACTTATAAATGCTAGATGTACATGCACATCGTCTTGCCGCAAAAAGATCGCAAGGTTTATGTTCTACAACAAGATCAGAAGCTGTTACAGGAAATTTGGGATTGTGGACGGTAAATGGTTACATCGAGAAGACAAAGTTATTGTTTCTCCAAAAGCTGGTCTGTTCTCTTCCTGCTACTGCATGTACATAAGCACATTTTCCTTAAACGACTCTTGCATTATTTGTATAGGCTCACCAACTATCAACGCGGTTATATTCCAGACATAATCCAAATTCTAGATAAGTATAATCTACAAAACTATTTGGCTACATATCTCGAATATGGAGAATTTCCCACTCACCGAGAATGGAAAACCGTCGTTAAGAAACAAATTAACGGTTTTCAGATGAAGTCTTGGATAACTGGCAAATCAACAAAGCCCGAACTTGAGTTGTATAATGCTGTCCATAACAACCTGGTAACATTGGACAGTGGCGTTCCGTCATCCATTGTTCCTGAAGGCTATCGCAAATATGTTGAATAATTCAGTGCGGAAACATTCCATTAGCGATGTCAGCTGTTATCGAATACGAAACAGAGTACAGATGTATATTTTGTAATCAAATTCTATCAAACATCGCTTACCATGCATTTTATTATGGAATGCCATTATATCTATCTATCTATCTATCTATCTATCTATCTATCTATCTATCTATCTATCTATCTGTCTATCTATCTGTCTATCTATCTGTCTATCTATCTGTCTGTCTACCTGTCTGTCTGCCTGTCTGCCTGTCTGTCTGCCTGCCTGCCTGTCTGTCTGTCTGTCTGTCTGCCTGTCTGTCTGTCTGTCTGTCTGTCTGTCTGTCTGTCTGTCTGTCTGTCTGTCTAGATAGATAGATAGATAGATAGATAGATAGATAGATAGATAGATAGATAGATAGATAGATAGATAGATAGATAGATAGATAGATAGATTTTTTAGCTTTCGCAGTTATCCAACATTATTATTATTGATTGATTTATTAAAATTTCCAAATGGCGGTTAAAAACTGAATTACATGGAATTACATCACAATAAAAATATACAATTAGGATAAAATGGAAAAGGTAGAGTATTAAAAATGAATTATAAGTATGTAAGGTATTTTGAAAACAATAGATGACAATAAATCTAGTTTGAATTATATACACGAGTAGCAGATGGTACGAAGCTGTCCGAGAAACGCTTTGTGCGGCACTTCGGCACCAATAGTGAGGCTTGGGCCCTCAAGCTATATGTTAATGTTCGTTTCGGCAGAACTAACGCATTGAACTTATGAGAGGGGACAGTCATGTTGGAAAAGAAGCGTTTACATAGGTCGAACCGACGTTGATAAAGAGTTGGCAACTTGGTATTCGTTAAAGAATCAATGTATCCTCTTCCTGGAAACATGATTTTAAATGCCCTTTTCTGAATGTTTTCTATCTGATCACTCAAATATTGGGGAAGGCTATGATGCCACGTTTCACATGCGTATTCTAAAATAGGTCGTATACAGGTGCAATACACAGAGAACAATACGTTAACAGGTATACCGCTTCTCCTAAGTAGTCGCAAAGCATATAGGCGCTTGGCAGCTTTCTTACAAACATAATCCACGTGAATGTTCCATTTGAGATCATTGGAGATCATCAGTCCTAACAATTTCGCTTGTGTGACGATATCAATCTCCAGGCCATCAATAATTATAGGAGAATAAGAAGGGGGATGGTGCGAGAAGCAGATGCGCATTTCTTTAGTCTTGGACGGATTTAGCATCATATTGTTATTTCGTGATTTCATACATCATATTGTTCGTGAATGTATAAATAATGTGAATTTCCTGCATGTCAATGTGTATTTCTCACTTTTCGAGACCACTAGGATTGCTGAATTGGGAAAACGAATAGCGCGTTACTGTGCGATCATTACTTTTCGGTACTCCAATAATGAAACTGAGCCATCTTGAGGGTATTGTTCATATTGTCTAAAGTTATATATTTTAATTCGCATCTGTAGAGTGCACTGTTCTTATATTTGGAATGTGTCATTTTTTGTATGCGATGATTTGAAAAAGTGAAAAGAAATATTTACTATTGGATATAGTTATTGTATATTACAATTACTGATTATTGGTATAGATCTTTAGCTGTGCTCCGTCACCATCCCCCCGGGCATACCTCGGGAATTTGACTCTAAGCCGTGTCCGGCGAGTAGGGAATTTGACGTTCGAGGCCTTTTGCTGGGTGGGGAATTTGAACCGGAAGTCTAGAATTCGCGCGTTTTCGGGTGATTCCTGCTCGCGGTCGTTACCAGAACCTTCGCCGGCTCGCGCTCTAACTAAAGCTTTGTCACGACCACCATTTTCTTTATAATGGCGGCGGAATCAGTTGTTAATCAATTAAGTTAAATCAATTGTTGTTAGATTTTAAAGGGAAAGATTCCGCTTTCGTCAAGGACTGGTTTGTCAAAAATGGAATGGATTTTCTGTACTTCCAGTTTCATATTTGGCCATGGGGTCGGGCATTTGCCCGTTTAATTTCTTGCTACAGTAGGGCATTTGAACACTTTTTCGCCCAGGAGGATGGGAATTTGAACGATCAAATTTTCAAAAGTTCAAATTCCCGGGGTCTGCCCGGGGGGGATGGTGAAGTTTCGAATTGATCGGTACATAAGGATGATTAGGTTGTGCTGCACATTTGATTATATTAAAGGACATTGGCTACGAAAAATAAGTACATTCAAAGTACGTAACTTAAATAGCTGGAATATAGTAGTTTGAGGTTGTAAAAATCCTTGTAAAGCTTATTAATTGCACTGTCAAAGTTGCTAACCTGAATCATTGTCTGCCATCTTGGATGTATTTTCGATATTCCTTGGGGTAAAGCGAAATTTTAAACTAGCCATCCTCATGACTTTATAAATGTTTATAGTTTATATATAACTTTATAAACTCGATGTTTATAACGACTTGTTTATATATAACTTTATAAACTCGATGTTTATAACGACTTGTTTATATATAACTTTATAAACTCGATGTTTATAACGACTTGTTTATAACGACTTGTTTATATATAACTTTATAAACTCGATGTTTGTGAATGTCTTCCTTTTTCAATTGAACCTGCCATATACCATTTTAAAAAGCATTCCGTGGAAACTCGGCTACCCAGAGTAGTTTCGTCAGGTTTACCCAGGATTGTATTTGGTCAAAATTAGTAGTTGTTTTGTACAAGAGTAGTTTTGTTTACTTAACTACGCAATATGAGAATTAAGTATACAGGTCAACCTCGTACCCAGGACATTTTGCCTCCACGGCGGAAGGTCGGCGAAAATGACCCTGGGATCGGCTGGTCCATTCTATAATGCGATTGGCTTGTCATAAAACTCAATTAATTCAGCAAAGTATAATTTATTCATCTAAATCTGAATGCTGTCTTCAAATTTTACAGCAAATTAGAAGTGATAGCTTTCGCTAAATTGGATATATGCTTCTTCATACCTTTTGTAAGAGATAACCATGGATGATGGTGGATTATTAAGCTTGTTAGCTGCTTTTATGCCGACGAATGCTGACATGAACAACTATGAAGAGCATGCAATATTTCTCAATTATTCAGGTCAACAAAGTAGACAAAGGCAATGGAACAAAGGCCACAAAAATTATCATATCTAAACACCCAAAAATTCTGGGTGTCATGTGACCAGCCTATCCCAGGGCCATTTTCGCCGACCTTCCACCGTGGAGGCAAAATGCTCTGGGAACGAGGTTGGTATACAGGTTAGTTACCGAAACCGAGGTAGCTAAGTGTGAGGATATCACGTGATAGCGGATACCTCGAGGGGGCCAGATAATGTAGACAAGATGAGCGTCAATACATCTAGTTGATATTAGTAAGATACTTGAATAAAGTCTATGAAAAGAGACAAGTTGACATGGTGTCAGAAGTAGGATAATACCTACAGCACATAAACGTTCGAAATGGAACAGATGCCAGCACCAAAAGCACTAAAGCTTGATACGGGAAATGTGGCCGAGAGAAGGCGGTAGTGAAGGAAATGGTAGCACCTCGTTCATACATTGTGGAAACTGACGATAAAGTACATTACAGACGAAACAGGAGACATATCAGAAGAATAACCTCAGAAGTTCGTACAACCCCTCGTCCAAGTGAAAAAGACAAGCTATACTAGAGATGAAGACACCTGATGAAACAAACCATGGTGAAACATCAAGATCCAGATATGGAAGACAAATAAAGAAGACTCAGAGACTCATTGAGAACCATTGATATTAGATAAGTATTCATAAGTACTATACTAAAGAACTCGTAGAACTATTTCAAAGAACTTTAAGAACAATATATATATATATAGTTGTGTTGACAAAGATAGCTAAATAGATTTGTGTATTAAATAAGTGACTGCTATATCTAGGAGTAGGACACTAATTCATTATTAATCATTATTGTAAAGGGATGTGAGGATATCACGTGATAGCGGATACCTCGAGGGGGGCAGACAATGTAAACAAGATGAGCGTCAATACATCTAGTTGATATTAGTAAGATACCTGAATAAAGTCTATGAAAAGAGACAAGTTGACACTAAGTTGGCTACTTTTATTTTTATTAGTTAAATAAACCGACTTAGTTTATTTTGATATTCTAGGTAATTTAACAAATATTAAGTGGACAGCGTGATATTTAAGGCAATTTAAGAGAAATTCAGGAGCTTATTTGGTATTTAAAGGGATATGGCAATATAAATTAACTTTGTATCATTTGAGAGAACTTGTGAAATGGTATAACAAGACCTTTTGCAATGTTCCCTTATCTTTTTTGGTTTTCGAAATAATTTGACGAAAGACAGCGTGCTGTCCGCCATCTTGGAATTATTTTCGACATGCATGTGACGTCATAAGTAGTGTAAAGTGACATTTTTATCTTGCCAACCTTACGACATTATGAGCCAGAAACTCGATTATGTTGCACTATTTCCATTTTCAATTGGCGCACAACATTTTAAAAAGCCTTCCGCGGAAATTCGGTCACCTATGGAGTAGTTTCATCAGGTTTACCCTGCTTGTGACGTCACCAATTTCCTAGTTAATTAGGTCAAATATTACAACAAGATGGCGGATTGTAGACTGTCTTTTGTCATAATTATCCGAAATATTTCAAAAACCAAGAAAGATACAGAAAAATTGTAAAAGGTCTTCTTATACCATTTTACGAGTTCTTTCAAATGAGACAAAGTTAATTTATATTGCCATATCCCTTTAAAGTGCCACTACGATCAAATTTTTACCTATCGTGGTCGAAACCGTTTTGCGATTCGACGATGGCAAGTATTATTTTTCTTACTCCGAATCTGGAGTTATGTCCGCCATTAATCGTTCATGTTCTTGACCAGCGTAACGAAGTGACGTCAGATTCTCAACGCGAAGACTCCACGTGGCTAATTCCTCAAGTAAATCAAGGTCGTTTTTTCAAATTCTTCGTCTGAAAGGCTGGACATTTCATCTACTTCTCGAAGAAAACAAATAACCTCGACCGAAATTCAGGCGTACCTTTTGAAATTGCGGGCTCACTTGGAACACGTTTTTAGTAATGGTGGCCTAAATAATAGTGATTTCAGAGCTCAAAATACTTACTTCAAAATACCAATTTTTAGTTTTTTTTACATCGATAATCACTTTCGACCCTGAAATACTATTCTATGCTGAAGAAAATCTAAAAGACGGGCGTGAATTTTCATCGTAGTGGCACTTTAAGGAACTAAACCTATTAGTAAACTACAGTACATCAAAGAGAATCGACTTCAAAGTAAACTAAATATATGAGTATAAATGTATAAATCTTATGAGTATCAGCAATCTGGAGAAGTACAAATCGAATAATAAAAATAAAAATAAATACTATTCGTTACTAAAAATTTCGGCAGTTCACTGTGGCAGCACTCTACTTTTTTACTTTTCTTACTACTTGAATTATCTAAAAGGTTGGTGTACTGCCAAAATACAGTAGTGTACACTGTACAGGTTAAACGTTACGAGCTGAAGGTCCTTCGTCAGAGAATGATTACCTTTTACACATGCACTATTTAATTAGTATTCGATTTGTATTTCTACACTGCATACGCAGCATAACACGTTTATAATCAGGAGTAAAAATGTATATATACTGATTTTTTTTCTCCTAAATTTCCTAGCGATGTTTTCGGCGCTTAACATTGAAGAAATTTTTTCCCATAGGGTACAACAATAGATTTTAAACTTTTTCGATTGACAGTCGCTGCTTTCGCATGATATTTTACAGGATGAATAAACAGAGTCTTGTCGACAGAATACACCCTCCAAGGATGCTCGCCTTTTATGAAGTCGACAAAGCCGTACAGATCGGGAAGATACGTCCCATATGCTTGTTCCCAATTTTCATGCAAATCCAAGAAAGATAAGATTGTCGGTGTAGATATTTCCAGAAATACTTTGTTTCTAAAATAGATTGCCGATAGATACTGGAATCTATCGCTGAACCTGCCCGGGACGTAAAAGATGTCAGACCAGCCTTTGAAACACAAGATTTCGTTTTGCCCATTACGCAGAGCAGTAGATAACATCTCTTTGATATTCATCTTTAAGCTTTTGTTCTTAGCCAAACGCCTGATTTCTTTGTACGCTTTCTCGCAATGCTCTGCTCCACTCGTGTCCTTCCACCACATCCAATTGTTCTTCAATGGTCTTTGACCAACCGTGTGGCACTTTTTCAAGTTTATTCGTGCTCCCAACCAAATTTTATTCTTATCAAATTTAACGTGGTTCCACCAGTTTAAAATCATATCGTCGTTGACGTAGAAATATCCTTCCAATCCGGGATTAAGACGTATCGCTTGCCCAAGACATTCGTAAGCATAATAACCAGATTCATGTTTAACTACAATGACATTGTAGGTACTATTGCTGACTGGGCCACATATGGCAATACGAGGGAAAGCTCCTTTATAATTGGTTAAGATTAAAGGCAAAGTATCGTAAAACGAATAATGGAAGATAATCACAAGAAGTACATCCTTGAAGTGATTTTTCAGGCAGAGACCTCCATTTGTACTGCTCTGAGGGGGGCCTGCAGGTGGAAAAAGCATCAAATGCATTTAACATAAATAGTAAATACGAGGAAATTATTTGGTAATTTTTTAAATTTATTTGGAAATTATATTTTAATTTTGGTAGTGTTAAAGTGTCCATGAAGTGAAAATTTTGCTAGCATTTTTTTGCTTTAGCGGACAAAGTAGCACGGCAGGAGCGGAGCGTTTACTGAAAATTACAAGTGAATCTGCTGCATAGTCTTCGAGCTATCAACTCTCAAAGTTTGTCCATTGGCATAGTTTCACGTTACAAAATAGGGAAAGACTGGGGTTGAATATATGTGGTATATGACGTATGCAGGTGGATAATTAATGTTCAAATCAATTATTCTTTATATGCATAGTCCACCTGCATACGTCACATGACAATGAACCGCGCGTTTCAGATTTCACCAATAACATTTAGCCATGCCAAACTTTGAGAGTTGATAACTCGAATTCACTTGAAATTTTCAGTGTACGCTCTTGCCGTGCTACTTTGTCCGTTAAAGCAAAAAAAATGCTAGCGAATTTTTCACTTCATAGACACTTTAATAGTGTAGGTTTAATAATAGGGCATTTCAATTACTCAAAAATAATTTACAATACATGTATTATACATCAAATAATTTTTAATAAACCTATAACAATGGCTAGATTTGGAAAAATATAATTTTATTTTACTAACGTTTCGTCACTATTGCATTAGTAACATCAAAATTTCAAATACATATATGGAAAACCGGGATCCAACCGGGATCGAACCCTGGTCTCCAAATCAACGTTTCATTTGTTCTAACCTTTGAGCTATTGAGACACGGTCAGAATTGTCAGTGATTTCTCCATATACATATTAAATTCGCCGCTTTCACTCGACACCAACAGGCAGACATCGCATCTAACTATAACATGGAGCAAGGCCTCTCGAGCGCACTTCCCAAAGTAGCGAAGCGATACACAACGTCTTGTATACAGAGGGCTTTAAGAATAATCACCCGCAACAGAGACGTGAAATGGACGCAGCAGAGATGCAAACTGGATGCAGACAAGACGCTAACCGGATGCAACAAAACCGCGGCAAAACGATCGCGTCTCGGACACAGTTTTTGATACAGACTAGGGTGGATTTTGACAACTCAAAAATATTTAGTGATAATATACTGCCAAACAACATTAATTACTGTACTTACTCTTTAGTGATGGTGATAATGATGATGGTGGGTTTCCCTTTGAATGCGCTATTATAAATCAGAGAAAATCTGTATATCACAACATATTAGGATTCTATTTAAAATTACAAGAACATTTTCACAGTAATTGCAAGCTCCAGTGCATTACTGGCCAGTTAATGATAACAAATAGCTCAAAAACGGTCTAAGAAAGCCTGCGATTTAAAATAATAAAAATATTGGCTATTTTGTATAGATTTAAAAAGTACCCTAATGTAAATCACATACCCGTAACAACCAATAAAAAATTCATGAAAAACACAAGCACAATGCGGTCAGGGAATAAATACCACGCGGACTATAGTTGCCGTCAGATCCAAAGTAGGCCAAAGCAGCTAGACCAGTCCCAAGGACCAGTGTCCTAGACTTGTAAACAACGCTATAGTATGTACTTTTAAATTTCACCCTTGACAACTGGTACTGTACAGTATATAGGCTAATTATCAAACATTGCAATCATAATTTAAATATAATTGCAAAATATGCAATTCAAAGTTTGTATTAGCATTTGTTATTCTGCAGTATTATAAAGCACATAATTTAAATGTTATAAATTTTTAAACTGCCTTATTTTAAATCCAACCTCTGCATCTAGTGAGACCGCAAATCGCCTGCAGACAAACCGGAAGACACCCACAACAGAGACTTGAAATGGACGCAGCAGAGATGCAAACCGGATGCAGACAAGACGCTAACCGGATGCAACAAAACCGCAAAACGATCGCGTCTCGGACACAGTTTTTGATACAGACTAGGGTGGATTTTGACAACTCAAAAATATTTAGTGATAATATACCGCCAAACAACATTAATTACTGTACTTACTCTTTAGTGATGGTGATAATGACGATGGTGGGCTTCCCTTTGGGTGCGCTATTATAAATCAGAGAAAATCTGTATATCACAACATATTACGATTCTATTTAAAATTGCAAGAACATTTTCACAGTAATTGCAAGCTCCAGTGCATTACTGGCCAGTTAATGATAACAAATAGCTCAAAAACGGTCTAAGAAAGCCTGCGATTTAAAATAATAAAAATATTGGCTATTTTGTATAGATTTAAAAAGTACCCTAATGTAAATCACATACCCGCAACAACCAATAAAAAATTCATGAAAAACACAAGCACAATGCGGTCAGGGAATAAATACCACGCGGACTATAGTTGCCGTCAGATCCAAAGTAGGCCAAAGCAGCTAGACCAGTCCCAAGGACCAGTGTCCTAGACTTGTAAACAACGCTATAGTATGTACTTTTAAATTTCACCCTTGACAAACTGGTACTGTACAGTATATAGGCTAATTATCAAACATTGCAATCATAATTTAAATATAATTGCAAAATATGCAATTCAAAGTTTGTATTAGCATTTGTTATTCTGCAGTATTATAAAGCACATAATTTAAATGTTATAAATTTTTAAACTGCCTTATTTTAAATCCAACCTCTGCATCTAGTGAGACCGCAAATCGCCTGCAGACAAACCGGAAGACACCCGCAACAGAGACTTGAAATGGACGCAGCAGAGATGCAAACCGGATGCAGACAAGACGCTAACCGGATGCAACAAAACCGCAAAACGATCGCGTCTCGGACACAGTTTTTGATACAGACTAGGGTGGATTTTGACAACTCAAAAATATTTAGTGATAATATACCGCCAAACAACATTAATTACTGTACTTACTCTTTAGTGATGGTGATAATGATGATGGTGGGCTTCCCTTTGGGTGCGCTATTATAAATCAGAGAAAATCTGTATATCACAACATATTAGGATTCTATTTAAAATTGCGTGCATTACTGGCCAGTTAATGACAACAAATTGTAAATCTAATTTTCCAATATAAAATAACAATTTGAAAAAGATCCTTGGAACTTCTGTGTGATGGTCTGTGATGTTGTGTTGCTGTGTGATGGTCTGTGATGCTGTGTGACAAGCCCTTGCTCGGTTTTCAGGGACAATTATGCCCACATTTATGCCCACAATTTACATATACCGTACAAAGCATTGACTATTACTTATAAATATAATGAGTAATGTTATTTCTGCACAAGAGTTGTTTTGATTAATTGGATTACTTTGCAAACCCATTCATGCTATTAGAAAAGAAAAGAAATTGTTGCCAGGCACCGTAAAACTGTAGAAAAATGTTTTGGATTTTGACGTTTCGAGTGGCGCCCTTCATCAGAGTAAGACGAGATGAAATAAAATAAATAGGGCTTATATATACCAAAAGGGTGTCACAAGTAGAAAGTAGCCAATCAAATGCATTAATGAGATGCGAAAAGTTAAATCATTTGCTATTTTTTCAGTCGATCAGCGAACAGAATGAGGGGGAGGGAGAAATGACAGGTCCAATATTCAAGGGGATTATACGATAGTAAAGCGGTGAGAGAAAAAAAACTTGAAAAGGAATGAAAGTGCATAAGCTAATAATAAAAAAGTTCCTCGCATCTAAAATAACAAAGAACTTGTAGGAAATTAAAGAAAAGAAAAACGTTCGTTAAGACCAAGAGGATGTGTCATGGCGCCAAGTTTAAAAATGAGACGCTTCTCTTGCCGTTTGCGGTTATCGTTATCACCTGAGATGGGAAGGAATATGCCACAGACTTTCATATCTGAAATCAAATGGTTAGAGCTGTTGAAATGGCGGGCTACAGGTTTATCAACATCATTGTTCCTCACTAAACGAAGATGTTCAGCAAACCTGTCTGAAAGGCGTCGCCCAGTTTCACCAATGTAGATTTTAGGGCATTTATCGCAAGAAATGCGGCAATAAATGATGTTGGTGGACGTGCATGAAAAGGTATGACGAATTGTGTGGTTGAATTTGGGGGCAGTAATAACTGTAGTGGGATTGAAGAAAGGGCATGTCTAGCAGTGGGAATGGCCGCAAGAAAATGTTCCCGCTAGTGCCGAGATATTTTGTTTAAGGGCACCATGTACTAAGGAATTACAAATGTTTTTATTACGGCGAAAAGATACCAAAGGGTTATCGGTGAAAATGGCTGACGTCTCAGGATCATTTTGTGAAAATTCCGATTGATAATATTTTTAACTTTCTAGAGGAATTTTGTTGTTTGAAACTTGGTGGTTTAGGGTAACCGAATGGAAATGAGATCTTTTTTGTTCAACGTCCATCTCATTGGTCGTTGCCTGTAAGCGGCGAAGACGCAAGAATTGAGAGGAAGGGGTGGATTGCTTAGTGTGGTTGGGATGAGAGGAAGAAAATGGAAGATAACTATGGGAGTCAGTAGACTTGTACGAGACAGACGTTTTGAGCGAATCACCATTAATTGAAATTAAATTATCACGGAACGACACACAGGTCTCACTGGTTTCCCACATAAACTTCAGAGCAGGATGAAAATCATCAACAAAGTTGATGAACTGCTCTAAAAGGACACGTGAGCATTGACGCTGTTCCTAAATAGTCATCGCCGATAAATCTGCCGAAGAAGTCAGACAAGGGACCTGTGTATCGTTCAAAGATCTATTTTTCAACATAACCAACAAATACGTTAGCATACCACTTATTTGTTGATAATGTTCACAATCAAACGAAAAATTGTTAAATGTAAGCACTAGTTCTGCTAAGCGGGGTAACGTGGATGTTGAGGGTTCTATCAAAGAAAAACTTCAGAGCTTCAAGGGCATCACAATGGGGAATGTCGGTGTATAAGGACTTGACGTCCATGGTGAAAATAAATTTATCGGAACTACTGCACAATAAAAACTTTAAAAAACTTTATTCAATCAACGTTTCGGGGTAAGCCCCTTTGTCAAGACGTGTTTACACATTGCCAAACTGTCTTATATAAACATAAATATATATAAAAATATATATATACACACATATATACACGTATTAATGGTATTATGCCTGTATATATGCCAAAAGGGTGTCACAAGTAGAAGGCTATCAAATGCATGGGAGATAAACAAACTAATAATTAGTGAGATGCAAAAATGTTAAATCACTTGCTATTTTTACGGTTGATGAGCAAAATGACTGAGGTGGAAGGAGAAATATTCAAGTGTGCAATGACAGGTCCAATACAAGGGGACTATGCGATACTTTTACCACTTTCTTACTGCTTTACTATCACATAGACCCCTTGAGTATTGGAACTGTCATTGTACCCTTGCCTAGTTCATACCCCCCCCCCCCCCTTAGTCTGTTTCCTGATCGACTGTAAAAGTAGCAAATTGTTTAACATTTTCACACCTCGTTAATTATTAGTTTGTTTATCTCTGTCCATTTGATTGGCAGCTACTTTCTATTGGCTACTTTTTGTGACACCCTTTTGGCATATATATAAGCCCTGTTTATTTCTCGTCTTACTCTGATGAAGAGCTCCGCTCGAACGTCAGTATTTCGTTCCTTTCGTTCACCACCTTTTCACTTTACAAAACCCTTAAAACTGGGTTTATCAAATTAATTTGATAGTTAATTGACAACTCTTGCCACTGATCATAGCATATTTTAACACTGGTTTTAATAGTTTACCATTGTGGTAATAGAAGAGTTACTTAAAAATTGAGGAAATTAATTTCTTGCCATTTACAAATTAGTTTGATAATTAGCTCATTGAACAACTTCCTACTTTGAATTTGATTGTTTTTTAACAGTTCAAAGCAGGAAGTTATTTAAAACAAACTTCATGATACCAGAATCTTGGCAACTCCTTCGTGTACCGGACACACAATGGACACAGACTACGTCATAGACATATCAAGGTTATTTTCTCAAGATTCAGAAGCTTTCATGAACAAAAACCCTACCCATAACCCAAATACAAACTCTAGTCCTAACCCTGAAATAAAGGAATAATAACCCTACTTTTAAATTGAATTTTTCAATGATGTTATTTTCTGTGTCCGGTACACGAAGTTTTGTATCTTAGTTTTCTGAAGAAGTTAACCTGTATAATTATGTGCAAATCAAATCGAAATGTCAACATCCCCACCCGGGCATAACCCCGGGAATTTGGATTTTTTAATTTTATAAGTTCAAATTCCCCAGTCCCCACCTATGTTTTTTCTTCTGTTCAAATATATACCATATGTTTTGCAAAAATTGGAGATCAAAATCAAATGCCCCACCCTCAACAATTCTATTCAACATATTGAAACAAATATTCATTTAATGCAAAATATAAACATAAAAAATAGACTGATCAGAGATCACCGCTATCGCAGCAAAACATTTTTTGTTGAATATAGACATAGACAATGAACATTTCAGTGAACACTAGTGACTTTTCTTATCTTCAAACACTTATTTTAGCCTGACTAGGCCATTTTCTTCCAACCACTCCAAAACAAAGACAATTTTCTGACCTAGAAAATCTGACAAATTTGTCACCATTTTGAACAGAATGTGTTCAAATTCCCCACCCTCCACTGGGTTAGAATGTCAAATTCCCGCTATGTATGCCTGGGGAGGGTGTGTTGACATTTCGATTTGATTCGCGCATTATAAAGAATTATTATTATTATTATTATCAAATAAAGTGCATAGCTACCAAGTCTCACACGTGACACGCCTCAGCATTAAAGGTCAACTATACCTTTTGAGGTTATTCCTTTTTTTTCGTTAGAATTCGAAAAGTTCAATTCAAAACCGAAGAAATAATTGAATTGGTTACTCGGTTTTGCTTTTATGATCTGTTAAAGATCTTCAGTACTTCAAGTGACCAAGAACTAGCTGACGTACTTAATGCTTTTTTGTATCAGTTAACGCTGATATTCCTGCTTTGGATCTTAATAAATTACCAGCGTTCTTACCATCAATCGACCAGGTGCCTACGATTCAACCATATGAAGTGTGTAATAAACTCTCAAAGATTAATCCGACGAAAGCCCCTGGACCTGATAACATCCCGTCACGGATTTTAAAGACCTTTACATATGTATTAGCAGAGCCAGTAACTAATATTTTCAATACCTCACTTATCATCTGGTGTTGTCCGTGCAGCTTGGAAAGAGGCAAACATCTCACCTGTCCCTAAAGAAACACCACCTAAAGAGGACTGTGATTTTCGCCCTATTTCTTTAACGCCAACCCTCTCGAAAGTTCTTGAGGAGTTTGTTGTTGGTTGGATTATTGAAGATATATAGGAGGAAAAATCGACACCAAACAGTTTGGCAGCCTTAAAGGTGGATCGACAACTAAATGCCTTCTTGATATGTTCCACAACTGGCTGTCAAATCTTGATAAATCGGGAAATTCATTACGTATATGTTTTTTAGATTTTAGCAAGGCCTTTGATCTAATTGACCTCAACTTAATTATTAGTAGAAAGGCTTCTGAAGCTGGGGGTGCGTAGGTCTCTTTTGCCTTGGCTTTGCTTCCTATCCGAACGAAAGCAGCGAATTAAATTGAGAGAAACAGTATCGGATTGGATAGCAGTACAAGCAGGAGTGCCACAGGGAACGAAATTAGGCCCCATTTTGTTTCTTGTTATGGTGAATGTTTTGAGTGAAGGACCTTCATCGCAGAAAACATCTCTCTGACAAAGGGCATTTGCTTGAAACATACCAGCTTGTATACCATATAAGCAAACTCAGTGTTCGCTTGTCATTAAAAATTAACATCATGAAATAAAAACCAGTATTTTCCTAAAGTACCACAATATACCTATGACCATTATCATGAATGTATTTAATTGTCAAATACTAGAGCATATACTGTATGGTCACTAATACGAGAGCATCATCTTCATTTAGTGAAATAATAATGGTATGCTGAATTAACATCAGGCTAAAACCACAATAGTGATTTGCATTTCTATTTACACTTGTGAATTTGTTATACTGTTGTAGAAATGTCTGGATGTATAAGAATATAGATTCTGTTTCAAAATATCATAAACCCAAGTACCAGCATTCCACCTGCTTCCAACTTGACTTGTAACTCAAGCAGTAGAGCGTCAGACTAGTATACCATTTATTATACTATATAAGGTCATGGCAGTTCAAACTCCAACCGGGCCAATTAAGTATGGGTTTCCCTGAAGGTTGTTTATCAAAATGGGATGTTTTACTGGAGTTATCAATTAACTTTATTGAAATTGTAAGTTTTTATTCCTGTAGAAATTAATTGAATAAATCATTTTGTTAACTAACATTTTTGTCTCAATTGTTGCTTTTCAATTTGTGTAATTGGCAGGATATCTACCGTATATACCTGTAGTATCTCCAATATGGATTTTGTATAGGATCCTATAGGAATACCTATACGAATTCCTATAGGGATTCCTATACGATCCTATAGAAATTCCTATAGGATCCTATAAGAATTCTATAGGACCCTATAGGTTCACGGGCCAATTTCCAATAGGATCCTATAGGAATTCCTATAGGTTTTTTTGTAAGGGCTTGACTGCCAGTCCATTATTGGAAGAAAATATATATCGCTTATCACAGAAACTGTTTAATGATATTAAATCGACTACCGTAATGATCGCCTTTCATATTTGATTCCCGAGACTAGGTTTAGTATACATGGCTTAGAAATAGTCAAAACTTAGCCCAATATAACAATAATAATAATAATAGCTTTATTCAAACATCTTGGTTAGAAAATATACGATGTATTTACAAAATTTTATATATGTGATATTACGAAATGTAATATACAAGACTAATTATTCTTGTCCGAATTAAGAGTTTAAAAGGCGGCATGCTCTAGGCATGAAAGAGTTCTGGTGCCTCGCTGTCCCAGAGCGTGGGATCGAAATTTGCCTTTTATTTCGTGTTGGATAACTATGTTCATTACTGGCTGGAATAAAGGCGCGGTTTGGATGGTTATTCTCCGCCAATATTCTTTCAAGTTCGCGTTTGGTAGCAATATCCCTGCGTTTCTCTAGGCTTGGAAAGGACTTCTTCGGCAGGCCAATTATTGCCAGACAGCGATCTTGAACACGCTGCAGTTCGTCAGCAAGGTATTTTGGAATACCTCCCCACACTGGTGATGCGTATTCTAACAGGGGTCGTACTTTTGTGCAGTAAACCACGGTTCCCACAGACTTGGGTAAATTCGATTTCCTGCATTCTCTCAAAAAGTATAGCCTCTTGTTTGCTTTCTTTATGGTCTCATTGACGTGATGGTTCCAGCGTAAATCCTGTTGACTCCAAACCCGGAGCAATTTAAAGGTGGAGACCCTCTCGATCTTATCACCTCCTACGAGCAGGTTGGGGGGCTCGTTGGGGGCCTTACAGAATGAAATCCACATGTCCTTCGTTTTCTTGGCATTAAGTACCATGTGGTTGTTGGTTGTCCAAGTTCGCAGGTTGTCCAACACAACTTGCATTGTGGACTCGTGATCGCTATTTGGTACACTCTCAGATATCGTGCAGTCGTCAGCGTATTTGCATACTACAACACGTATCTCTCTTGGGATTGCGTCCTCGAGATCGGCGATGAAAATATTGAACAACAGGGGGGAGATCACGGATCCTTGTGGTACACCGGCAGGACAGGGCTTGGAACTGGATAGAACACCGGGAAGCTTCACCTGTTGTGTCCGTTCAGTTAGAAAGCACTGAATCCACAGCCATAAGCTCTTGTTGATGCTCATCCTCTTAAGCTTTGCCAAGAGCAGCGAGTGGTTGACTAAGTCAAAAGCTTTGCTAAAGTCAATGAATAAGGCGTGAATGCCCTTCTTTCCCACTTGTGTATTGTCCGTGTCATCAAACCATTTCTGCGTGGTGTTAATGAGTGCTGATACAGTTGATCGCCCCTCCGCAAATGCATGCTGGTTGCCTCTTGGATATAGCACCGCTTTGTTCAGAAGAACCTGAGTTCTTTCCAGCACTTTGGCAAGCACAGGAAGTACAGAGATTTGCCTGAAGTCAGTCTCTATATCCTCGGGAGGGTTGACTTTGGGTACAGGGCTGATAAGAGCGTGTTTATATGAGATGGGATATTTCCCTGCAACAATGCTAGAGGTGATGATGTTGTGAACAACAAAAGCAAGCTCTTCTGCAAAGTTCTTTAAAAGCCAAGCTGGTATATTATCTATACCCGTATAGCTTTTTTAGAGGTCAACTGTTTCAAAATCTGTTTGACTTGTCCTACACTCGGGGTACGAGGAGGAAGGTCTGGGAGGCCGTCGGGCTCTACAGATGTCCCGGCTGGGAGGTCATTCCAAGGTTTTGTGAAGACTTCCTGTAGTTTTTCTGTAAATTCGAACAGTTTTTCAGTCGATGGTGCTGTTAAACTTGAATTGTTTTGCTTCGCGCCACACAGTTCATATATAGATTTGAACTACTTGGCTTGATTTGACTTATGAAGACCAGCGGTCTTAAGTAGATATAAGCGTAGTAACTTTTTCTCGAAGTTTGCTATATTTCTCAATATCACCTCTGGTGTATGCGCGCTGTCTTTCCATAATAATGCTCTTTATATTGGTAGTTAGCCATGGTTTGTCGCTTGGATGCATGCGGATGGTCTTTATAGGCATTGTATTATCCAGAATGGTAATTACGCGATTTGTAAAAATGCGAACCCCGCGCAAATAACACTTCCGACCAGTCCTCAATATTCAAGCGTATTGTTAGCGCTGCAATATTGCTCGGTTTCATTTTTCGAGTCATACGAGAAACATAGACGGATTTTTCTGGGGGGGGGGGGGGGGGGGGGGGGTGCCACCCACCCCCAAATATCAGTTTTCACCCCCCCCCCCCCCCCCCAAACAAACTGTTCACCCCTCCAACCCCAACCCCCCGCCCAATTTTCGGCATAATAACTAAATAGTCCACTCGAACGTGCAGAGTGTTGATGATAAAAAATAAACGTAACACTCTGAAACTAATCGCTCCTGGTTTATTGGAGCAATATAAAGCTTTAAAACTCTATTACCTCAGCTTAGATCATCCTTCGCATAGCCCTTTGCTTTTGAAGTTGATAATAAGTATTGCTTAACAAAGTTTAACACAAAATATAACGTAAAGAAACGAGAAAATTAAAGAATTCTTAACGATACGATCTCCTCTCGTAATGGCGGATTATAGCAACCGAGCGATTTCCGACAATTTCCGACACGTTTTTGTTATGCGCAAAGAAGATGCGCACAAGGCAGACTTCGACCTTTGCCCTATGGTCATTTGGTCAATGAAAATCATGCGCGTTTTAAGTAACCCTCGACGTAACCCGTGGTTTAAGCCGTTTAACACATGTAAAATTTATGAATTTCAATTGCCAATAGATATTTTCGATTTTTCGCAGCCTCATGAAATTTCTCCTCTGAATAGAGATTTTTACTAGCTTTTTATGCAGGATCGAATGATGTTGTACTCGCCTCACAATATAGCTGATAACCAAGAGACGCTTTGAGAATTGAGACTGCATTTAAGATAAAGTAAAAAAAGGACGAAAACTTGATTATTGATCTTAGAAACCTTCTGAAGGTCTTTAGAATTAGTATTCGAGTAGCGCGCCATGAATTGTACTCGGATTCAAACAACAGTACAACACAATGATTTTATAAAAGTAAACCACTAAACCCGTATTTTGTGTTGGGTTTACACTTTACACTTTACAGGTTCATTTAATTTTAACTCTCTCAACGGAAATGCCAAATTCATTGATTTGACAACTTCAAAAAAACTTAGTTTTTTGCGAGGCTAGAGATTGAGTTAGGGTAAAACGCGGATACGGACGGACGGACGGACGGACGGACGGACGGACGGACGGACGGACGGACGGACGGACGGACGGACGGACGGACGGACGGATGGACGGATGGCACGGATGGACGGATGGCTTCAATTTTCATAGAGTCATATCCGCGTTTTACCCTCGGGTAAAACGCGGATATGGTATACAAAATGTGTTTCATGTCTTTTAGAGTAATATCCTATTTTAGAGTAATATCCTATGTAATATCATGAAACACATTTTGTATACCATATCCGCGTTTTACCCGAAAGGGTAAAACGCGGATATGACTCTAAAAGACATGAAACACATTTTGTATACCATATCCGCGTTTTACCCGAAAGGGTAAAACGCGGATATGACTCTAAAAGACATGAAACACATTTTGTATACCATATCCGCGTTTTACCCGAAAGGGTAAAACGCGGATATTACTCTAAAAGACATGAAACACATTTTGTATACCATATCCGCGTTTTACCCGAGGGTAAAACGCGGATATGACTCTATGAAAATTGAAGCCATCCGTCCATCCGTGCCATCCGTCCGTCCGTCCGTCCGTCCGTCCGTCCGTATCTGCGTTTTACCCTAACCCCTAGAAATCTTGATTTTTTCAAATTTTTCCTGGGGTACTTTGTTTTCTTAGAGTCTAACTGTCTAGACCTCACCTTGATTTGGTGACGCTTTGAGTTACCTCACCTGCTCACCCCCCCTAAAATTTATGGCACCACCCCAGTAAAAAATATGAAAATCCGTCTATGACGAGAAACCGGCTTTAACTTTGACTGGATCTTCGGCTTTACCATTATGCACTGATGATCGGATCTTCCAATACTAGGGAGATGGACAACATCTTCAAAACACTGAGCCATGTTAGTAAGGATTTGATCTAAAATGTTATTCCCGCGGGTTGGCTTACGAACAAGACGGCGTAAATTAAATCTCCTGCATAGACGACTAAGATCCAACTGGTTGAAATCTCCCGTGATAATTATACCAGCCGATGGCTTTTCATTCAGAAGGTCATCCAGGCGTACAGTAATATAGTCATTGATTTCTTTCTCCTTGGCTTCGTTTCTCCTGAACTCGGGGTAATAAACACCAACGGTAATAATGCAGCTAAAAGGCCTCGGTGTCCTAATTGGGTTATGAAGTAACCACAAGACCTCCATGTTATCAGTCTCCAAACTCTTTAAATGCTTGGTAGGAAGAGATTTATGGAGGAGAAACTCCTGTCTTTTCGAAATATATTAAACTGTTCGCCGACACTAATCGTGGAAGATAGTATGTTTTCATTGAGCCATGACTCCGTGATAACAGCTGGAGTGATATCATTTGTTTCGATAATTACTTGAAGCTCATCAACCTTGTTGGAGATATGACATACGTTTGTACTAAGCAGAGAGGGCAGCTGGGATTGGATTTTAATCCCAGTTGAAATGGGAATACAGTTCGCTGCACAATGTCTCCCCCGTATGCCAGCCAGATGGAATCGAGTTTCACGGGTTGAAATCATCGTACTGATCTTGCGTGATTAACTATTTTAATTTAAACCAATGATCAGTAGTTGTTAATTGTAGTTACTTTGTAGTCCTTTAATTATAATGTGTCGACAATTCATGTAAATATAAAGTATTTCACCTTGTAGTAGGTGCCATTTTATATTGAAATAAACCATGCTATTATTATTATTCTGTGATGTCATAATGATGTCATACGGCGAGAAAATACTGTATATTTTGGTTTTATTTTTATAATTAGTGAAGTTTGGAATACTGTTTACTCTTGGGTGAGTGATATGTGACAAACCAAATATCAAACACTGGAATATTATTTTGTTCAATAAACCTATTACCAGTATGACACCATGACGTCATACCGGTAATAGTACCATTCTTCTCAAAACGCGGTCATGCAACAAGAGATCCGAAGAAATACTCCTCAATAAATCTTGCGCTATATCATGAAATTCATTTTTTTCTTCACTTTTACTAGGGATGTTCGGTATGAGAAATTTCCGGTATCGGTGTACCGGTAAAATTATACCATACCGGTATTTCTGGTATACCGGTTTTTGGGCCTTGTGTAAAGTTATGTTTTATTGCATCTACAGAACCATGAAAAAACCCCAAACTATTGAACTAATAGTTCAAAACATGACACCTTAAAACTCTTGATAAATTCTAACTCTGTGAGTATCAAAATGTAGTTAAAATACAGTATTACGGTATATTGTTCGTTTGTGACTCATTCGCAAAGCAACGTGATTACACAGGACGCGATTGAGCAAAACAAGGAGTATTAGAATATAAATTTAAGATTTAGGCATGTGCTTTGCTATATAAAATTTCGCTATACCGAAAAAAATTTAGGTATACCGGAAATTTCGATATATCGGTATTACCGGAAGAGTCATACCGGTATACCGATATTGGATTCAATACCGGTATTTTCGGTATATCGGTATACCGAACATTCCTAACTTTTACATGATATTTAGATGATATCTCTTTTGGAGGAAAATAGAACCTCAAAAGGTATAGTTGACCTTTAATACGCTCACACGCCGGACATAAGTGATCTCACGCCTCAGCTTTGTTTGCAGAGCTCCGTTGCTGATATTTAATACTTAACGCTTGAAATCCTGCTAAAAACGAATTAAATCTTATTCGTAATCCTCAAATGTATACAATCTCTCGGGAAAATTAATATTTAAATGTGACCGCAGGTTATCCGAGTCAGTGAGTCGCGCGTATGCCTCGCAGAGGCTTGCCACAGTGGCCATAAAGAACGGGGGCTCAGTTCTGAGAATGAGATTTCCACGAATTATGGCTAGCTGACATGGACGCTATCATGTTTTTTAAAATTCTTCACAAATGTGCTGTCAGAATGCGGGAAGTGCCGTTTCAGAGATCCAAATTTCATGCAGTATAGGACAAACGCCATTAAAATCATGTTTTAAAACATTTAAAATTCTTCACAAATGTGCTGTCAGAATGTGCTCAGAGATCCAAATTTCAAAAACTTTCCAGGGGGTATAATCCAGGTATTACTCAAACTTGGCAGCGATGAAAGGGTCAAACCATACATTATCACAAAAACAACAACAATAAATTGAATTTACTTGCAAGGAATTTGTTCCACAATGCAATGTCACGAGTTACACTTGATTTGTTCCATCGGGAGGTACCTTCAAATGAATTTAACCTTTAACCTTTTGACAGAATTAAGACTAAATTCGAATATAATATCAATAAAATACAAATAACAAAATTATATATAAATATATATATAAATATACAAACATATTACGAAAATTATTTGGCCGAAGGTACATTACAGTTTACATTATTCATTTCACTCGATTAAACTGTGTTCCTACCTGACAGTGGTACAGGCGCGGGACGAATATTTACCAAATGAGATCCAACTGAGAGTTCATTCTCGCCTAACAGTAAAATTAATAAGACAAAAAGCATAATAAAAGCTAGAAATACCGCGATCGATCTTCGCGTCATCTTTTGCAGGAGGTATGTAATATCTTCTTGACCATATACAGAAAATGTAGCCTGCGTTAGCGCGATCTAGGGAGGAGAGCGGAAAGCGCGCGAGGGGACTGGGGAGGGGAAGGGGAGGGAGAGCCTCTGCACCAGGGCGCTTATATATAGGGCGGTGCAACGCCAGTCAATTCGCTGATCGACGTGTGATGCGGAAGGAGACTGGCACGAGCGTGCTTTTGTAGAAAGTTCGACCCAAATCAGTATTCATGAACCGACAGATTATCACTGTATTTTCTTAATCTAGTGGCATGTGAGACGAAACTGATTTTATTTAAAGATAAAATAATAGTTCTACTACTGGATTAGTATGTATTTTACGTAAAAACTAGTGTCACGAAGAACTTATTATATATAATGTCTGGGACTTTGGATGACTTCGATGGAGGCTAAATTTCACCAAGAACCCATTGACCTTCGTTTGTTGCCAACACTTAGAAATTCAGGTATGTTGAAGTTATTTATCTTACGCTTATATCTTACAAGTTTCGTTAAAATCGGAGTTGATAATTTGGAGATATCATGGCTGAAATCTGACCCTTTTCAACGCTTAACAACTTACCGGTTTAACTTGCAATATTTTGTAAAAATGTAAACAAGACGTCTTGTTTTGATATCTGGTAATATCTAGTATCCATGTGATTCTATATCTTAACTTTCGTGTCTGTTGAAAGAAAATGAATGTAATTTCTAAACAGAATCCCCGCTTTAATCGATTTATTATAATATGAATAGACGAACGTATGCTTAGCCCATTATATGTTAAAACTTTGTCAACACTGTAAAAACTCCTCGTAGGATAGATAACACATACTCTTTTCATATTTCGTAAAAAAAACCCAGATTGGAATTGATAATTTTATGATTTTGATAATGAAACCTGATGTACGATGTGGAAGCAAGATTTTCTTCTATCGAACATCTACCTGTGGTTGTACATGGCGTTTACAAACTCATTTAAAAAGATTTAAAATATATATCTCGCGTCACGATTTTTATATTTTTTATGTCGCGAGCAAGTTGATAGTCACTGTGAATTACATATTTTTAAAAAGCTTTCTGTTGTAAAAAATGTGCGATATCTATGTCTTCTCAAGTTTTACAGCTCTTTGTTGTGGGTTTTTTCATTTTCAACTTCCAGAAAACAAACTTGAACCAAGTTTAAGACACACTGAATAAATTCTTGTACGACATTAAAGTTGCTCGGATTCAACACCGTTGTTAACGCCAAGGTGATGACTCTTTGTTCATCCGTCAACTTCGTACGATAGATTTGTGCAAGGGTTTGCAGAAAAGACTTTAAATTCTCAATTGACAGACCAGAACAGACAGTAGATCTCTGTAGATGTATCAACCGAGAAGTTGTAAAGCTCGGAAGAAACAATATCGCCATCTGTATCGTCTAGCAAACTCAAGTTAGATACCTCATCTAAATCAAATGTACTCGCCATTTTTGTTTTTCCGATATCTGTTTTTACAGTGATTTTTATTCTGTGTTTTTATAACCCCAAACATAAATCTTACTTATTGCGTGATATTGCGTGATATTTATAAACAAACGTTACAGTCAAACCGTTTCAAACCGTAATAATCAGGAAGCAACCTATGTTTATTTTCAGAGTGAGAACCACTGACCGAAAAATGACATTAGTCGTCACCAGTCCCCGCATCACACGTCGATCAGCGAATTGACTGGCGTTGCACCGCCCTATATATAAGCGCCCTGCTCTGCACGAAGTCCACGACGAGAAATGTGATTGGTTGGAAATGACAGATAACCTAATTATTCATTATTGCGCGTCATGGCACAGAACTTGTTTGCCCTCAGGATTTGGGAAGAGTTTTATATTTCAGTCGCTGGCATTCTTCACACTGCATATGTTCTGGTCATCGTTATTTTAAAAAGTATCATTGCCGACGAGATATCAGAGCTCAAGTCAATGGGAATAACAGCGTGCTCTATTGGCGACTATATTGACAACTGACTGAGTATGGACGATATTTTCGGTGGTATATATGAATATACCCTATTGTATATGGATCTGTAGAGTATGTTACGGACGTGAGGTTTATCGAGGAGTTGAAAAACCTTATATTTTCAGTGAAAACTTGGCAGCGTGTGCAGATTATCCGTCAATTTTTAAACGTTTGTTTACATACAATAAAAAAGTCGCATCTTTGGCACTAGTATTTTCATGAGTTCATCGACAAATAGGATTTGCTCTCTCTGGAGTAGCCTCCTGGTGTTTAGTGGAGGGGTACTGAACACCGGACACGGCTGCGAAGGAGGCTTACATCGGGTTTGATCGCTATCGATAACGGTTTGTACGTCTCCACAAGATTTCTTGAGAAGATGATGGAGATGGATCTATAAAGACTTCTTGCAAAAGCGGCAACATTCGTTTTGATGTTTCAAATTTTTTTCGTGGATTTATATTTTCAGCCGTAAATTTGCAAATGTAAACACTGCTATTGGTTAATTTTGACAGCTATTGAAAATGAGATTACCGTAAACAGTAGACCTCCAGCAGGCTCTCCCTTCCCCTCGCGCGCGTTTTCGCTCTTCTCCCTCCACAGAAAATGTGAAAGATTATCGACCAACCTCGTACCCAGGGCCTTACCTACGCTACGGGGGGGGGGGGGGGGGTAGCGCAGGTAAGACTCAAGGCGATGACCAACTCGTACTCAGGGTACGAGTTTGGTCCGCCAACAATCAGTCATCCACATGTCAGCGGTACATTAAATTTCCGGTCGTTTTCAACGTTGGTCTTCTACATCATACTCTGCTAATCCCAAAACAACTTAGATCCTAACCCCAACCCCCCGCCTAAGAGCAGGGGCGAAACTAGACCTTTTTCGCTGGGGGGCCGTGTACGGTAAAATTGCCCAGGTAAAATTTACCGAAACGTATAAATGGAAGCGTGCCTCAATCTAAATGCATTTGAACTAAATTCCTATTGTCAGTCTGGTATGTGATGGCAAACTGGCAATACATACAGTTAAAAATAGATATTAATTTATAGCAAGACCCGAGAGTAGGATGACACAACTACAGCCCGTGCGTCTCAGGTTTCCTAAAGCACAGTACGCATGAACAGCTGCACAAGCGCTGCGTGCGCGGACTAAAGTTCGTATAACATACAGAATTGATCATTGATCGTGCATAAACTGATAAAAGTATAATCGTCATGCATTATTTTTCTGGAAGCAGAGGCGTAGGAACGGATGTAAAATCGACTAGCAGGTAATCAGTGTCCGCGTTTTTAGGGGGGTGCGGTCCTCCCCCGGAACATTTTGAAATTTAGAATTTGCAGCAATTCGAGCAAACTTTTTCATCTAATTCTAACCTGCTGCGCAGGCCAAAAGAAACGCAGGCTCTGGGGTTGGCTAATACGTATTCAGGCTACACCCGTTTGTAAAATCTCGTGTAGATGCAGCCCATATAAGTAGATTACCTTAAGTAGCTTCTCTCTTAGCCTCCGACTGCGCTGTCCTGCAAGATCTCTGTTTGCCCTGCCAATTGGTGTTTTTAGTATTTTGGGGGGGGGTGTCACACCCCCCCCCCCCCCCCCCCCCCCCCACCCCCCCCCCCCCCCCCCCCCCCCCCCCCCCCCCCCCCCCCCCCCCCCCCCCCCCTTAAGTTTCGTCCCTGAAGAGATTTCTAACCCCAGCTGTATTTTGACGTATTAACCACATTTTCGTTACGAAAAAGAAAGAAACAATGTCTTAAACATGTCCTCTAAGAAATGAACAGATCAACCAACCCCCAGGGCATTTTGCCTCCACGGTGGAAGGTCGGCGAAAATGGCCCTGGGATCGGCTGGTCACATGACACCCAAAATTTGTGGGTGTTTAGATATGATAATTTGTGTGGTCTTTGTTCCATTGCCTTTGTCTACTTTGTTGACCTGAATAACTGAAAAATATTCAATGCTCTCCAGAGTTGTTCGTGTAAGCATTCGTTGGCATAAAAGCAGCTAACAAGCTTAATAATCAAGGTCGGCGAAAATGGCCCTGGGATCGACTGGTCCATTCTATAATGCGATTGGCTTGTCATAAACCTCAATTAATTCAGCCAAGTATAATTTATTCATCTCAATCTGAATGCTGTCTTTAAATTTTACAACAAATTAGAAGTGATAGCTTTCGCTAAATTGGATATATGCTTCTTCGTACCTTTTGTAAGAGATAACCATGGATGTATGGTTGGACAATTTAATGTACCGCTGACACGTGGATGACTGATTGTTGGCGCACCTGGTTTAGGCCCCTCCTCCCCCGCAGGCGTTTTTTTGGGCGAGAAATTAAGGGCGCTTTTTTGGGCGAGCAGGGCGCTTCCCGTTCGCGCAAAAAAACGCATGCGGATCAAGGAGGTAGCCCCTCCTCTCAAATTTCCGCGCGCCGGCTCTCGTGAATTGTAGTTAGGCGAGCAACCTCGTACCCAGGGTCTTATCTCCGCTCCCCGCCGGCTCACGGTGTACCGGAACACAGAATATTGCATCATTGAAATGTTGGGTTTAGAAGTAGGGTTAGTATTTCTTTATTTCAGGCTCAGGACTAGAGTTTTATTTGGGTTATGGTTAGAGTTTTTTGGATCCTGTTCTGCTTCTGAATCCTGAAAAAATAACTTTGATGAGGCGTAGTCTGTGTCCATTGTGTAGGCAGCCTAGGCTATCTGCCTAATAATTTCTAAGCACAAAAACCGTTTTTACGAAGGGTATGCACATTCTCGTAATATAATAGACACGTATGTTATGTATTTAGACTCGGTAATTCCAAAACTGTTTTAAGAATTGAAATCGATAACGTTCAGATAACGTTCAAAATCTACGTACGACGAACCGACCTTTGTTATCGACAGACGCGGTCTGGGCACTGGGGTCATGGGTGGGGGATAGATCGTATTTCTAATAATAATAATAATAATAATAATAATAGAGTGCAAACTGATGCCATTTACCTAGATTTTGCCAAAGCCTTCGACAGGGTCGACCACCAGGCCAACTCTTACTTAAAAAGCTACGCAATTTTGGCATCGGTGGTAATTTATTAAAGTGGTTTAAGAACTATCTATTGGATCGCTACCAGAGGGTCACCGTCCTTGGCCAAACATCACAACCACTCAAAGTACTATCTGGAGTGCCCCAAGGTTCAATTTTGAGTCCTCTACTATTCCTCATATATGTGAACGATCTTCCCAAGGTAGCCAACACATCATCCGTTGCTTTGTTTGCCGACGACACCAAATGTTATCGTGCAATTAAAGACACAAGGGACGGGGAATACCTCCAGCACGACCTTGATAAAATATGCTGGTGGTGCGAAGAATGGCGAATGGATTTAAACCAGTCAAAATGCGGTCTACTTAGATTGACGAGGAACACCAAACCCATACAGAAATACTATCATCTGACAGACACCACAGTTAACACCAAGGATGTTCAGAAAGATCTTGGAGTTCTGATCACTCATGACCTTAAGTGGAAGTGGAACTCACATGTATCGGGAGTAGTAGCTAAAGCTAACAAAATGATGGGTTTTATAAGAAGATCTTCCCTTGATATCCACGACCAGCGTGTTCGTACTGCATTGTACACAGTTTTAGTTAGAGTCACTTTGCATACTGTTCACAAGTTTGGTCTCCGCAAACTGTGTCACTAATTCTCAACGTCGAAAGAGTTCAACGCCGTGCTACTAAGTTTATTCTGTCATTACCATTTAGATCTGACGTTAGCTATAAGTGTAGACTTCTGAAAACAGAACTGTTACCCGTACTGGAATGAGTACCTGGACTTGGTATACGTTTCAAGTCAATATTTGCTTCAAATGATCCTTACATCTCCGTCAAGTCTTACCAGGCGAACAGATATAAATCGAATACAAATAATTAAAATATTCCTAAAGTAAACACTCTAACTAATAGCTTCTATTGTAGGGCACCAAGAATTTTCAATTCCTTACCATCATATTTACGATATCCTAATCTCTCTATAGGCCAATTCAAATCTGAATTGTTAAAGTACTATCAACATGCAACCGAACACGTATATACGATGTAGAAATTCCGCAAACGTTTAAAACAGTCTGTGTAAAATGTCACTCATGTCGTCCCCTATCTAGTTTGCTTGTTAAAATGTACTGTTAGTTTATGTCTTAGTTAAAATGTACTGTTAGTTTATGTTTAGAATTTAGAAGTTAACCATGTTATCTGTTTGATTTAATTTTATATCATAGGGACCCCGTAATGGAGCAACAAGCTCTGTGGGACATCCCTGCCACCTTTTTGGCAAAGCTTGTAAAATAAAATAAAAATAATAGCTCCACATGTCAGCCAACTCGTTTCGTTTGGAGTGGCCTGAATCCGTAGGCAATTTATCCCGGGCGTTCTGTGACCCCTCCCGCAAGCAATCGTCTTCTGGACGATCTTTTTATTAGGGTTAGGATTTAAGTTGTTTTGGGGTCAGCAGTTCTATGATGTATTTCATCATACAGGCATCATTTCGTCCCACCTCTCGCGGATACTAAAAAAGATCGTCCAGAAGACGATTTCTTGCGGGAGGGATAAACACCTGGGATAAATTGACTATACCACCTGAATCGATCAACCTGCATCCCATGTCAACAGTCTAAAATTCAGAAAAAATATGAAAGCTGCTAAGTTCTCAAATTAAGAACTGGGTATAATATGAAAAAGAGAAATAAGAGAACTTCAATGTGCCGAAAAATACTTAAGAGTACTTACGTGTTTTTGGACGACGTATCCTAATTCATCTGACCTGAAGAAGGACACATCGATCGTCCAAAACGTCGTCCATGAATATACGTAAGTCTAAAATTCAGAGACATACCACGGCCTCAATCCAACAGTTCGAGCCACCCGACCGCCGTTTCGATTACATTTATTTCACGTAGATCATAATTGTCGGCCCACTTCCCTCGATGGAAGTGCTCGACGATTCCGTTCGATTGATGCTAAGATAATTCTGGATTTACCCACTCGCTCATCAGCTTCACTATCGCTAATGTCCTTAAAATGGAAACCTCTACATGTTAGACGACTCTTCGATAGACGCCTCATATTACACAAGTGCCTGTATAACGAAGTTAATTAACCCAAATCCTAACCCTAAAACTGACTTGGGTTGATGTTATAATAATTTTAAATTTCGGTTGCTCATATATCGAGAAAGGGCCTAATCTTGATTTCAATTTTAAATTCAATTCTGATATACAGAACTATGACACTCGGCGAAACGTGATTTCTATCTACCACGTACTAAAACTAACTGGGGTAAACAAAAACTATCCTATCAAGGACTAGTCGATTGGAACATGCACTTTGCTAGATGAACTAACAATGCCTTCCTCTTTCACATTTTTCAAAACAAAACTTTAAAAGTTGATGGGTATTTGAACGGAAAGATGAACTGCTTAAGTTTATTTTAATTTATTGTATTTTTGATAAGTGTATTATTAATTGTATACTGTAACTGCATTTTATAGGTTGTTGTTTTGTTTTGTTTTGCTTTTTGTTGTTATTAGATTGTTATAATAATAATAATTGCAGATGGTAGGCGAAGTCCACAATTAGTTGGATTCGAACTGACAACCGCGGTTAGACGTAATAGTTCTGGCAAGGCCAAATTGTGAAATACAACAAGCCAACAAAGCTATACGAGCACATGAGGATCCGCGCCGTCATACACTTCAGTCCATCGCGGGCAAAACTATTTTTTGGATCACTTTTTTGGGACCTTTTTGGGATCAGATGGCTTCCCATGGAAACTGATTCCAATAAAATTTTCTGCTCAGGGGTGTGCGGGTAGGATTAGGGTTATATAGGGTTAGGTTAGGATAAAAGTTGTTTCGGGTTAGCCAATCAGATGGCTTCCCGTAGAAAATTATCCCAAAAACAATTTCTACGTAGCGCGGTCGATACCTGCGAAAAGGTAGCGGAACCCTTGAGACTCTGAAAGCTCGCACAAAGACGGACCAATTTCCATCACTCCAAACACTAACACAAATCACAAAAGGTCAAAATTACAACTGAACTATTTCATATAATCTTTAATACTCGTGCTTTATCTCGTCCTAGTCTCCGGTGCAAATGTTCGCATGCCTGGAGATTCTACTCGATCGCCACAGAAATCCCATCGAGTGCGGAAACGGGTTGGTAAGTACAACTTGAACGCGTGGTTATCTTTTCGATCGACGAATGAGGGCTTGAGACAGTCGATTGAGACAGGTGTGGGTAGTTCTGTATTTTCCGCAGTCTTCCTTCACTGCGTACCCTGGGGGGAAAGGCGGGCGAGCGGGAAGAACCTATTTCATTTGCCCTAACTGTGATTATCAGCCAAAACGCCCGTAAAAGCGTTAAAAAGGTTTTCCGCGGATAACAAGTATTGTCGTGTTTGTGGGGAGGTTACCGTTGTAAACGGTGGTCACTACATATTTTTAGCGAGAAGTCAAAAGAGTGCTCGAAAGCGAAGTTTCGGAGTCAATTGGGTAAGGCATGCTATCACCAAGTAGAACGATACAAAGCTACTCTGGAAGAATTATTAAAGATGAAACAATTGTCAAGAAAAGACATCAACAAGACGACACCAACACTGACGATTGCGTATCCCAAACCAGAGCCCGACGTTCGCTCGCTTTGGTTGAAAATCTGATAGCATATTGATTTGTATGTACTTTAATACTTAACCATACCTTACAGTATTAAGGTTTAGATTAGTAGAGTAATTGTTTTATTATTGTCGCACACAATTTTAATCTTGTGTGTTTCCTATGATCGATTATCCAACTGTTAGAGGTCAAACCATAAAAATGTTACTATAAGGACAATCCCAGTTGTACAAAAAAGTTACACTTCGTTAACCAAAATGAATTTTGTATGTGAATTTTATATAAAAAATGTTAAAATTCATGTTACAGTAACTTTGAAAAGCATTGTAGTTTTCCACTGGTAATAATTATAATTATACTGATACCGGTAATGTAATGTACTGTACTTTAGTCAGTACAGCCACAGGTAAAATGGTAGATTATAATCCATATGATTATGGCTCATACTCAGAGTCATTGCTTCTAGTATCAGCTCTTCACTGTAATTACCACCATAATTACCACCATGTGGCCTTTGATAGTACAGATTTAATCAAGCTGTTACTTAATCCAGTTGTGCAATCTGCTGTCTGCCCTAATTTTTTTTTTTTTTTCAGTTATGGTTTGCTAGGCTTTAACACTGCTTGATTCTTATGAAGATCAAGTGGCATTGCTTTTGAACTGACACATCATTACCATATATGTCCCATTTAGGCATTACTAATATCTTCCCCAAATTCTGAGAGGAGAGCCGTTGAACATTCTTCACTTTTGGCATAATGTTTGATGGGTCTATCACATTTTCAAAGATGTTTGCCTGTGTAGGAGGACAGCCAGAGCAGTTTCCCATCACGACCTCCACGTCCAATTTCTTGAATAAAGTCCTCCACATTGTGAGGCGAGCCATTGTGTTTAACATACCTGATACCAGGAAAATCAATCCCATTACCAATGCATTATACAGAAAACTACTCTGCAGTTCCAGATAAACTATAAAGTGCATCAATTGATGCACTTTATAGTTTATCTGGAACTCGCCACCCTGTTTTTCCAGGGTATTGGAACATACCAATTAGCATGTTTTCTGCAACATGTTCTTTGCCATTTACATATGAAAGCCCCTGTAGGCTATCCATGAAAAATAGAAACAGGCAACCACATTCTTTGGTTGTCTTACAATAGATAAGTGTCTTTGGACATGAATCACATTCAGATCATCAACTTATTGAGCAACCATTCAAATGCTATCAATAAGTTATCATTCACCTTTGACTTGTATAGATAAATGTTAGGGCAATTAGGGCTCACAACAATTAAATGATAATCAGGTCTCATACTCAAAGCCGGTGTAATATCTTGACATGTTTTATGGTAGCGGTTGCTGTAAGAGCAAGCACTGGCGCACCATTATTTAATAATCAATGACCTTAACTCTCCACGTCTGCCAAAGCACTCACGAAAAGCTATATATTTTTCTTTTGAATTTCTAGATTCCCTGAAAAGTATAACAAATTATATTGAAAACAATTTTTTACCAATACCAAACAAAGGTCCAAAACAAGGAACACATGATACAGTATAGAATATAATACAGTATCTTTAATAAACAACCAGATTTTAACTAAAAGCTTTTAAATATTTGTGAAGATTGTTATTTATTTATTTATTAGAATTTATAATACATATCAATTACAGTAATACAACTAAAAATTGAATGTATTCGGGTAAACCAAAAACAGAATTCAAGATTCCCTCAGGATTGGTCACCCTTTACAAATACAAATAACATATAACATTAATATGAAATCAAAGAGTAAGACATAACGAAATTATACGAAACAGAAATATTTAATGCTGAGAAAGTAGCCTCTTAAAAAACGACAAGGTGTTGAAAAAAACGACAAGGTGTTGAAAAAAACGTATGATTGAAGAAATACATGTGGAAGACAATGTACGAATACAATAAACGGATCGATATGCTGTTACTCTAATATTTATAGTAAACATGAATCGAATACTCTAAAAAGTTGGTACCCTATATATATATATATATATATACTACAGTACTGCCGAAATCGAGATCTAACGTAAAGCTTTTTTACCTTTCACTTTAGACGAAGGGCCTTCGAAACGTTAGACCTCCTACGCACGATTTCGGCAGTATACAACTTTTTAGAATATTATATTTGTATTTCTACATTAGAGTCTTTATATAAAAACACACACAGGTAACGGCGCCACGAATTATATTCATATCAAACTTACCACTTTGGAATATAAACATGAGCCTCGTCTGCAGTGCTACGTCTGCAGTAGCTAACCCAAACAAATTATTTTGGTAGACAACACTCTGAATCATCTCACGCCACTTCTCATTGAGAATAATATCGTCTCCGGATTGCAAAAATAAATGAAAATCGCTTGTCGAGAACTTTCATGGATTGCGACTGTACCAGACAGACAGCACATGAAACCCCCGCTTTTTTAGTTCATTCATTTGGGATTGTATCAGTACAACAAGTGGGCATATTAAAATCGCTATTGCGCACCATGGATAGTCACTGTAGCCTGTTCTGGAACAAGTTGGAAGCTATCAAAGACTAGTATTCCATACCCTGTGCAAGGCTGCGAGCATGCAGATGGCGAAAACATCTCGGCAAATAGGCCATCTCTTTGATGCTCGTTCAGCTTCGCAACACCAGAAAATCCTTCTAAAACTCTAATGACCGCATCGTCGAAATCCTCACGTAGAATAGAAGACATATTGAAAGACAATAACCGCAAATTATGCAAAATAAAGAATTAAAAGAAATTATTTTAGTGAAGCTTTGTTGTGCGACTTCTGGACGATCCTTTCTGTCAAGCAGATGAAGGTCACACTCACAGCATGATGTAGCCAATAAAATAAATCATTAAATGAAAGTTTCTGTTCATGACCAATCAACGTCGAAATCCGGTTAGCTGGAAAATTCGGAGTGCCGGAGTGTGGAAAAGACGGAGTGTGGAATGGAAAACACGGAGTGTGGAAAACACGGAGTGTGGAAAACACGGAGTATGGAAAACACGGAGTATGGAAAACACGGAGTATGGAAAACACGGAGTCTGACGTTTGTTGTCAGCGTGGAGTATGGAAAATAAGGAGTCAGCTGTGTACTAGGTCTGGTCTTTGGGGGGATGCCAAGAGCTTCTTCCGCAGCATTCAACGCGTGTAAATACCGTTCGGTAAGCGTTCGAACGGTTTGATAAACCGTTTCAAATTATATAACAAACCTTTCGAATGGCTGTTAAACTGGAACCTGTCGAACTGATTCAAAGCTTTTAAATGCCTGGTCCAAAGAGTTTAAACGCTTTGTTTTTAACGTTCAAAATAATCGAACACTACTCACTGACAGTCTGGACGCAGACCGTTCGGAACGCTTGCAGTTTGCTTTCCTGTACTGGTTTCCGGTACTTTTAATAAATGAGCTCTTCATTTTGGTAAATAGTATTGGTCATACATACATTGTTATTGAATGAATCGAGAGAAAAATGGTTCCTTTTCAATGTGAAACGTGCGAATTTGATTGATATGTTTACATTTAGCACGGTCAAAAACAAAGGGAGTTCGTATTGCGCGTTTTAGTTTTAAAGCCGTTTTTAAGCCGTTAGTGCAAGCGTTTCGACAAAAACATTATCGATCATACACGGGGTCTCAATTCATTCAATAACAATGTATGTCTGACCAAAAGAATTCACCAAAATAGAGAACAACGCATATTATTATGCAATAGCGTTTGAAACTCATTTATTAAAAGTACTGGAAACCAGTCTCCGGCTTGAATTGGTTACGAACAGGAAAAATAAAAAAAAACATTCGAATCTGATATTATAGACCTTACAGCTCAATTCTAACAATTGGTAGACCGACAAACTGCAACCTATAATATATATTTAAAAAACTGACATAAAACGTTTAAATAATAAAAACACATTTGGCGCCCCATAGTAATCTTCCATTGTAAACATTAAACGAGATCGTGGGAGTCATCAACCAAACGAGATCGTGGGAAAGTCAATATTCTTTAGTCATTCTTAGAACAGGGAGAGTTGGTCATCATTTCGAATAATAACTTTTTCTCATGATATATCCTCATAATTTGTTTTGAAATAATAAAATTCGAAATAATTCTAAATATAAAATTGAGAGTATTTGCTGACTCATCAAAGTAGAATGACTAGAGTACTCTGCATGCCTAAATTACTAAATGTCTATTATTTAGGGAGTCTCGGATACAAGATTAGGCTGACGCGTCCCCAAAACACCCTGTGAGCCTAATACAAATTACATTATTGCTACAAATAAAAGCGCAAGAAGCCTCTGCATGCGGAGGAGAGTGAGGCTGACTAGCGTCCGTTTTAGTCGGGCGTTTGATTACCCAGATAACACAAAGTCGTTTTATTCAGGGGTTAATATTAACCCAAAAAATTAAAAGTTTTTGCTGTTATTTACAGCATAACGCAAAAGTTTTGAATAATATTTATTGTTTAAGGTCTGTAATATCAGATTCGAATGTTTTTTCCTTAGTGTTCGATTATTTCGCATTTAAACGCTTTGCGGAATCAGTTCGACAGGTTCCAGTTTAATAGCGGTTTATCAAACCGTTCGAACTCTTACCGAACGAACTCGGTCACAGACTCCTTATTTTCCATACTCCACGCTGACAACTACGTCACATCGACTCCGTGTTTTCCATACTCCGCGTTTTCCACACTCCGTGTTTTCCACACTCCGTGTTTTCCATTCCACACTCCGTGTTTTCCATTCCACACTCCGTCTTTTCCACACTCCGACACTCCGGCACTCCGACTCCGTATTTTCCAGCTAACCTCGAAATCCAGATTCTGGACTGAATTGGCTCTTTCAGCGTTGTCATTGGTGCGGCGAGTTCTGAGAAAGCGCCATCTGGTCCAGAGGTTCTTCCCGCTCGCCCTCCCGCCCGCCTCGCCCGCCTTTCCCGCCCCCAGGGTAGCATTTACCAGAAAGCGGGCAGTTGTTTTGTTAGCGGCAATTGCATTCCTTGGTGGTGGGGATAATGGTTGGGTTATTTTGGGTTTCTTCGACTTTGTTGAGTTCGAATTTATTGTGGGATGAAATTATGTTGTCTATATTAGGCATGCAGCTATAGCTTAATTTTAGGGTATTTCTATTGAATATTTTCCGCAAAGGATGGCTGGCGGGGAAGCATTCGTTGATCGTACGCAAGAATATGTGGCCGATGTTTGTGGCGACGTTGGCACTGTAAGGTGGATTAAACCATGTGGTGTTTCTGGATCTCTTTCTTTTTTCTTTTTCTTTGTAATTGAGTTGGTAGTCGTACCCGCTTTTCTTCAGGGCTTCTTGGTGTGGTGGGGTTGCTGAGTTGAAGGATTGTCTGTCGGATGAGATGTTGGAGAGTCTTCTGTTGATGGATTCTGGTATGCTGCGGATAATGGTTGGCGGGTGGTTGCTTTGGTGGTTGACGTATTGAGGGACGTTGTTTGGTTTAGTAAATGGCTTAAACGTTTCGGATCGTAGGTCTAATGTGATGTCTAAGAAGTCGACGCATTTCTTGTTTGCTTCGATGGTAATTCTGAGGTTGTGGTCGCCGAACGTTTTGCATATTTCTTTCTTGATGTTTTCTATTTCTCTTGGTGTCCCGTTAAATGCGGCCAATCCATCGTCCCGATATAGACCGATGTTGTTTCCATATTTTGGCGCAAGCTTCGACAGGATGTAAGAGCCTATCAGTTCACAGCTCTCGGCGCCATCAAAGCTACCCATTGTTACATCGAATAGCGAGTTGGATGATTTCTTGCACCGCGTCTCGTTTCCGTTAAATAATAAGGATTTTTTTGGCTTGGATAATGATTTCTCTTGGATAATGTCTGTTATCTCGTCATAGTTTGAGGCCCACGTTAGGGCTTCAATCAGTAGCTCTTCTGATATCGAAGGATAGAATTCCACTATGTCGAAGCAGACGAATGAGTGTGCGGATTTGTTGGAAATGTTTTTGTACCACTTGATAACAGAGTCAGTATTTTTCCATTGGTTCAATTGGGCAGATGTTACGGCTTTGGAATTTATCCTTTCGAGGATTTTTTTACTCATTATTCCGATTTCCGATTTTGATGGGTTTATCAGTTTATCGGCACGTAGGATTGTTGCTGAAATTTGGCTTGTGGTCTTTTAGTGTTATGAATGAGTCTTTGCTTGCTAGTACGTCTATCCTGTCGTCAAGGTTCTTTTCTTCGGAAGTTATTTTGTCAGTAGAGTTGATTGGTGCTTTCTTGTAGGATTTTGTAATTGTGTTGTTGAGTAACTGCTTGTATGAAGGAGCGTCTATGCGGTAAAAGTTTGTAGTTTTGTCGGCGGCGATAAGTAGCTTACTGTCGAGCTTGATCTTCTTCACATCTTCTGACAGGGATTTTTGAAATTCGTTGTTGGAGTTTTTAAATTCTATATTCTGGACAAGCGCGAGCATTTTATCTTCAAATTCGTTCAGTTCCTTGATCGGTGGTGGCGACTTAGTAGTTTTAAATCCGAATGTTTCTTTACTTGGCGTTTCGGTTGGGTTTAGAAAATGGTACGCTTTCCATCGCACACGTCGTAGAAATGATTCCGTCTTTTCAATCAAACATTACAAGTAGTCCTTGGGCTGCGCAATTGGAATGTTCTTTGTGGAGTATCCAAGGTTGACGGCTTCCATATTGATTCGTAGAGTGCTCAACAATAAAGGAGCGAAATAGATAAGTGTCAGGTTCAAAATCATATCAGGTAGAGTGCTCAATACCTAAGTAGAGCAGAATAGTAAGAACAAAAATGTCGAACTTTGGCTACTTCATTTAAATTTTATTTCACTACAGATCTGTTTCGTATGGAAAGCTATATTAGCTTACCACACTCATCAGGTGAGTATTGCGACTGGTGTTACAAGACGGATTAATTATGTATGACGTTATGTGAAGTTGCGGTGCATATTAATTAGCTAATACAGTAGTTGCACAGTAAATGTTTTTTTCTATGCCTGCAAGTTGATTGCAGTATAAGTTCGTAAATATAAGTTCGTAGATATAAGTTCGTTTCTTGCGGAAAATATTCAATAGAAATTAAGTTATAGCTGCATGCCTAATATAGACAAAACAATTTTATCGCACAATAAATTCGAACTCAACAAAGTCAAAGAAACCCAAAATAACCCAACGATTATCCCCACCACCAAGGAATGCAATTGCCGCCAACAAAACAACTGCCTGGCCGCTTTCTGGAAAATGCCTAACCGAAGGAATAGTCTACCAAGCTACAGTCACCACAGAAGACAAATAACAAAAAAGAAGAAACTTATGTAGGCCTAACTGAAGGCACTTAAAACCAGATACTTAAACCATACAAGCTCTTTCAGAAATTCAAAACGTAAATCTGCCACTGAACTAAGCAAGCACATCTGGACTTTAAAATAATCAAATACTCAATCAAATGGAACATAATCAAGCGATGCAAACCCTACTCTAATTTAACAAAACGTTGTAACTTATGCCTTTATGAAAAATTTATAATTATTTGTCACCCCGAATTATGTTCACTCAACAGCAGAAACGAACTTATATCAACTTGCAGGCATAGAAAAAAACATTTACTGTGCAACTACTGTATTAGCTAATTAATATGCACCGCAACTTCACAAACGTCATACATAATTAATCCGTCTTGTAGATCAATACAATATCAAGTTTCCGCTTTGTAACACCAGTCGCAATACTCACCTGATGAGTGTGGTAAGCTAATATAGCTTTCCATACGAAACAGATCTGTAGTGAAATAAAGTTTAAACTAGAAATTACTATCGCAAGGAAAGTGCTGCCTCAAAGGTCATTGCATGGGCAGTGTAGTCAGTTTTGATGAAATTTCAAAGGTGAACCCTGGGATTGATTCAGATTGTATAAATTGTAACGGACATGTTAATCAAGAATGATATAGATTGTAGAGTCAGCACGTAGGTCTCATGTTGTACATGTAGTTGGTGTTTGGTTTGCATTTGGCAGGTATATAAAGTTATTGAAGTGACAGTGAGTGGAGCGGAAAACATGCACTTGATTGCATTTCAAAATTGTCTTTAGAGTCGTGCGAGCAGAACCCTGATATACAGTACAAGCAAGTACCGCTACCTCGAAGGCTGTGTGAGTGCGTTCGAAGCATGTACGTGAACGGATTGGAAAGGGGGAATGGAGATGTTATTGTGAAGTTCTATGACAGCGATATTATAGGCTCGTAACTTATTCCGGTGTCCCAGCGGATAGTGTCCCACCGGACATTATCCGCTAGCGAAGTGTCTCCCCGGACAGTAAATGTTAAAAAACACTATATCCATGTTTATAACTATCCGCGTTTAAAAATGCAAGAGGTCATAGTGCGATGTTAAATGCTTTAATTATTTGGAAACTTGATTTGAGACTTTACAGTACAGAAGGTTGTAATTGTATACGGGAACGGTAAAATGGTGTAAAATTGAAATGAAACTGTTGAAATTGGAAGCCATGAGTTCCTCCAATATGGAGTCAGTTTATGAAGTGGTAATATGTGTTGCTTTAGATGTGTTTGGAGCGAATGTAACTTTAATTTGCTTGTTGGCTTGCAAGATTGCTCGTGAATATGGCAAATAATTTCGTTTGCGAATTACTCGCACTCAACTCGAATAGATTCGAGTCAACTGAAGTGCGACGGATAAAGCCGTTGACGAATCCTACTCGCACTTGACTCGAATAGATTCGAGTCAACTAAAGTGCGACGGATAAAGCCGTTGACGAATCATCATACTCGCACTTAACTCGAATAGATTCGAGTCAACTAAAGTGCGACGTATAAAGCCGTTGACGAATCATACTCGCACTTAACTCGAATAGATTCGAGTCAACTAAAGTGCGACGGATAAAGCCGTTGACGAATCCTACTCGCACTTAACTCGAATAGATTCGAGTCAACTAAAGTGATACGGATAAAGCCGTTGACGAATCATCATACTCGCACTTAACTCGAATAGATTCGAGTCAACTAAAGTGCGACGGATAAAGCCGTTGACGAATCATACTCGCACTTAACTCGAATAGATTCGAGTCAACTAAAGTGCGACGGATAAAGCCGTTGACGAATCCTACTCGCACTTAACTCGCATCTATATTCATTAGAAGTGCGAGTAAAGTGCGACGTCGATCTAAAGTTGGCCGTATACTTCCTCACTGAAGGCAGAACAGATCGTTCAAACTTCCCAGCGTTGACAAGTTCCGAACGGCGAAAGGTAGAAGTTTTACACGTGTATTAAAGTTCTACGTCACAAAACGTCATAAAATGGAACAAATATCCCGACATCTCGACAGAGGGCAATTTACACAAATCGAGATTGCGTTGACTATAATAGGTCCGCGAAGAGATCTGGGTACGAGGACACAGAACCCAAGTCAAGATTAGTGTGCTGCCTACGGCAGCAATGAAGTAACCAAAGTTCGTCTCTTTTGTTCTTACTATATATATATATATATATATAGTTGTGTTAACAAAGATAGCTAAATAGATTTGTGTATTAAATAAGTGACTGCTAGATGTAGGACACTAATTAATTATTAATCATTATTGTAAAGGGGATGTGAGGATATCACGTGATAGCGGATACCTCGAGGGGGGCAGACAATGTAGACAAGATGAGCGTCAATACATCTAGTTGATGTAAGATACTTGAATAAAGTCTATGAAAAGAGACAAGTTGACACTAAGTTGGCTACTTTTATTTTTATTAGTTAAATAAACCGACTTAGTTTATTTTGATATTCTAGGTAATTTAACAAATATTAAGTGGACAGCGTGATATTTAAGGTAATTTAAGAGAAATTCAGTAGCTTATTTGGTATTTAAAGGGTATGGCAATATAAATTAACTTTGTATCATTTGAGAGAACTTGTGAAATGGTATAACAAGACATTTTACAATGTTCCCTTATCTTTTTTGGTTTTCGAAATAATTTGACGAAAGACAGCGTGCTGTCCGCCATCTTGGAATTATTTTCGACATGCGGTGACGTCATAAGTAGGGTAAAGTGAAATTTTTATCTTGCCAACCTTACGATATTATGAGCTAGAAACTCGATTATGTTGCACTATTTCCATTTTCAATTGGCCCACAACATTTTAAAAAGCCTTCCGCGGAAATTCGGTCACCTATGGAGTAGTTTCATCAGGTTTACCCTGCTTGTGACGTCACCAATTTCCTAGTTAATTAAGTCAAATATTACAACAAGATGGCGGATTGTAGACTGTCTTTTGTCATAATTATCCGAAATATTTCAAAAACCAAGAAAGATACAGAAAAATTGTGAAAGATCTTCTTATACCATTTTACGAGTTCTTTCAAATGAGACAAAGTAATTAATTTATATTGCCATATCCCTTTAAAGTGCCACTACGATCAAATTTTTACCTATCGATAGTTTTACGTATTTATAAAACAGAGCTGCTAAATATTACTTGGTCGAAACCGTTTTGCGATTCGACGATGGCAAGTATTATTTTTCTTACTCCGAATCTGGAGTTGTTATGTCCGCCATTAATTGTTCATGTTCTTGACCAGCGTAACGAAGTGACGTCAGATTCTCAACGTGAAGACTCCACGTGGCTAATTCTTGAAGTAAATCAAGGTCGTTTTTTCAAATTCTTCGTCTGAAAGGCTGGACATTTCATCTACTTCTCGAAAAAAACAAGAAAACAAATAACCTCGACCGAAATTTAGGCGTAGCATTGAGAATCTGACGTCACAAACAATATTACCTTTTGAAATTGCAGGCTCACTTGGAACACGTTTTTAGTAATGGTGGCCTAAATAATAGTGATTTCAAAGCTCAAAATACTTACTTCAAAATACCATTTTTTAGTTTTTTTTACATCGATGATCACTCTCGATCCTGAAATACTATTCTATGCTGAATAAAATCTAAAAGACGGGGGTGAATTTCCATCGTAGTGGCACTTTAAGGAACTAAACCTATTAGTAAACTACGGTACATCAAAGAGAATCGACTTCAAAGTAAACTAAATATATGAGTATAAATGTATAAATCTTATGAGTATCAGTAATCTGGAGAAGTACAAATCGAATAATAAAAATAAATACTATTCGTTACTAAAAATTTCGGCAGTTCACTACCTTTTCGCTTTATATCCAAAACACTGCCTATGGCAGCACTCTACTTTTTTACTTTTCTTACCACTTGAATTCTCTAAAAGGTTGGTGTACTGCCAAAATACAGTAGTGTACACTGTAACAGGTTAAACGTTACGAGCCGAAGGTCCTTCGTCAGAGAATGATTACCTTTTACACATGCACTATTTAATTAGTATTCGATTTGTATTTCTACACTGCATACGCAGCATAACACGTTTATAATCAGGAGTAAAAATGTATATATACTGATTTTTTTTCTCCTAAATTTCCTAGCGATGTTTTCGGCGCTTAACATTGAAGAAATTTTTTCCCATAGGGTACAACAATAGATTTTAAACTTTTTCGATTGACAGTCGCTGCTTTCGCATGATATTTTACAGGATGAATAAACAGAGTCTTGTCGACAGAATACACCCTCCAAGGATGCTCGCCTTTTATGAAGTCAACAAAGCCGTACAGATCGGGAAGATACGTCCCATATGCTTGTTCCCAATTTTCATGCAAATCCAAGAAAGATAAGATTGTCGGTGTAGATATTTCCAGAAATATCTATCGGCAATCTATTTTAGAAACAAAGTACTGGAATCTATCGCTGAACCTGCCCGGGACGTAAAAGATGTCAGACCAGCCTTTGAAACACAAGATTTCGTTTTGCCCATTACGCAGAGCAGTAGATAACATCTCTTTGATATTCATCTTTAAGCTTTTGTTCTTAGCCAAACGCCTGATTTCTTTGTCCGCTTTCTCGCAATGCTCTGCTCCACTCGTGTACTTCCACCACATCCAATTGTTCTTCAATGGTCTTTGACCAACCGTGTGGCACTTTTTCAAGTTTATTCGTGCTCCCAACCAAAATTTTATTCTTATCAAATTTAACGAGGTTCCACCAGTTTAAAATCATATCGTCGTTGACGTAGAAATATCCTTCCAATCCGGGATTAAGACGTATCGCTTGCCCAAGACATTCGTAAGCATAATAACCAGATTCATGTTTAACTACAATGACATTGTAGGTACTATTGCTGTCTGGGCCACATATGGCAATACGAGGGAAAGCTCCTTTATAATTGGTTAAGATTAAAGGCAAAGTATCGTAAAACGAATAATGGAAGATAATCACAAGAAGTACATCCTTGAAGTGATTTTTCAGGCAGAGACCTCCGTTTGTACTGCTCTGAGGGGGGCCTGCAGGTGAAAAAGCATCAAATTCATTTAATATAAATAGTAAATACGAGGAAATTAGTTGGAGAATAAGGCTGGGATATTTTAATTTTGGTAGCGTTAATAGTGTAGGTTGGGCATTTCAAATACTAAAAAATAATTTACAATACATGTATTACACAGATAGATATGGAAAAATATAATTTTAGTTTACTAACGTTTCGTCACTATTCATTAGTAACATCAAAATTTCAAATACATATATGGAAAAATTGATTGCCCCAACCGGGAGTCGAACCCTGGTCTCCGAATCAACGTTTCGGCGCTCTAACCTTTGAGCTATTGAGACACGGTCAGAACAGTCAGTGATTTCTCCATATACTGTACATATTAAATTCACCGCTTCCACTCGACACCAACAGGCAGACATCGCATCTAACTATAACGTGCAGCAAGGCCTCTCGAGCGCACTTCCCAAATTAGCGAAGCGATACACAACGTCTTGTATACAGAGGGCTTTAAGAATAATCACCCGCAACAGAGACGTGAAATGGACGCAGCAGAGATGCAAACCGGATGCAGACAAGACGCTAACCGGATGCAACAAAACCGCAAAACGATCGCGTCTCGGACACAGTTTTTGATACAGACTAGGGTGGATTTTGACAACTCAAAAATATTTAGTGATAATATACCGCCAAACAACATTAATTACTGTACTTACTCTTTAGTGATGGTGTGCTATTATAAATCAGAGAAAATCTGTATATCACAACATATTAGGATTCTATTTAAAATTGCAAGAACATTTTCACAGTAATTGCAAGCTCCAGTGCATTACTGGCCAGTTAATGACAACAAATTGTAAATCTAATTTTCCAATATAAAATAACAATTTGAAAATGACCCTTGGAACTTCCACAAGCCCTTGCTTGGTTTTCAGGGACAATTATGCCCACATTTATCCACTATTACTTATAAATATAATGAGTGATGTTATTTCTGCACAAGAGTTGTTTTGATTAATTGGATTACTTTGCAAACCCATTCATGCTATTAGAAAATAAATTGTTGCCAGGCACCGTAAAACTGTAGAAATATGTTTTGGATTTTGACGTTTCGAGTGGCGCCCTTCATCACAGTAAGACGAGATGAAATAAAATAAATAGGGCTTATATAGATATATAAATAGATAAATATATAAATATATATATAAATATATAAATATATATATATATATATATAAATATATATATATATATATAAATATATATATATAATATATATAGCAAAGTGAAAAGGTGGTAAACTGCCAATAATTTAGTGACGAGATACTGACGTTTCGAGCGGAGCCCTTCATCAGAGTAAGACGAGACGAAATAAAATAAATAGGGCTTATATATATGCCAAAAGGGTGTCACAGCTATTTCATTCAAGAATTTCATTCAAGCCGGCGAATTGCCTGCCTCTGCATCTAACCTTATATTAACAACCCCCAGAACGCCTGTCGTATATTTCCTACCTAAAATTCATAAACCTAACAATCCTGGCAGGCCGATTGTTTCCGCTTGTAGTTGCCCCAGCGAGCTCATTTCCAGTTTTCTAGACAACGTTATGTATCCTTTGGTTAAGAAGTTGCCTTCTTATATCAAAGATACTAAACATGCCTTGCACATTTTCGACCAGTTACGTTTCAGTAGTTCCGATAAATTTATTTTCACCATGGACGTCAAGTCCTTATACACCGTCATTCCCCATTGTGATGGCCTTGAAGCTCTGAAGTTTTTCTTTGATAAGCGCACTCATTTAGAACCCTCCACAACCACGTTACTCCGCTTAGCAGAACTAGTGCTTACCCTTAACAATTTTTCGTTTGATGGTGAACATTATCAACAAATAAGTGGTGTTGCGATGGGCACCAAAATGGGTCCAAGCTATGCTAACTTATTTGTTGGTTATGTTGAAAAACAGATCTTTGAACAATACACGAGTCCCTTGCCTGATTTCTTCGGCAGATTTATCGATGACTGTTTAGGAACAGCGTCATGCTCACGTGTCCTTTTAGAGCAGTTCATCAACTTTGTTGATGATTTTCATCCTGCTCTGAAGTTCGTGGGAAATCAGCGAGACCTCTGTGTCGTTCCTTGATATTTTAATTTCGATTGATGGTGATTCGCTGAGAACGTCGGTCTCGTACAAGCTTACTGACTCCCGTAGTTATCTTCTATTTTCATCCTCTCATCCCAAACACACTAAGCAATCCATCCCTTACTCTCAATTCTTGCGTCTTCGCCGCTTATGTAGCGACGACCAAGATTTTCAAGCCAAAGCAATGGAAATGAGATCTTTTTTTGTTCAACGTGGTTACCCTACCAACCTTTTAGACCTCGCCGTTCAGAAAGCTTTTCTCGTCCCCCGTTTAGGTGCCCTTGAACCACCTTTGGAACAAGTTTCAAACAACAAAATTCCTTTAGTTCTAACATTTATCCTTTCAATTTTAAAGTTAAAAATATTATTAATCGGAATTTTCACATTTTACAAAATGATCCTGAAACGTCAGCCATTTTCACCGATAACCCTTTGGTATCTTTTCGCCGTAGTAAAAACATTCGTGACTCTTTAGTACATAGTGTCCTTAAACAAAATACCTCGGCACCAGCGGGAACATTTTCTTGCGGCCGTTCCCGCTGCAATACATGCCCATTTCTCAATCCCACTACAGTTATTACTGCCCCCAAATTCAACCACACAATCCGTCATACGTTTTCATGCACTTCCACCAACATAATTTATTGCATTTCTTGCGATAAATGCCCTAAAATCTACATCGGTGAAACTGGGCGACGCCTTTCAGACAGATTTGCTGAAGATCTTCGTTCCGTGAGGATCAATGATGTTGACAAACCTGTAGCCCGCCATTTCAATAGCTCTAACCATTTGGTTTCAGACATGAAAGTCTGTGCCATCCTTCCCATCTCAGGTAGTAACGATAACCGCAAACGGCAAGAGAAGCGTCTCATTTTTAAACTTGGCACCACACATCTTCTTGGTCTTAAAGAACGTTTTTCTTTTATTGAATTTCCCACAAGTTTTTTGTTATTTTAGTTTGCTTGGAACTTTTTTATTATTAGCTTATGCATTTCAAGTTTTGTTTCTTACTGCTTTAATATCGCCTAATCCCCTTAATATTGGACCTGTCATTTCTCCCTCCCCCTCTGATCGACTGTAGAAATAGCAAATGATTTAACTTTTCGCATCTCATTAATTATTACTTTGTTCATCTCCCGTGTATTTGATTGGCTACTTTCTACTTGTGATACCCTTTTGGCATATATATAAGCCCTATTTATTTTATTTCGTCTCGTCTTACTCTGATGAAGGGCTCCGCTCGAAACGTCAGTATCTCGTCACTAAATTCTTGGCAGTTTACCACCTTTTCACTTTGCTATATATTCAAAACACTGTCTACGCAGCACTCATATATATGATATATATATATATATATATATATATATATATATATATATATACTAAATTTTAAATTAACGAAATTTTAAACTAGCCATCCTCATGACTTTATAAATGTTTATAGTATATATATAACTTTATAAACTCGATGTTTATAACGACTTGTTTATATATAATTTTTATAAACTCGATGTTTGTGAATGTTTTCCTTTTTCAATTGAACCCTTACCATCAGTGGCGTACCGTGACCATTTTGGATGGGGGGGTGTATCGTCTTAGTTTTACCGACGAACACGTGGGCGCCGAGGCGGATTTAAAGTTGGGGGGGGGGGCTGAAGTCGACAAGTAGGTAATCAGTGACCGCATTTTTAGGGGGGTGCGGGGGTCCTTCCCCGGAAAATTTTGAAATCTAGAAGCTCGGAAAGACAATTTGCATCAATTTGAGCAAACTTTTTCATCTAATTCTGTGCCTGCTGCCTACTAGGTTGGAAAGGGAGGTTTGTAAGCTCAGGAATATTAATTTAACATTAACCCATGCAATTAAATCGAATTTTATACAACCGACAAAGTTTAAACAGTCGATTAAGTCAATTTTACCAACGATCTAATATGACGAACAGTTTACCGACAGCCTTAACTATTACAAGGTTTTCCCAACTTCCGGTCTGACCAATCGGTTTTACCGACGATGCCAGGCTTTACCGACCGACTCCGCGTTTTACACCCCCCCCACCCCCCCCCCCCCCCCCCCCCCCGCACGGTACGCCCCTGCTTACCATATACCATTTTAAAAAGCCATTCCGTGGAAACTCGGCTACCCACAGAGTAGTTTCGTCAGGTTTACCCCGGGTGTGATGTTACCAACTTCCCAGATGACAGGATTGTGTTTGGTCAAAATTAGTACAGTTGTTTTGTACAAGAGTAGTTTTATTTACTTAACTACGCAATATGAGAATTATGTATACAGGTTAGTTACCGAAACCGAGGTAGCTAAGTGTGAGGATATCACGTGTTAGTATCAACCAACTAGTGGTCTATTACAAATTCGGCATTCTGATTGGCTGAGCTACTCACTGTCTATTGGTGATAGACGGTGAGTAGCGTTACCCAATCACAAATCTTCTTATGTTGGAATATTCCTATTTTGACCAATCAGAAGCCGCGACATATTCAAGCTGCACGGCCAAACCTGGAATCTAGTCCAAACATGGCGTCCGCTAAAATTTATATACGAGTGATGAAATCATGAAAACATTGGCCCGAAAGTAATGGCAAATTGTTCAGTTTGACATTTTCGAATAAGAAAATGAATTCGCTTATGCCTATGGAGTATATCTATACCAAATGTGAAGCAAAGTAATTACAATCTCGTTTTTTGTGAGCGATTGTTTATCACTAATCATGTGTCATCGAGCAACTCTACATTTTGAATGGGGAGACTTCTACAAACAAAAAGGTAAAACTATCTTAAAATTTGGAACAATGTTAGAAAGGTTGTTATGGTTGATACTAAAACAATTAGACAACTCGCCCTCGTTGTCTATGAGCAGATAGTCAACTCGGGCTTCGCCCTCGTTGACTATCTGCTCTTAGTATAATTTCTGAGCTTAAACGAGCTCTGATTGGCTGACTGACCAGTAAATCTGAGACGATAGTCACCGCGCTACGCGGTGACTATCACTTTACTAGAAATCATACTTGAAAAAGTGTTTTTTGTAACCAGATTATATTTATTCGTTCCAGTCCCCTCTCGGAATCATCATTTTGATGTATGGTTTCTAAAACATTGACGAATTTTTTTTCAAAATGGCGACTATATTATATAACTAAAAAATCGTCGAAAAGGCTCAAAAACTTAGCATAAAGACATTGTATATATCAGATTTCTCTCAAGATAGAACTGTCTAAGGGTGAGGAAGTTGTTTATCGCATAATTATTTGTATTTTTAAGTCCGTTTTGATCGTTAGTGTGTTTTTGAAAGCTGTCAGCGTGAAGAAAACATCGAGCATAACAGTTCAAACTGTCTGTTTAAAACTTCTCAATTGAATGTTCAGTTCAAGCCTGAAATTATACTAAAACAATTAGTCACCTCAGTCTCGGTGATTATCGTTATATTTACCTCGCCGCTTCGCGGCTCGGTAAATATTCAACGATAGTCACCTCGACTTCAGTGACTAATTGTTAATTAGTAGAAACTGACCATGGTCTATTACAAATGCTGCATTCTGATTGGCTAATCAACCGTTGTCTATTCGTGATAGACAACGTTTGGGAAACGCGCTCAAAACAATGGCAGAAAACTCTCGTTTTGGGGAGGTTTCACGTGAGTTTTTCGATAATTTTTTTGAGAATGCATGATTTGTAATAGCCACTAATTTGTTTCTACTAAAACAATTAGACAACTCGTCCTCGTTGTCTATGAGCGAATAGTCAACTCAGGCTTCGCCTTCGTTGACTATTCGCTCATAGACAACTCGGACTCGTTGTCTAATTGTTAAATAGACAACTCGTTCTCGTTGTCTAATTGTTAAATAGCGGATACCTCGAGGGGGCCAGACAATGTAGACAAGATGAGCGTCAATACATCTAGTTGATATTAGTAAGATACTTGAATAAAGTCTATGAAAAGAGACAAGTTGACATGGTGTCAGAAGTAGGATAATACCTACAGCACATAAACGTTCGAAATGGAACAGATGCCAGCACCAAAAGCACTAAAGCTTGATACGGGAAATGTGGCCGAGAGAAGGCGGTAGTGAAGGAAATGGTAGCACCTCGTTCATACATTGTGGAAACTGATGATAAAGTATATTACAGACGAAACAGGAGACATCTCAGAAGAATAACCTCAGAAGTTGGTACAACCCCTTGTCTAAGTGAAAAAGACAAGCTATACTAGAGATGAAGACACCTGATGAAACAAACCATGGTGAAACATCAAGATCCAGATATGCAAGACAAATAAAGAAGACTCAGAGATTCATTGAGAACCATTGATATTTGATATAGATCATACATATTATAGGTAATATTTGGCATTTCACTCGATCAAACTGCATGTTGAAAGGATTTATGGATGTAAAAAGGAAACTGCATGTAAAAAGGAAAATGTATGTATTCCAACACTCGAAATTTGCCTTTACCATAAATCCTTTCAACATGCAGTTTGATCGAGTGAAATGCCAAATATTACCTATAATATACCCAGAATCTTATCCCGGCATTACCACCATATATACAGAACTCGTGACTAGGCTCTCGGCAACGGCTTCCGTAGATCAGTGGTCAGAGCACTGCACTAGCATCGCAGGGTCGCGGGGGTTCAATTCCAGCCGGAAGGCCTTGAAGTTGCATTTTTCGCAACTGGTCCCGGTTTGGTCTTAAAATGTATCTATCCCAACACTCGAAATTTTCCTTTACCATAAATCCTTTCAACATGCAGTTTGATCGAGTGAAATGCCAAATATTACCTATAATATACCCAGAATCTTATCCCGGCATTACCACCATATATACAGAACTCGTGACTAGGCTCTCGGCAACGGCTTCCGTATATAGCTCAGTGGTCAGAGCACTGCACTAGCATCGCAGGGTCGCGGGTTCAATTCCAGTCGGAAGGCCTTGAAGTTGCATTTTTTGCAACTGGTCCCGGTTTGATCTTAAAATGTATGTATTCCAACACTCAAAATTTTCCTTTATATAGATAAGTGTCAGGTTCAAAATCATATCAGATAGAGTGCTCAATACCCAAGTAGAGCAGAATAGTAAGAACAAAAAAGTCGAACTTTGGTTACTTCATTTAAACTTTATTTCACTACAGATCTGTTTCGTATGGAAAGCTATATTAGCTTACCACACTCATCAGGTGAGTATTGCGACTGGTGTTAAGCGGAAACTTGATATTGTATTGATTTACAAGACGGATTAATTATGTATGACGTAATGTGAAGTTGCGGTGCATATTAATTAGCTAATACAGTAGTTGCACAGTAAATGTTTTTTTCTATGCCTGCAAGTTGATATAAGTTCGTTTCTGCTGTTGAGTGAACATAATTCGGGGTGACAAATAATTATAAATTTTTCATAAAGGCATAAGTTACAACGTTTTGTTAAATTAGAGTAGGGTTTGCATCGCTTGATTATGTTCCATTTGATTGAGTATTGAGTATTTGATTATTTTAAAGTCCAGATGTGCTTGCTTAGTTCAGTGGCAGATTTACGTTTTGAATTTCTGAAAGAGCTTGTATGGTTTAAGTATCTGGTTTTAAAAGTGCCTTCAGTTAGGCCTACATAAGTTTCTTCTTTTTTGTTGTCTTCTGTGGTGACTGTAGCTTGGTAGACTATTCCTTCGGTTAGGCATTTACCAGAAAGCGGGCAGTTGTTTTGTTGGCGGCAATTGCATTCCTTGGTGGTGGGGATAATGGTTGGGTTATTTTGGGTTTCTTTGACTTTGTTGAGTTCGAATTTATTGTGGGATGAAATTATGTTGTCTATATTAGGCATGCAGCTATAGCTTAATTTCTATTGAATATTTTCCGCAAAGGATGGCTGGCGGGGAAGCATTCGTTGATCGTACGCAAGAATATGTGGGCGACGTTGGCACTGTAAGGTGGATTAAACCATGTGGTGTTTCTGGATCTCGGGCGTTTCGGTTTTGTTGGTTCGGGTTTGTAATTGAGTTTGTAGTCGTACCCGCTTTTCTTCAGGGCTTCTTGGTATGGTGGGGTTGCTCATCAGTCGAAGGATTGTCTGTCGGATGAGATGTTGGAGAGTCTTCTGTTGATGGATCTGGTATGCTGCGGATAATGGATGGCGGGTGGTTGCTTTGGTGGTTGACGTATTGAGGGACGTTGTTTGGTTTAGTAAATGGCTTAAACGTTTCGGATCGTAGGTCTAATGTGATGTATAAGAAGTCGACGGATTTCTTGTTTGCTTCGATGGTAATTCTGAGGTTGTGGTCGCCGAACGTTTTGCATATTTCTTTCTTGATGTTTTCTATTTCTCTTGGTGTCCCGTCAAATGCGGCCAATCCATCGTCCCGATATAGACCGATGTTGTTTCCATATTTTGGCGCAAGCTTCGACAGGATGTAAGAGCCTATCAGTTCACAGCTCTCGGCGCCATCAAAGCTACCCATCGTTACATCGAATAGCGAGTTGGATGATTTCTTGCACCACGTCTCGTTTCCGTTAAATAATGATTTTTTGGCTTGGATAATGATTTATTTCTCTTCGTCTGTTATCTCGTCATAGTTTGAGGCCCACGTTAGGGCTTCAATCAGTAGCTCTTCTGATATCGAAGGATAGAATTCCACTATGTCGAAGCAGACGAATGAGTGTGCGGATTTGTTGGAAATGTTTTTGTACCACTTGATAACAGAGTCAGTATTTTTCCATTGGTTCAATTGGGCAGATGTTACGGCTTTGGAATTTATCCTTTCGAGGATTTTTTTACTGATTATTCCGATTTTGATGGGTTTATCAGTCGGCACGTATAGGATTGTTGCTGAAATTTGGCTTGTGGTCTTTTAGTGTTATGAATGAGTCTTTGCTTGCTAGTACGTCTATGCTGTCGTCAAGGTTAAGGTTCTTTGCGATTTTATTTTCTTCGGAAGTTATTTTGTTAGTAGAGTTGATTGGTGCTTTCTTGTAGGATTTTGTAATTGTGTTGTTGAGTAACTGCTTGTATGAAGAAGCGTCTATGCGGTAAAAATTTGTAGTTTTGTCGGCGGCGATAAGTAGCTTACTGTCGAGCTTGATCTTCTTCACATCTTCTGACAGGGATTTTTGAAATTCGTTGTTGGAGTTTTTAAATTCTATATTCTGAACAAGCGCGAGCATTTTATCTTCAAATTCGTTCAGTTCCTTGACTTAGTAGTTTTAAATACGAATATTTCTTTACTTGGCGTTTCGGTTGGGTTTAAAAAATGGTACGCTTTCCATCGCACACGTCGTAGAAATGATTCCGTCTTTTCAACCAAACATTTCAAGTAGTCCTTGGGCTGCGCAATTGGAATGTTCTTTGTGGAGTATCCAAGGTTGACGGCTTCCATATTGATTCGTAGAGTGCTCAACAATAAAGGAGCGAAATAGATAAGTGTCAGGTTCAAAATCATATCAGGTAGAGTGCTCAATACCTAAGTAGAGCAGAATAGTAAGAACAAAAAAGACGAACTTTGGTTACTTCATTTAAACTTTATTTCACTACAGATCTGTTTCGTATGGAAAGCTATATTAGCTTACCACACTCATCAGGTGAGTATTGCGACTGGTGTTACAAAGCGGAAACTTGATATTGTATTGATCTACAAGACGGATTAATTATGTATGACGTTATGTGAAGTTATAATACAGTATAGTTGCACAGTAAATGTTTTTTTCTATGCCTGCAAGTTGATATAAGTTCGTAAATATATGTTCGTAGATATAAGTTCGTTTCTTGCGGAAAATATTCAATAGAAATACCCTAAAATTAAGCTATAGCTGCATGCCTAATATAGACAACATAATTTCATCCCACAATAAATTCGAACTCAACAAAGTCAAAGAAACCCAAAATAACCCAACCATTATCCCCACCACCAAGGAATGCAATTGCCGCCAACAAAACAACTGCCCGCTTTCTGGTAAATGCCTAACGGAAGGAATAGTCTACCAAGCTACAGTCACCACAGAAGACAACAAAAAAGAAGAAACTTATGTAGGCCTAACTGAAGGCACTTTTAAAACCAGATACTTAAATCATACAAGCTCTTTCAGAAATTCAAAACGTAAATCTGCCACTGAACTAAGCAAGCACATCTGGACTTTAAAAGAATCAAATACTCAATACTCAATCAAATGGAACATAATCAAACGATGCAAACCCTACTCTAATTTAACAAAACGTTGTAACTTATGCCTTTATGAAAAATTTATAATGATTTGTCACCCCGAATTATGTTCACTCAACAGCAGAAACGAACTTATGTCAACTTGCAGGCATAGAAAAAAACATTTACAGTGCAACTACTGTATTAGCTAATTAATATGCACCGCAACTTCACATAACGTCATACATAATTAATCCGTCTTCTAGATCAATACAATATCAAGTTTCCGCTTTGTAACACCAGTCGCAATACTCACCTGATGAGTGTGGTAAGCTAATATAGCTTTCCATACGAAACAGATCAGATCTGTAGTGAAATAAAGTTTAAATGAAGTAACCAAAGTTCGTCTCTTTTGTTCTTACTATATATATATATATATATATATATAGTTGTGTTAACAAAGATAGCTAAATAGATTTGTGTATTAAATAAGTGACTGCTAGATGTAGGACACTAATTAATTATTAATCATTATTGTAAAGGGGATGTGAGGATATCACGTGATAGCGGATACCTCGAGGGGGGCAGACAATGTAGACAAGATGAGCGTCAATACATCTAGTTGATATTAGTAAGATACTTGAATAAAGTCTATGAAAAGAGACAAGTTGACACTAAGTTGGCTACTTTTATTTTTATTAGTTAAATAAACCGACTTAGTTTATTTTGATATTCTAGGTAATTTAACAAATATTAAGTGGACAGCGTGATATTTAAGGTAATTTAACAGAAATTCAGTAGCTTATTTGGTATTTAAAGGGATATGGCAATATAAATTAACTTTGTATCATTTGAGAGAACTCGTGAAATGGTATAACAAGACATTTTACAATGTTCCCTTATCTTTTTTGGTTTTCGAAATAATTTGACGAAAGACAGCGTGCTGTCCGCCATCTTGGAATTATTTTCGACATGCATGTGACGTCATAAGTAGGGTAAAGTGAAATTTTTATCTTGCCAACCTTACGACATTATGAGCCAGAAACTCGATTATGTTGCACTATTTCCATTTTCAATTGGCCCACAACATTTTAAAAAGCCTTCCGCGGAAATTCGGTCACCTATGGGTTTCCCTGCTTGTGACGTCACCAATTTCCTAGTTAATTAAGTCAAATATTACAACAAGATGGCGGATTGTAGACTGTCTTTTGTCATAATTATCCAAAATATTTCAAAAACCAAGAAAGATACAGAAAAATTGTAAAAGGTCTTCTTATACCATCTAACGAGTTAATTCAAATGAGACAAAGTTAATTTATATTGCCATATCCCTTTAACGAACAAAACCTATTGGTAAACTACGGTACATCAAAGAGAATCGACTTCAAAGTAAACTAAATATATGAGTATAAATGTATAAATCTTATGAGTATCAGTAATCTGGAGAAGTACAAATCGAATAATAAAAATAAATACTATTCGTTACTAAAAATTTCGGCAGTTCACTACCTTTTCGCTTTATATCCAAAACACTGCCTATGGCAGCACTCTACTTTTTTACTTTTCTTACCACTTGAATTCTCTAAAAGGTTGGTGTACTGCCAAAATACAGTAGTGTACACTGTACAGGTTAAACGTTACGAGCCGAAGGTCCTTCGTCAGAGAATGATTACCTTTTACACATGCACTATTTAATTAGTATTCGATTTGTATTTCTACACTGCATACGCAGCATAACACGTTTATAATCAGGAGTAAAAATGTATATATACTGATTTTTTCTCCTAAATTTCCTAGGGATGTTTTCGGCGCTTAACATTGAAGAAATTTTTTCCCATAGGGTACAACAATAGATTTTAAACTTTTTCGATTGACAGTCGCTGCTTTCGCATGATATTTTACAGGATGAATAAACAGAGTCTTGTCGACAGAATACACCCTCCAAGGATGCTCGCCTTTTATGAAGTCGACATAGCCGTACAGATCGGGAAGATACGTCCCATATGCTTGTTCCCAATTTTCATGCAAATCCAAGAAAGATAAGATTGTCGGTGTAGATATTTCCAGAAATACTTTGTTTCTAAAATAGATTGCCGATAGATACTGGAATCTATCGCTGAACCTGCCCGGGACGTAAAAGATGTCAGACCAGGCTTTGAAACACAAGATTTCATTTTGCCCATTACGTAGAGCAGTAGATAACATCTCTTTGATATTCATCTTTAAGCTTTTGTTCTTAGCCAAACCCCTGATTTCTTTGTACGCTTTCTCGCAATGCTCTGCTCCATTCGTGTCCTTCCACCACCTCCAATTTTTCTTCAATGGTCTTTGACCAACCGTGTGGCACTTTTTCAAGGGTATTCGTGCTCCCAACCAAATTTTATTCTTATCAAATTTAACGTGGTTCCACCAGTTTAAAATCATATCGTCGTTGACGTAGAAATATCCTTCCAATCCGGGATTAAGACGTATCGCTTGCCCAAGACATTCGTAAGCGTAATAACCAGAATCATGTTTAACTACAATGACATTGTAGGTACTATTGCTGTCTGGGCCACATATGACAATACGAGGGAAAGCTCCTTTATAGTTGGTTAAGATTAAAGGCAAAGTATCGTAAAACGAATAATGGAAGACAATCACAAGAAGTACATCCTTAAAGTGATTTTTCAGACAGAGACCTCCGTTTGTACTGCTCTGAGGGGGGCCTGCAGGTGGAAAAAGCATCAAATGCATTTAACATATATAAATAGTAAATACGAGGAAATTATTTGGTAATTTTTTAAATTTATTTGGAAATTATATTTTAATTTTGGTAGTGTTAAAGTGTCCATGAAGTGAAAATTTCGCTAGCATTTTTTTGCTTTAGCGGACAAAGTAGCACGGCAGGAGCGGAGCGTTCGCTGAAAATTACAAGTGAATCTGCTGCATAGTCTTCGAGCAATCAACTCTCAAAGTTTGTCCATTGGCATAGTTTCACGTTACAAAATAGGGAAAGACTGGGGTTGAATATATGTGGTATATGACGTATGCAGGTGGATAATTAATGTTCAAATCAATTGTTCTTTATATGCATAGTCCACCTGCATACGTCACAAGACAATGAACCGCGCGTTTCAGATTTCACCAATAACATTTAGCCATGCCAAACTTTGAGAGTTGATAACTCGAATTCACTTGAAATTTTCAGTGTACGCTCCTGCCGTGCTACTTTGTCCGTTAAAGCAAAAAAAAATGCTAGCGAATTTTTCACTTCATAGACACTTTAATAGTGTAGGTTTAATAATAGGGCATTTCAATTGCTCAAAAATAATTTACAATACATGTATTATACATCAAATAATTTTTAATAAACCTATAACAATGGATAGATTTGGAAAAATATAATTTTATTTTACTAACGTTTCGTCACTATTGCATTAGTAACATCAAAATTTCAAATACATATATGGAAAAAGTGACTGCCCCAACCGGGATCGAACCCTGGTCTCCGAATCAACGTTTCGGCGCTCTAACCTTTGAGCTAATGAGACACGGTCAGAATTGTCAGTGATTTCTCCATATACATATTAAATTCGCCGCTTTCACTCGACACCAACAGGCAGACATCGCATCTAACCATAACGAGGAGCAAGGCCTCTCGAGCGCACTTCCCAAAGTAGCGAAGCGATACACAACGTCTTGTATACAGAGGGCTTTAAGAATAATCACCCGCAACAGAGACGTGAAATGGACGCAGCAGAGATGCAAACTGTAAGCAGACAAGACGCTAACCGGATGCAACAAAACCGCGGCAAAACGATCGCGTCTCGGACACAGTTTTTGATACAGACTAGGGTGGATTTTGACAACTCAAAAATATTTAGTGATAATATACTGCCAAACAACATTAATTACTGTACTTACTCTTTAGTGATGGTGATAATGATGATGGTGGGTTTCCCTTTGAATGCGCTATTATAAATCAGAGAAAATCTGTATATTACAACATATTAGGATTCTATTTAAAATTACAAGAACATTTTCACAGTAATTGCAAACTCCAGTGCATTAAACTGGCCAGTTAATGATAACAAATAGCTCAAAAACTGTCTAAGAAAGCCTGCGATTTAAAATAATAAAAATATTGGCTATTTTGTATAGATTTCAAAAGTACCCTAATGTAAATCACATACCCGCAACAACCAATAAAAAATTCATGAAAAACACAAGCACAATGCGGTCTCAGGGAATAAATACCACGCGGACTATAGTTGCCGTCAGATCCAAAGTAGGCCAAAGCAGCTAGACCAGTCCCAAGGACCCGTCCTAGACTTGTAAACAACGCTATATATAGTATGTACTTTTAAATTTCACCCTTGACTACTGGTACTGTACAGTATATAGGCTAATTATCAAACATTGCAATCATAATTTAAATATAATTGCAAAATATGCAATTCAAAGTTTGTATTAGCATTTGTTATTCTGCAGTATTATAAAGCACATAATTTAAATGTTATAAATTTTTAAACTGCCTTATTTTAAATCCAACCTCTGCATCTAGTGAGACCGCAAATCGCCTGCAGACAAACCGGAAGACACCCGCAACAGAGACTTGAAATGGACGCAGCAGAGATGCAAACCGGATGCAGACAAGACGCTAACGGGATGCAACAAAACCGCAAAACGATCGCGTCTCGGACACAGTTTTTGATACAGACTAGGGTGGATTTTGACAACTCAAAAATATTTAGTGATAATATACCGCCAAACAACATTAATTACTGTACTTACTCTTTAGTGATGGTGATAATGATGATGGTGGGTTTCCCTTTGAATGCGCTGTTATAAATCAGAGAAAATCTGTATATCACAACATATTAGGATTCTATTTAAAATTACAAGAACATTTTCACAGTAATTGCAAACTCCAGTGCATTACTGGCCAGTTAATGATAACAAATAGCTCAAAAACTGTCTAAAAAGCCTGCGATTTAAAATAATAAAAATATTGGCTATTTTGTATAGATTTCAAAAGTACCCTAATGTAAATCACATACCCGCAACAACCAATAAAAAATTCATGAAAAACACAAGCACAAGAACATTTTCGCAGTAATTGCAAGCTCCAGTGCATTACTGGCCAGTTAATGACAACAAATTGTAAATCTAATTTTCCAATATAAAATAACAATTTGAAAAAGATCCTTGGAACTTCTGTGTGATGGTCTGTGATGTTGTGTTGCTGTGTGATGGTCTGTGATGCTGTGTGACAAGCCCTTGCTTGGTTTTCAGGGACAATTATGCCCACATTTATCCACACAATTTACATATACCGTACAAAGCATTGACTATTACTTATAAATATAATGAGTGATGTTATTTCTGCACAAGAGTTGTTTTGATTAATTGGATTACTTTGCAAACCCATTCATGCTATTAGAAAAGAAAAGAAATTGTTGCTAGGCACCGTAAAACTGTAGAAAAATGTTTTGGATTTTGACGTTTCGAGTGGCGCCCTTCATCAGAGTAAGACGAGATGAAATAAAATAAATAGGGCTTATATATGCCAAAAGGGTGTCACAAGTAGAAAGTAGCCAATCAAATGCATTAATGAGATGTGAAAAGTTAAATCATTTGCTATTTTTTCAGTCGATCAGCGAACAGAATGAGGGGGAGGGAGAAATGACAGGTCCAATATTCAAGGGGATTATACGATAGTAAAGCGGTGAGAAAAAACAACTTGAAAAGGAATGAAAGTGCATGAGCTAATAATAAAAAAGTTCCTCGCAAACTAAAATAACAAAGAACTTGTAGGAAATTAAAGAAAAGAAAAACGTTCGTTAAGACCAAGAGGATGTGTCATGGCGCCAAGTTTAAAAATGAGACGCTTCTCTTGCCGTTTGCGGTTATCGTTATCACCTGAGATGGGAAGGAATATGGCACAGACTTTCATATCTGAAATCAAATGGTTAGAGCTGTTGAAATGGCAGGCTACAGGTTTATCAACATCATTGTTCCTCACTAAACGAAGATGTTCAGCAAACCTGTCTGAAAGGCGTCGCCCAGTTTCACCAATGTAGATTTTAGGGCATTTATCGCAAGAAATGCGGCAATAAATGATGTTGGTGGACGTGCATGAAAAGGTATGACGAATTGTGTGGTAGAATTTGGGGGCAGTAATAACTGTAGTGGGATTGAAGAAAGGGCATGTCTAGCAGTGGGAATGGCCGCAAGAAAATGTTCCCGCTAGTGCCGAGATATTTTGTTTAAGGGCACCATGTACTAAGGAATTACAAATGTTTTTATTACGGCGAAAAGATACCAAAGGGTTATCGGTGAAAATGGCTGACGTCTCAGGATCATTTTGTAAAATGTGAAAATTCCGATTGATAATATTTTTAACTTTCTAGAGGAATTTTGTTGTTTGAAACTTGGTGGTTTAGGGTAACCGAATGGAAATGAGATCTTTTTTGTTCAACGTCCATCTCATTGGTCGTTGCCTGTAAGCGGCGAAGACGCAAGAATTGAGAGGAAGGGGTGGATTGCTTAGTGTGGTTGGGATGAGAGGAAGAAAATAGAAGATAACTATGGGAGTCAGTAGGCTTGTACGAGACAGACGTTTTGAGCGAATCACCATTAATTGAAATTAAATTATCACGGAACGACACACAGGTCTCACTGGTTTCCCACATAAACTTCAGAGCAGGATGAAAATCATCAACAAAGTTGATGAACTGCTCTAAAAGGACACGTGAGCATTGACGCTGTTCCTAAATAGTCATCGCCGATAAATCTGCCGAAGAAGTCAGACAAGGGACCTGTGTATCGTTCAAAGATCTATTTTTCAACATAACCAACAAATACGTTAGCATACCACTTATTTGTTGATAATGTTCACAATCAAACGAAAAATTGTTAAATGTAAGCACTAGTTCTGCTAAGCGGGGTAACGTGGATGTTGAGGGTTCTATCAAAGAAAAACTTCAGAGCTTCAAGGGCATCACAATGGGGAATGTCGGTGTATAAGGACTTGACGTCCATGGTGAAAATAAATTTATCGGAACTACTGCACAATAAAAACTTTAAAAAACTTTATTAAATCAACGTTTCGGGGTAAGCCCCTTTGTCAAGACGTGTTTACACATTGCCAAACTGTCTTATATAAACATAAATATATATACAGTGTATATATATATACTGTCTTATATATATTACTGTCTTATATAAACATAAATATATATATAAATATATATATACACACATATATACACGTATTATGCCTGTATATATGCCAAAAGGGTGTCACAAGTAGAAGGCTATCAAATGCATGGGAGATAAACAAACTAATAATTAGTGAGATGCAAAAATGTTAAATCACTTGCTATTTTTACGGTTGATGAGCAAAATGACTGAGGTGGAAGGAGAAATATTCAAGTGTGCAATGACAGGTCCAATACAAGGGGACTATGCGATACTTTTACCACTTTCGTACTGCTTTACTATCACATAGACCCCTTGAGTATTGGAACTGTCATTGTACCCTTGCCTAGTTCTCCTCCCCCCCCCCCCCCCCCTCAGTCTGTTTCCTGATCGACTGTAAAAGTAGCAAATTGTTTAACATTTTCACACCTCGTTAATTATTAGTTTGTTTATCTCTGTCCATTTGATTGGCACCTACTTTCTATTTGCTACTTTTTGTGACACCCTTTGGCATATATATAAGCCCTGTTTATTTCTCGTCTTACTCTGATGAAGAGCTCCGCTCGAACGTCAGTATTTCGTTCCTTTCGTTCACCACCTTTTCACTTTACAAAACCCTTAAAACTGGGTTTTAATAATATCAAATTAATTTGATAGTTTGACAACTCTTGCCACTGGTCACAGCATATTTTAACACTGGTTTTAATAGTTTAGGAAATTAATTTCTTGCCATTTACAATTAGTTTGATAATTATAACTCATTGAACAACTTCCTACTTTGAATTTGATTGCTTTTTGGTTTTTAACAGTTCAAAGCAGGAAGTTATTTAAAACAAACTTCATTGATACCAGAATCTTGGCATCTCCTTCGTGTACCGGACACACAATGGACACAGACTACGTCATAGACATATCAAGGTTATTTTCTCAAGATTCAGAAGCTTTACATGAACAAAAACCCTACCATTACATAACCCAAATACAAACTCTAGTCCTAACCCTGAAATAAAGGAATAATAACCCTACTTTTAAATTGAATATTTCAATGATGTTATTTTCTGTGTCCGGTACACGAAGTAAGAGCCAGAATCTTAGTTTTCTGAAGAAGTTAACCTGTATAATTATGTGCAAATCAAATCGAAATGTCAACATCCCCACCCGGGCATAACCCCGGGAATTTGGATTTTTTTATTTTATAAGTTCAAATTCCCCAGTCCCCACCTATGTTTTTTCTTCTGTTCAAATATATACCATATGTTTTGCAAAAATTGGAGATCAAAATCAAATGCGCCACCCTCAACAATTCTATTCAACATATTGAAACAAATATTCATTTAGTGCAAAATATAAACATAAAAAATAGACTGATCAGAGATCACCGCTATGGCGGCAAAACATTTTTTGTTGAATATAGACATAGACAATGAACATTTCAGTGAACACTAGTGACTTTTCTTATCTTCAAACACTTATTTTAGCCTGACAAGGCCATTTTCTTCCAACCACTCCAAAACAAAGACAATTTTCTGACCTGGAAAATCTGACAAATTTGTCACCATTTTGAACAGAATCTGTTCAAATTCCCCACCCTCCACTGGGTTAGAATGTCAAATTCCCGCTATGTATGCCCGGGGGGATGTTGACATTTCGATTTGATTCGCGCATTATAAAGAATTATTATTATTATTATTATCAAATAAAGTGCATAGCTACCAAGTCTCACGCCTTGCACGTGTGACACGCCTCAGCATTAAAGGTCAACTATACCTTTTGAGGTTATTCTATTTTTCGTTAGAATTCGAAAAGTTCAATTCAAAACCGAAGAAATAATTGAAATTGGTTACTCGGTTTTGCTTTTATGATCTGTTAAAGATCGAGTTTTCAGCCCTTTTGCTAAACTTAGTTGAACAACGACCGCATCGGAAGAAAGCCCGGTACTACCGGTATGTGATGTCATAATGACGTCATATGATACGGCGAGAAAATACTGTATATTTTGGTTTTATTTTTAATTAGTGAAGTTTGGAATACTGTTTACTCTTGCGTGTGTGATAAGTGACAAACCAAAAATCAAGCACTGGAATATTATTTTGTTCAATAAACCTATTACCAGTATGACACCATGACGTCATACCGGTAATAGTACCATTCTTCTCAAAACGCGGTCATGCAACAAGAGATCCAAAGAAATACTCCTCAATAAATCTTGCGCTATATCAGGGTTCGAGATTTGCGGTATCCCGACGATACCAGTTTTTAATTTTGGATACCAGATGTTGAAACCTTGGTATCCCACTGGGATACCAAGGAAAATGTTGCTAAAATACCAATATTAAGCAAGATAACTAAGCCATCATAGAAATTAGTTTAGGTCAGGAAGAAATTAGCACCCATTTACCGTATTTTCCAGGCGATTACGCGCACCGCAAATTACGCTTGGAATTACGCGCAGTTTTGGCATCAAAAATATTTTAGAAGTCGTCTTTTTCGAAGCCTTCAAAACCTTCTTCTTCTGTGTCCCTGTGGAACAAGGCCAACAGGTCGTCTTTCGTATTTTAATGAGGTTATGACATAACCACTGTTAACAACAAGTAAACCGGGTTGCGTCACAAGATGGCAGGAATCTCGTCATTAGTACATTGGTACGCGAAGTATCCGCACATACATGTACGCTCTCGAGCTCGAGTAATCATCGAAAATCGAACATCACATTAAAGAAAGAAAAACGGCAGACCCAACCCATAGAGAAGAACTTCCACCGTCACCCGCAATCGACTGGGCTACCGCCTTCAGCTCGCCGGAATTTATGCATGTCTTTAAACAATCCGCCATCGCAATGCTCGGTCAGGCACAGTTATGGTCAAGGGCATATTTGGCCCGCGTGACCCAAACGCTGAACGCTCACCACTCAGAAGACTCCATAAACGCTGGCTCTGCATGTATGTTAAATGGAAGTGCCAATTCATCGCGCTCGCGATGTGTTTTCGGTACAAGCTCGTCGCTTGCGTTTGGCATCGTACTCTTGTGGAGTATTAATACTAAAATAGAATGGGCCACGAAGTGCTCATTCATCACGCTCGCGATTGTGTTTTTCGGTACAAGCTCGTGGCGTGCGTTTGGCATCGTACTCTTGTGGAGTATCAATACTAATGAAGTGCTCATTAATCGCGCTCGCGATGTGTTTTTCGGTACGGAGTACCAATACAAAAATAGCATGGGCCATGAAGTGCTCATTCATCAAGCTCGCGATGTGTTTTTTTCGGTACAAGCTCGTGACATGCGTTTGGCATCGTACTCTTGTGGAGTATCAATACTAATGAAGTGCTCATTAATCGCGCTCGCGATGTGTTTTTCGGTACGGAGTACCAATACAAAAATAGCATGGGCCATGAAGTGCTCATTCATCAAGCTCGCGATGTGTTTTTTTCGGTACAAGCTCGTGGCATGCGTTTGGCATCGTACTCTTGTGGAGTATCAATACTAAAATAGAATCGGCCATGAATTGCTCATTCATCGCGCTCGAGATGTGTTTATTTTTTCTGTACAAGCTCGTGGCGTGCCTGTGGCATAGTACTCTTGTGGAGTTGCTCATTCATCGCGCTCGCGATGTGTTTTTCGGTAAAAGCTCGTGGCGTGCGTTTGGCATCGTACTCTTGTGGAGTACCAATACTAAATAGCATGGGCCATGAAGTGCTCATTCATCACGCTCGCGATGTTGTTGTTTTTTTCGGTAAAAGCTCGTGGCGTGCGTTTGGCATCGTACTCTTGTGGAGTATCAATACAAAAATAGCATGGGCAATGAAGTGCCCATTCATCACGCTCGCGATGTGTTTTTCGGTACAAGCTCGTGGCGTACGTTTGTCAACACTAAAATAGCATGGGCTGTGATGTACCTGGCTGTCATCAGAACACGATCGAGCTTAGATTCGTCAAAACGAACTGTACTTCAGCAAACGACCACCCCGAGGTGATCGATCGACGAATACGTTTTAACTGAAATTCAGGCAAGAAGAGTGCTCGAGCTAACCACAGTGTCTCCTCAGTCCCTGCACATTAATCGTCTTGGCGTTATCGCCCCCCCCCAAAAAAAAAATAATAATAATAATAAAAATAAATAAATAAATAAAAAATAAATAAAAAAAATGTTGTGTCTTCCTTTCTCGCTCGCATATGCTGGAAACGCTCGCTTTAGGCTCTTTACTCTACGCACACACTACGAGTACAAACAGCTCAGGCTCCGTCGCGCTCGCAATAATGTACTATCAACTAAATGAGGGTTAATATTGCGATTCCCCCACGCGGTGGGTCCTAAGCTCGTGGTCCTCATCGGGAGTACGAATCGCTCGAGCGATAAGTGCCCATTCATCGCGCTCGTTAATGCTCGTGTTCCATCGTTAAGATACTCATCGGGAGTACCAACCGCTCGGGCTTTAAGTGCCCATTCATCGCGCTCGCGATGTGCTCGTCAACGCTCGTGGTCCATCGTCGGTACTCATCGGGAGTACCAACCGCTCGGGCTTTAAGTGCCCATTCATGCGCTCGCGATGTGCTCGTCAATGCTCGTGGTCCATCGTTGAGGTACTCATTGGGAGTACCAACCGCTCGGGCTTTAAGTGCCCATTCATCGCGCTCGCGATATGCTCGTCAACGCTCGTGGTCCATCGTCGGTACTCATCGGGAGTACCAACCGCTCGGGCTTTAAGTGCCCATTCATGCGCTCGCGATGTGCTCGTCAACGCTCGTGGTCCATCGTTGAGGTACTCATTGGGAGTACCAACCGCTCGGGCTTTAAGTGCCCATTCATCGCGCTCGCGATGTGCTCGTCAACGCTCGTGGTCCATCGTCGAGGTACTCATTGGGAGTACCAACCGCTCGGGCTTTAAGTGCCCATTCATGCGCTCGCGATGTGCTCGTCAATGCTCGTGGTCCATCGTTGAGGTACTCATTGGGAGTACCAACCGCTCGGGCTTTAAGTGCCCATTCATCGCGCTCGCGATATGCTCGTCAACGCTCGTGGTCCATCGTCGGTACTCATCGGGAGTACCAACCGCTCGGGCTTTAAGTGCCCATTCATGCGCTCGCGATGTGCTCGTCAACGCTCGTGGTCCATCGTTGAGGTACTCATTGGGAGTACCAACCGCTCGGGCTTTAAGTGCCCATTCATCGCGCTCGCGATGTGCTCGTCAACGCTCGTGGTCCATCGTCGAGGTACTCATTGGGAGTACCAACCGCTCGGGCTTTAAGTGCCCATTCATCGCGCTCGCGATGTGCTGCTCGTCAACGCTCGTGGTCCATCGTCGAGGTACTCATTGGGAGTACCAACCGCTCGGGCTTTAAGTGCCCATTCATCGCGCTCGCGATGTGCTGCTCGTCAACGCTCGTGGTCCATCGTCGAGGTACTCATTGGGAGTACCAACCGCTCGGGCTTTAAGTGCCCATTCATCGCGCTCGCGATATGCTCGTCAACGCCCTCGGCCTTTCGGTCAGTGGTAGTGTCAGTTTCGAGTAATTCCATGTCAATTCATCCAAGGGGTGGAACCACATCTCTTCAATTTTTTTCAAATTTGGAGGATAAATTTGTAACCATGAGACAAGTAAAAATCCAAAATTTCAGACTTGTACCTTTAATAGTTTGCGATTTATGGGATATTATATGGGGGATTTTGTCGAAAAATGGGCGTGGCTCACATGACTTACCTTGGGTAGTGGCTAAGTGAAATATTAACAAAACTTAGAAAATTTACTGTATTTTCATGAAAATTGGTGCACTGATTAAGTTGATGTTGTAGAATCCAAAAATTATAATTAAAAATATATACAACCAAAAGGTAATGTGTCAGTTGCTCTTCAAATTTGAAATTTCGAAAATGACCAGCAACATGATATGGCACACTTGAGGCATAAATTTAGCAATGTGGGGAACATGAAACAGAAATTTTGAGATAACCATCTTAAAGTGCATATGTCCATAAGTATTTTAGGGTAGTTTCATCAATTGTTCTGTTCTGCCTCAAAAGTTATGATGGCTTAAAAATATATACCAACATTTATGTTTTTACACATACGCATCATTATTATGAAGGCTGTACACTTTGATAGCTTGATTTATTTCTTAAACAGAAAGCAACAATATGATAATTAGAACAGTTAATGAGTCCCAATTTCAAGCTCTAAATTTAGAATTTTTTCATAATCACTATCACTTATCTGATACATCCTTCCCGTGGCTGTTTTGGGGGTATCAATTTTGCAACTGAATTTATCAAATGGAACCCAGCATTGATCATCTCTTGTTGGCCATTTAAACCTTTTGCTTGGTCCATGAGGGTGCATAAATTTAACAAGAAAGTCCTTCTGTTCCTGGTTAATTTCTTCCACCAAGCCAACCCACCAAAATGAGTCGTACTGGCAGGTGATAAACCCCATTGTCTTTACATCTGAAACCTGCTCTGCTGTTACATTGTCAAAGAATGTGAATGTTCCAGCTGCTGCCTCGTCATCTCTTGTAGCTAATTTTCCCTTCAGAAAGTGGAAAAAAATGATGGTAACTCCTTGTACCAGGAATTGTCTTCCCATTCTCAAATCTGTTAGACAGCGCTTGTCTGATAGGAGCCATATCCATCTTTGTTACCTTTAAAAATTTGATGCCAGTAATATTTGACTCGCAAAACTCATACATTTTGTCCATTGACAATATTTGATCGTCTAAAGGTCTCTGCAGACTTGCCCTTGCAACTAGTCTTTTAACAGTACCTCCAATACCATCACAGGGTGATTTTCCATGGCTGGTTGCAAAGAATGTCCATTTTGCAGTTAAGCCAAAATCTCTGAAATGGTGACAAAGATTTAAGAGGTTCTTAAAGTTTTTATACTGACCAGCACAACCATCTGAAAAATATTCTATGCTGGTAACACTGGGGAGTTCTCTCTTCAAATACTTTACAATCTCTGCTTGCACTTGATACACAAAGCAAGTGTCATGCTCCATGTCATCAGATATTACACAGAGAGACTCACATTGTAGCTTATCATTCTCCACGTAGTATATAGCAACTGGATGCAGAGTACAACCGATTTTGTTCCAATGAAAGCCTTGGATTTCATCTTGCACCATAAACTGGTAATTTTCGGCAAAGTCTAACAGAGCAATGCATGATGTTCCACACAATTCTTCTTTCTGATCCTTCAGATACCTGGATTGACTTTTTGCTATAAAAGAATGCACAGTCAAATTACTGATTGCATTAACAAGAAGTTCAAGAAACTCTTCAGTAGATGTTGTTTGAGTATTTAGCATTGCTCTATCAGTCCCCTGCCATTGCTGGAAAGAAATTTCTTCCTCTAGCGAATCGACGAACATTTCCTCCAAGTAATGTTTAAGAGCGTTTGCTCCTGGGCAACGTTCACAGCGATGTACCATACACATCTTGTTGTTCAGATCACAAACAGTCATTGCCATGAGATCACGATAGTTTTTGTCAATATTAGCAGCATTCACTAGTAGTTGTGCATTCTGATGGCTGGTACATACACAAACAGAATGAGTCCCCGCAGAACCAACTGACACACACCATTTAGGCATTAGACTACAAAATTTCGAAAAGCCAACCTTGGCATGTGGATACTTCTCTTTGAAGGCACTATACAGCTCCTTTAAGTTGCAGAGAAGTAACCGTCGCTGTTTATGCACATTCCGTGAGACACTAACATAGTCCTTTTCCCCTGGCATTAGTCTTGAGAATTCATCATCCTCCAAAAAGTTCACAACAAGTGATTGTGTGTCTTCAGCAAGTGTTTTGCCACGTCTTGGATTGGGTACAGATAAAATTCCCCTTTCTTCTTTCAACTTTCTGGCAGCACGAATAGTATACTCTGACACATTGAAAAACGCTGCAGCTGATTTACGGGACCATGACTCAGGTGTGAGGGTCAAAATTTGAATTTTCATTTTGTAATCTGACGTTCTGAGCTTTTCCTTCATAAGATAAGTCAATGTATCTAAATCTGCTGCCTTTGCTTGTATGGAGGGTAAAATTGTTGCATGTGGGTCTTTTCTTTTCAAATCTGCACTATCGACATCAAGGACAGCTGCTACTCTGTCCTCAATTGATGCACACGCCCGATCTATTTTGCTCTTTGCTTCACTGATTTTTCGTTGCTTTGATAGGCTGTGTGTTTTTATAGGGGAAACTGCCAGCTCCTCAAGACTAGTATTCGTTAAGTCTCTTGCATCATCTCTTGCAATTTCTCTTGCAATTTCTGATATTTCACAGTCAGTGTCGTTATCTGTCTGTGACTCATCATTTTGTTCTTCAATTGCGGCCTTCTTAAAGCAGTTTCTACAAAGTTGCCAGCCGGGTATTGCATTAAATCCCTTTTGCCTAAGTTTCTTTGCAAGATCAAGGGCAATATTATGGCCACCCTTCACCTTACCTTTATGGATATTGAATATATTGCAACATTTGTTGAATCTTCGTTCAAATACACCACTCAACATTTTACTATGGTGTATGCAGATAGTGATGTTAGTTTTATCCTGCTGTAAAGTCATTCCTGCTCTCATAAGAAATATTTCTTGCATATCTCCACAATAGTCACTAAGCTTTTCCATACCCTGTATCCTTGTATGGGAGAGCTTATGGCATTCATCTCCCATAGTTTCTCCAAAACTACACTTACTCAAAGTCATCTCGACATCCATGATTGATTTAAAAGTTACTAAAATGCATATACCATATATGGATATATACATATCAACTTTTCCCACAGATGGCCCAAGCTCTCTGTGTGTGTTTCTTCCATTATTTTGCTTAAAAATTTTACTTTAATCATAAACGTATGGTTTACTTAGCTTTAGCATGATAAAGATCAATTATCAGTGTAATAATAAATTTTTCGAATATGCAAAACATAAATGTTGGTATATATTTTTAAGCCATCATAACTTTTGAGGCAGAACAGAACAATTGATGAAACTACCCTAAAATACTTATGGACATATGCACTTTAAGATGGTTATCTCAAAATTTCTGTTTCATGTTCCCCACATTGCTAAATTTACGCCTCAAGTGTGCCATGTCATGTTGCTGGTCATTTTCGAAATTTCAAATTTGAAGAGCAACTGACACATTACCTTTTGGTTGTATATATTTTTAATTATAATTTTTTGGATTCTACAACATCAACTTAGTCAGTGCACCAATTTTCATGAAAATACAGTAAATTTTTATTAATATTTCACTTAGCCACTACCCAAGGTAAGTCATGTGAGCCACGCCCATTTTTCGACAAAATCCCCCAAATATAATATCCCATAAATCGCAAACTATTAAAGGTACAAGTCTGAAATTTTGGATTTTTACTTGTCTCATGGTTACAAATTTATCCTCCAAATTTGAAAAGAATCTGAAAGATAAGGTGTCATTATTCAAATTTTCTGGATGAATTGACATGGAATTACCCTTTCGCGAATTTCTAATTTGGCTTCGGTATTTGGATGAGTGATGCTAGGGCATCACCTTGGTGGTCAATTCAAGATTTCACCTGCTCGGATCTTGACTTGAATCCAAATACTGCGACTCGTTTCAGGCTTCCCCCTCGCTCAACAGCTTGCACCTAACCTTCCAAACGGGTAAGTAGAGGTGCACGTAGTTGTTAAATGAGGTTATGACATAACCAAGGTTAACAACAAGGAAACCGGGTTGCGTCACAAGATGGCAGGAACTGGGAGGAGCCTGATAGGACTGGTTTGGCATACATCTCATCATTAGTACATTGGTACGCGAAGTATCCGCACATACGCTCTCGAGTTTGAGTAATCATCGCCCACCATCCCGCCCTTTAGTCAATGGTCCAAATGGTAAGTTTGTTTTCTTTTCCACCAAATTTTTGGTGTGATTGGTGCAAGCTATCGCGAGGGGGTGGTCAATTCAAGATTTCACCTGCTCGGATCTTGACTTGAATCCAAATACTGCGACTCGTTTCAGGCTTCCCCCTCGCTCAACAGCTTGCACCTAACCTTCCAAACGGGTAAGTAGAGGTGCACATAGTTGTTAATTGAGCTATTTAGAGAGCAATGACCCACATTCAGCTGGCATCCACGTGAACCTGACTGACGTTTGGGCAGACGATACGCCTCAAGTTTCGTATTTCCAACTATTACTCAGATAAAAGTACTATTTTTAAAAGTACTATTTTTAAAAGTACTATTTCTAAGTGGTGGGCGAATTTTATGCAATTTGACACCATTGAACACTATCTTCCCTTTGGCAAAACCCATTCAGTTTCTTGTGAAACCTATTTAACTTATTTTTGAAATTGTAAAAATTGTTCTGCTAACGCATTACGCACACCATCCTATAACACGCAGCAACTTTAAACATTTTATTTCAAATGATCAAAGTGTATGTGGCCTGTGTGAGGAGTGCTATGGTGTATGTAAGTGAGACGTGGGCCATGACTGGGAGCTGAATAATAGACTGGAGAGGACAGAGATGCGGATGGTGCGGTGGATGTGTGGCGTATCGCTGAGGGATAAAGTGTCTAGTGAGAAGCTGAGGGAAAGAATGGGTATTGAATCGGTGTCTGACGTGGTAAAGAGGAGCCGATTAAGGTGGCTGGGACATGTGCTGCGGAAAGAGGATGGTGACTGGGTGAAGAGGTGTATGTCGCTTGAGGTTGATGGTGTAAGAGGAAGAGGAAGGCCAAGGATGACATGGAGCCAGGTAGTGGAGAGGGATATGAGAGAGTGTGGGCTGAAGAGGGAAGATGCGCATGATCGTGGAAAGTGGAGGAAACTGTCGTGGGGAACCACCGGCCATCCCCTGCGTAAGCGGGGAAAACGGCCGTAAAAGGTCTGTTGTTGTTGTTGATCAAAGTGGAGTGACATAATTTGTTGTCCTGTTTAATTACATGAATTATTAACAAAGAAACAGATCGATGTTGAAATTTCTGGTGAAAACGATTACATCCAATCCACTGCGGAAATTTGGAAAAGTGAAAATGTAAACAGTAAATGCAAGGACAAGGGATCAAAATGCAACCCCTGTAGCAAATGCAAAAGCTCAATCTGCTGTGCCAGGCACGAATCCGGCCAAAAGAGCACTGTAAGCTCTACATGAGAAGGAATTTGAAAAGATATGTGTGGTGTTTAGAGTTTCACTCTCTCTCAGCAAAAAAGGCCATTTTCAGATTACGAATGGGCCCTTGACCTTCAGGAAATTATGCATATGATAAGCCTAGGATATTAATATAATACTATTGTAATTACAATAGTTAATATATAATGCACATGTGGGTTATATTAACTATGATATCACAAAAGTATGTTTTTTGGTATTAAAATTTGGATACCAGATTTTCATTTGGGATACCAGTTCAGAAATGCTGGTATCCACATGGGATACCACCAAAAAATGTTAATCTCAAACCCTGGCTATATCATGAAATTCATTTTTTTCTTCACTTTTACAAAGTTAGATGATATCTCTTTTGGAGGAAAATAGAACCTCAAAAGGTACAGTTGACCTTTAATGCTCACGCTCACACGCCGGACATAAGTGATCTCACGCCTCAGCTTTGTTTGCAGAGCTCCGTTGCTGATATTTAATACTTAACGCTTGAAATCCTGCTAAAAACGAATTAAATCTTATTCGTAATCCTCAAATGTATACAATCCCTCGGGAAAATTAATATTTAAATGTGACCGCAGGTTTTCCGAGTCAGTGAGTCGCGCGTATGCCTCGCAGGCTCAGTTCTGAGAATGAGATTTCCACGAATTATGGCTGACATGGACGCTATCATGTTTTTTAAAATTCTTCACAAATGTGCTGTCAGAATGCGGGAAGTGCTGTTTCAGAGATCCAAATTTCATGCAGTATAGGACAAACGGCATTAAAATCATGTTTTAAAACATTTAAAATTCTTCACAAATGTGCTGTTAGAATGTGCTTTCAAATGTGCTTTCAGAGATCCAAATTTCAAAAACTTTCCAGGGGGTATAATCCAGGTATTTATACTCAAACTTGGCAGCGATGAAAGGGTCAAACCATACATTATCACAAAAACAACAACAATAAATTGAATTTACTTGCAAGGAATTTGTTCCACAATGCAATGTCACGAGTTACACTTGATTTGTTCCATCGGGAGGTACCTTCAAATGAATTTAACCTTTAACCTTTTGACAGAATGTTTTTGCTAATTGTGACAAAATTAATCGAATATAATATCAATAAAATACAAATAACAAAATAATATATAAATATATATATAAATATACAAACATAATGCGAAAATTATTTGGCCGAAGGCACATTTACAGTTCACTCGATTAAACTGTGTTCCTACCTGATAGTGGTAAAGGCGCGGGACGAATATTTACCAAATGAGATCCAACTGAGAGTTCATTCTCGCCTAATGCACTAGTCAATTGAAAACCCCACCCCCCCGGTCCCGGGACATAGTGGGGGATAACAAGGGGATGGGATCACTTTTGAACAATAATTTGTCCCCTGGGGGTGGTGGGTTATATAACTTTTGCTTCACGATCCAGTCCCCACCTGGGGGAAGAGGAGAACGGACATGGTAAATCAACGAAAATGGCGGCAGACGAACGAAAACATGCGGCTTAAAAACTGACCTGCTCCAGACTAAAAATAGCATCACTGCTATGTCATTATGATTATGGTAATATGATACACGCTATCTGTCAATGTTTTCATGATTCTGTAGACTGTATCACTGTGGCGAGATTCCGATAAATGCAGTTTATTCTTATCGTCGAGATCATCTTGGTTTATTCTGTTGGTTTATTCTTTTCGAGATTCTTGCCCCAAGGCAAACGTAAATATACGATCAAACGATCCAGTAACATGCAGTATACATGATTTGAGAGTTTTAAATACTGTACTCGTTGTCTATTTGAACGGCTAAACCTTGAAAGTTGAAATACAGGTTTTTCAAATTCCCGATATAATTTGAATAATTTCGCCGGCGGTAATTTATGCCGCTAGCGTCGGGAGTGCTAAATTTATCGGCCAATCAGAAGCCGCAGGGATTCCTGCTAACAACCACTCAGTGCTAACGCCGCCTTGTCTGATGAGACGTCAGTATTTTGTCACTAAATTCTTGGCAGTTTACCACCTTTTCACTTTGCTATATATCGAAAACACTGTCTACGCAGCACTCTACTTTTTTACTACTCTCCGATAAAAGCTAAACCGTTTAAAAACATCTATAATACCCAAGTTGAAACAATAAATTATATCGACAGACTCGTTAAAGGTGCCGTCAAGTCCGTTCTGCGCATGTCCACGTTTCTGTTTACATCGTTTGTTTACATTGCATTATATAAACATTGAACATGAAGTATTGCGGATTTTTTTCACACGCTTGAGCTTTTCCCCCTAAAAAGCATGTTATAAGAAGCTGTTTGGTTCATAAATGTTGTTGATATATCAAACTACAACTCATGCCTTCGCCACCTTTAACGAATACTCGCTTTCTAACTGTCGCAAATCTATTCCGTTAAAGTTTGTTTACATGTGGGGTCCCCAACATTTGAAATATCACACATGCGCAGAACGGACTTGACTGCACCTCTTTGATGGTTTTTCCGCAGTTCAAATTTTATCTAGCTTGTAGAAAGTATCTAAAACGTTTCTATTTTCCATTAACTCTTTGTGGTTTCACAAGGCCAAATTTCCTGCGGCGTGAATAATAATAATTTACGCTGCACTGCAGGAAAGTTGGCCGGCATGTGCTCTGACAACAGTAGTTATGTCTAACTAAAATATATATCATATTGCATCATGTGTAACATGAGCCCTGTGCGCTTCAGCGGTGTTGCTATTTTTAGTCTGGAGCAAGGAATGTTTTTAATCCATTGATTTCACACTTCTATCGAGCCATCCAATAAATCTTGTGTTCGATCCTTATTTTAAGATAGTTACTAGAATCAGACAAATTTACATTTGTAATCAATATTTATAAAATTTGCATAGTTAAATATTTCCTGCATTAATGAATATTTTGGCTGGTTTTGCAAGGTGTTATTTCAATACAAGGACAGAATGGGAGGGGGATTTACCCTAAAAGTATCCCCCAGGAACTGGGGGTTTTGACATCATTTGCTTGGAGTCTAGGTCAAAACCCCCACTATGTCCCGGGACCGGGGGGGTGGGGGTTTCAATTGACTAGTGCATAACAGTAAAATTAATAAGACAAAAAGCATAATAAAAGCTAGAAATACCGCGATCGATCTTGGCGTCATCTTTTGCAGGAGGATACATGTATGTATTAATATCTTCTTGATATACAGAAAATGTGAAAGATTAGCGCTGCTTATCAATAAAATACAAATAACAAAATTATATGTGAATATATATATAAATATACAAACATATTACGAAAATTATTTGGCCGAAGATACATTACAGTTTACATTATTCATTTCACTCGATTAAACTGTGTTCCTACCTGACAGTGGTACAGGCGCGGGACGAATATTTACCAAATGAGATCCAACTGAGAGTTCATTCTCGCCTAACAGTATAATTAATAAGACAAAAAGCATAATACAAGCTAGAAATACCGCGATCGATCTTCGCGTCATCTTTTGCAGGAGCTAGGATATGTAATATTTTCTTGACCATATACAGAAAATGTGAAAGATTAGCGCTGCTCGGCCACGACGCCAGGGAACCTGGAACGAAAAAATCTCGTATTCCGCGTCCGAATATAACCCCTCCGTTACCCAACCGTCTGCTCACATGTACTTCTAGCAAATACAAGGCATTGACGAGAAAATACAAGGCGCATTGCCCTCGTACAAGCCCACTAGATGTGAGGTTACTGAGCGCCTGCGTCTAACAGTAAATTTCTAATCCCGTATGCTTAGTCTGTCTGCAGGTGCGTGCTCGGGAGTGTGCAGGCGGGGCGGCGCCACTGACCTCTATATAGAGGTCAGTGGGCGTAGAGCGCCAGCAATGGTTGATGGGAAGGCGATAAAGGAAAACATTCTCGCGCGCCCCTCCTCCTACCTCCTCCGCAGGCGTTTTTTTTGGCGAGAAATTAAGGGCGTTTTTTGGGCGAGAAATTAAGGGCGCTTTTTTGGGCGAGCAGGGCGCTTCCTGTCCGCACAAAAAAACGCCTGCGAATCAAGGAGGTAGCCCCTCCTCTCAAATTTCCGCGCGCCAGGCGAGCAACCTCGTACCCAGGCTCACGGTGTACCGGAACACAGAATATTGCATCATTGAAATGTTGGGTTTAGACGGTATATAGGGTTAGTATTTCTTTATTTCAGGGTTAGGGCTAGAGTTTTATTTGGGTTATGGTTAGAATTTTTTGGATCCTGTTCTGCTTCTGAATCCTGAAAAAATAACTTTGATGAGGCGTATACGTAGTCTGTGTCCATTGTTTACCGGTACACGGTGATCATGCTAGGCTATTTGCCTAATAATTTCTAAGCACAAAAACCGTTTTTACGAAGGGTATGCACATTCTCGTAATATAATAGACACGTGTGTTATGTATTTAGACTCGGTAATTCCAAAACTGTTTTCAGAATTGAAATCGATAACGTTCAGATAACGTTCAAAATCTACGTGCGACGAACCGACCTTTGTTATCGACAGACGCGGTCTGGGCACTGGGGACGACCAGCGGATTCGTATTTCTAATAATAATAATAATAATAATAGAGTGCAAACTGATGCCATTTACCTAGATTTTTCCAAAGCCTTCGACAGGGTCGACCACCAGGCCAACTCTTACTTAAAAAGCTACGCAATTTTGGCATCGGTGGTAATTTATTAAAGTGGTTTAAGAACTATCTATTGGATCGCTACCAGAGGGGTGACGTCCTTGGCCAAACATCACAACCACTCAAAGTGCTATCTGGGGTGCCCCAAGGTTCAATTTTGGGTTCTCTACTATTCCTCATATATGTGAACGATCTTCCCGAGGTAACCAATACATCATCCGTTGCTTTGTTTGCCGACGACACCAAATGTTATCGTGCGATTAAAGACACAAGGGACGGGAATACCTCCAGCACGACCTTGATAAATATGCTGGTGGTGCGAAGAATGGCGAATGGATTTAAACCAGTCCAAATGCGGTCTACTTAGATTGACTAGGAACACCAAACCCATACAGAAATGCTATCATCTGACAGACACCACAGTTAACACCAAGGATGTTCAGAAAGATCTTGGAGTTCTGATCACTCATGACCTTAAGTGGAACTCATATGTATCGGGAGTAGTAGCTAAAGCTAACAAAATGATGGGTTTCATAAGAATTAAGATCTTCCCTTGATATCCACGACCAGTGTGTTCGTCACTGCATTATTATACACAGTTTTAGTTAGAGTCACTTTGCATACTGTTCACAAGTTTGGTCTCTGCAAACTGTGTCACTAATTCTCAACGTCGAAAGAGTTCAACGCCGTGCTACTAAGTTTATTCTGTCATTACCATTTAGATCTGACGTTAGCTATAAGTGTAGACTTCTGAAAACAGAACTGTTACCCTTATCGTACTGGCATGAGTACCTGGACTTGGTATACGTTTTCAAGTCAATATTTGCTTCAAATGATCCTTACATCTCCGTCAAGTCTTCCAGTCGTGTAACTGCAGGCGAACAGATATAAATCAAATACAATTAATTAAAATATTCCTAAAGTAAACACTCTAACTTTCCAGAATAGCTTCTATTGTAGGGCACCAAGAATTTTCAATTCCTTACCATCATATTTACGATATCCTAATCTCTCTATAGGCCAATTCAAATCTGAATTGTTAAAGTACTACCAACGAAAATACGATGTAGTAGAAATTCCGCAAACGTTTAAAACGAAAGTCTGTGTAAAATGTCACTCATGTCGTCCCCTATTTATGTCTTAGTTTAGAAGTTAACCATGTTATCTGTTTGATTTAATTTTATATCATAGGGACCCCGTAATGGAGCAACAAGCTCTGTGGGACATCCCTGCCACCTTTTTGGCAAAGCTTGTAAAATAAAATAAAAATAATAACTCCACATGTCAGCTAACCCGTTTCGTTTGGAGTGGCCTGAATCCGTAGTCAATTTATCCTGGGCGTTCTTTTTATTAGGGTTAGGATGTATTTCATCATACAGGCATCATTTCGTCCCACCTCTCGCGGATACTAAAAAAGATCGTCCAGAAGACGATTTCTTGCGGGAGGGATAAACACCCGGGATAAATTGACTATACCGCCTGAATCGATCAACCTGCATCCCATGTCAACAGTCTAAAATTCGGAAAAAATATGAAAGTTGCTAAGTTCTCAAATTAAGAACTGGATCAGTATAATATGAAAAAGAGAAATAAGAGAACTTCAATGTGCCGAAAAATACTTAAGAGTACTTACGTGTATTCATGGACGACGTTTTGGACGACGTATCCTTCATCTGACCTGAAGAAGGACACATCGATCGTCGTCCATGAATATACGTAAGTCTAAAATTCAGAGACATACCACGGCCCCAATCCAACAGTTCGAGCCACCCGACCGCCGTTTCTATTACATTTATTTCACGTAGATATTAATTGTCGGCCCACTTCCCCAGTCTCAAGGGTTCCGCTACCTTTTCGCAGGTATCGACCGCGCTACGTAGAAATTGTTTTTGGGATCACTTTCCATGGGAAGCCATCTGATTGGCTAACCCGAAACAACTTTTATCCTAACCTAACCCTAAATAACCCTAATCCTACCCCCACACCCCTGAGCAGAAAATTTTAATGGAATCACTTTCCATGGGAAGCCATCTGATCCCAAAAAAGGTCCCAAAAAAAGTGATCCAAAAAATAATTTTGCCCGCGCTACACCCTTGATGGACTGAAGTGTATGACGGCGCGGATCCTGTGCTCGTATACCGTAAACCTCCGATTATAAGCCCTGGGCTTATATAAGTTCGTAAGCGTTTTTTGATGGGCTTATAAACGGGGGTGCTTATATACGGGGGGGGGGGCTTATAAATGGACGACATTTTGGGTTAGTAAAGGGGCACCATGTTTACAACTATTCCTACAAGGTTGGTGAAGATTTTCTGTGTGAAATAGAAGTATGGAGCTTTCACAGCAATAATGCCATTGCAATATTAAAGAAAAATAAATTAAGAGGTGGTTGGACATGTTCCCGAGGCATTAGCAGCAAAGTTGCACCCTTTGATAAAAGCCTGGAAAGTCTGCATGAAGGTTACAACTGTTATCACAAGACAACAAAGAAGAGCACCAGAGGGAACATGGGTCCTCGGAGGGGGAATAGAACTTCCGTGTACATACTTCCTTTACGGGCCAAAGCTACACAAAAGATTCGTCCGTGATGCCTTGAAACACCATCAGGACGAACATTCAAGCGTTTTGTAAAATTAATACTTTATAACATTAGTAAATACACACTGCAATAAAATGTTTTTGTTCAGTTACCGCTATGTGGAATTTTTTGAGTGCAATAGCTAATAGTATAAAATATAGTGGGCGTATATTCGGGGGGGGGCTTATATTTGGAATGGTGTTGATGGGCTTATATTCGGGGGGCTTGTATTCGAGGGGCTTATAATCGGTGGTTTACGGTAGCTTTGTTGGCTTGTTGAATTTCACAATTTGGCCAACCCAGAACTATTACGTCTAACCGCGGTTGTCATGTTCGAATCCAACTTGTGGACTACTTTCATTTTCTACCGCCTACCATCCGCAATTATTATTATTATAACAATCTAATAACATAACAAAAAACAAAACAAAACAACAACCTATAAAATGCAGTTACAAGCAGTTCATCTTTCCATTCAAATATCCATCAACTTTTAAAGTTTTGTTTTGAAAAATTTGAAAGAGGAAGGCATTGTTAGTTCATCTAGCAAAGTGTTCCAATCGACTAGTCCTTGATAGGATAGTTATTGTTTACCCCAGTTAGTTTTAGCACGTGGTAGATAGAAATCACAATTTCGCCGAGTGTCATAGTTATGTATATCATAATTGAATTTAAAATTGAAATCAAGATTAACTTCGTTATACAGGCACTTGTGTAATATGAGGCGTCTATGGACGAGTCGTCTAACATGTAGAGCTGTTTCCATTTTAAGGCCAGAATTATATTAGCATCAATTGAACCGACGGAATCGTCGAGCACTTCCATCGACAACGTACGTGAAGGCGTCCCTGAAAGCTCGCAACCAAGACGGACCAATTTCCATCACTCCAAATACTAACACAAATCACAAAAGGTCAAAATTACAACTGAACTATTTCATATAATCTTTAATACTCGTGCTTTATCTCGTCCTAGTCTCCGGTGCAAATGTTCGCATGCCTGGAGATTCTACTCGATCGCCACAGAAATCCCATCGAGTGCGGAAACGGGTTGGTAAGTTACGCAACCTGAAGGCGTGGTTGCAACGCGCGTCTTTTCGATCGACGAATGGGCTTGAGACAGTCGATTGAGACAGGTGTGGGTAGTTCTGTATACCATTTCCGCAATTCCTCAACCTCGTTCCCAGAAGGGAAAAGGCCCTGGGAACGAGGTTGCGTATCCCTAGCATGATAATCGGCAATTCATCCCACCTGTCCAATTTGGTAGGGTCGTCAAAACGATCACGTGTGAATCTGTCGATAGTAAATCATATAACCAGAACGAATCACACGTTTCCGCCAGTAAAGTTCAAGTATAATCACTGATTTGCCAACATGTCATGGTATTAGTTTGTAATACCGTGTGTTTACGACGAAATATAATTTGTATTGTTTGAAATTCGTCGCGAAATGTCAACCAATGTATGTTCGCTCATGCATGCTAATGAGCTGAGGAATTAAACATTTCCCTGTTTCGAGCTAGGATATTTAGGGAATAAATGGTGAGAACAAAAGTGAGAACAAAAGAATAGTGAGAACAAAAGAAATGGAGGTAAACATGGTGCTATGGACAGTAAAAGCACGGGTAATGCCAACCTCGTACCCAGGGTCTTATCTCCGCTCCCCCTGCCACCTCGTACCCAGGGTCTTATAACCGCTGGGGAGCGGAGATAAGACCCTGGGTACGAGGTTGGGGCAGTGAACTCTATATATGGAACGCTAACTCCCAGTCATAAGTCGGGTAAAAAGTGAGGCAAGGTTTCAGGCCCCCACGCGGTTTGCAGGTACATTTTTTGAATTTTTTATTTTTGGATGTTAGAACAGTTAGATTATCCGCTCTTTTTAAGAAAACTACGTTCGCTAGCCGGATACGCTGTACGCATATTGTAAACACATAATTTATCTTTGTTTTAATATATATTGTAGCTTTGGGAGTTGATTATTTCTCAAGAAAATGTTCGTCGAAGACAGCCGAAAGTTCGTGTTTTTTTTTACAAGATGGTATCCGTGACGAAAATTATATTTTTGGGCATGTTCGGTTACCGCTTTTAAAGAAAACTAAGTTAGCTACAGGGATAAAGCTGTACGTATATTGTTAATAGATAATTTATCTTTCCTTTAATATATTCTATAGCTTTGGGGGTGGTTTATTTCTGAAGAAAACGTTTGCCAAACATAGGCGAAAGTTTGTGTTTTTGTTTTGAAGATGGCGTGCGTATTACGAAGTCAGTTACTGAGCGATTCACCAGTTCAAGCATGGATAGTGAAATAAATTAATTTTACTAGCTATCCATGGTTCAAGTAATTTATTTACCAAAAATATTATAAGGTCTACTATAATATTATTATAGTATTATAATATTATAATATTATAATATTTATTATAATATTATAATATCTAAACGTTTACCTTGAAGCAGAGACTGAATATATCAGGGTCTAAAATCTACCTGCAAACCGCGTACGGGGCCTGAAATCTACCTGCAAACCGCGTAGGGGCCTGGAACTTTTTGCCTCACTTTTGCTTTACGAGTTATCGTTCCAGTTATATATATTGTAAAGACTGGAACGCTAACTCCATTAACCCGGCCGTATGATTGGATGAAGCCAAAATTCCCGCCATGGGGGCTGACATGTAGGTATAAAACACGCGTGTTGACCGCGTGTAGTGTACGAAACAGCCACTCGGCGACGTTGTAGGTATAAAACACGCGTGTTGATTTGCGTGTAGTGCACGAAACGGCAGTGGCCAGGAAATAATCGTAGGAGCGGTAGGATTGCTGAACGGAAAATTTTCAACTTTTTTGGAGCTAGGCTGTTTCCCAGTTGCTTTTTAAAAGGGAAAAATGCGATACGTTGGTTGAGCTTTCTTTTCAAGAATTTCTAGCGATGGATGTGGCTTAACAAATAAAATATCCGTCAAACAAACGGGGAAATATGCACCGAAATTTGAAAAAATACAGGTTTCTCTTGATTTTCTTTGCTGTCTTTTGAACTTTTGAAGACTTTTATGACAATGATTTATTAAGACAAACGTCAAAACACAATTTAAGGTTACTTTTTGTGTGTGTTACTGCTAAATCCAATATTTTACGACACGAAAAATAACTCAGTACCTCCAGTAACTACCTCAGTTTATGTAAAAGTAAAACACATTTTCTCTGCGTTTTTCACAACAGATATTTGACAATGCTCTTCTGTTATTGTTCCTCTAAAATGTCTTTCAGTTTGAAAATGTGTCAATGTGAATCTCGATGTTTTTTCCCAAATTATTCTTGATCAAAAAAGAAGTTGTGACCTTGCATTATTTACATTTGTTTGTGGGTTAATCTTTCCTATATTTATTGCTTAGCTTTTACTGGCTATTTCACCATTGAAATTACATACTGTGAACTAGCAATAAATCTAAACTTGAAATAGTGTGATATTATTTTAGTTTTTTGCCATAATGTTGTTTTTTACAACCTATATTTCATCAAATTTAATTTCTTTATCGCACGGTCAACTAAAAAAGGACTAGGGCATACCTACATGTCAGCCTCCATGACTGGCTTCAAAATTCAACCCCGAGTTATCGTTCCAGTCCTTATTAGAGTTCACAGTCAATTCCAGCAATGCCCACCCCCCGGGCATTTGCATATTTTTTTCTTTTAATGTACAATCCCCGGGGCCGGGCAAAAAAGGCGTAGCAATGCCCCCGGCTAACAAGTTGATTTTGTCGGAATGTCATCAGGAAAAGATTAGCGTGCATATCATTTTATATTGGCAAAACAATAAAGTAAACAAAACAAGAACTGCGTTGTTTAATAAAATACATCGTTCAGGAATGTTAGTGTTGTAAAGTTTTTAATATCATTATTTAATGAGTTAAACTTTCCGACATTTTATACACTGGGTTTGGTTGCTGCAACCACAATCCTTTTCGGTCGTGACAAATAACCGGCCCAATGCCCGGGGGTAGACCAATGCCCGACCCGGGTAAATATTACAAGAACTAATGCCCGGGGGTGGATGGGCATTGCTGGAATTGACTGATGCACAAGACTAGAGACCAATGAGATTTGCCGTCACTTCACCTATTGATACTAAACTGAACCGCATATATTTTTATGGTTGGCATATTTGCGTGAATAACAAAAAGAAACCTGCGTCCTGTTTATAATGTATATCGCTATGGTACAATTACCAATAATCATAAGTCATGATCCCGTGTGTGATTTATGAATATTTCCGGTATTTGCTTACAGATTCAACGTCATAAATAAGTCTTGGGAGGATCTGTGAAAGTCCCTCAGGCCTCTATTTCGGGTACATTTAATCACTAATTTCCCACATGTCATGGTATTACTTATAACTAGGAGTTCTTATCAGAAGTGAAATGCTATATTAGAAAGGTATTCCCTTTCGTTTGTTTGATTTGAAATATGACTGCTTGACCGCCAGATAAGTCGTTCAATTCAGAAATATTACAAACGTGAAGTTCCATTTGGCAAAAGTCTCGCCTGAATGGAAAATCTATGACTTCGCGAGCTTGCTCGTTTCGAGTAAATGTTGTGGTTTAGATTGTTATCGAGTGAAACACGGCAACAAACGACAGCATCTTAATTCAAGGAGACATTATAACCTCAATGTTTTTGACAACGGTGACATCCCGCTGTCCCGCATGATTTCCGCTTGAATGAAAATTTATAACTTCGCGAGGCTTGCTGTTTCGAGTAAATGTTGTTCACATTAGATGTATGGCGTTATATGGTCACATTCAATTTTGACATTATAAACGCGCCATAAAATACAGTTAGACGTTCAGCACTAAAGCAGAACACGTTGCCGAGTTCCGAACATTTGATCAGGATAGTTTCCGCATCCGGCGATTAAACGAACATCTACGAGTTACGTCACAAAACGTCATAAAACTGAACAAATATCTCGAACGACAGAGGGCAATTTACACAAGTCGAGATTTCGTTGACTATACATAGTTCCGCGCAGAGATCTGGGCACGAGACACAGAACCCAAGTCAAGATTAGTCTGCAGCAATAAATTTACCACAACCTTTGTACGGCAACTGTGCGACTCTTGTACAACAATTGGAATATGGACATTTTACCTTGAAACACACTACAGTAATACATTAAAATTCCTAAAAACATGCGAATGACGTTTTTCTCATCCATGACAAGTCCGCGACAATCACAGAACCAACGCGGTTCAAACTACATAACAAATGTTTAGCATCGCATAAGTATAGTAGTACTAGAATCATAGAATGTTAAAACTATTCTCGTCTCTTTCTTCATTCATTCGTTCATTCATCAATTCCTTTCTCTCTTTGTTCATTTCTCTCTTTTCTACAAATCCTTTAAGAGTTTGTCTTTAAAAGTCATCTTGTTCGTAAGGTTTCGATACCCATATACCAAGATTTCTAGTCTTGTAAGCAATTTTCATGGCCAAGACGGAGCTCTGGTAAACTTTAGCGGAGTGTTTTCCTTCATGGTAAGAAGACGGTTCTGGTAAGTTGCGTCTCAACCTCTTCCACAATGCTAGAAATTTACGAAAGAACGCATCTTTGCACAGACGCGATGCTTCGTTGTTTTCCATCTTGCCTTTTGCTGCATTCACACACTCCAGTTTCTCGTTGCCAGTGGTCCAATTCATGCTATAGCCGGGGCTCTTTCCAGTTGCACGCAACTCGGGATTGGAGATTGCATTGACCACATGCCGATTTAGCTTGTATTGCTGGGGTAGGTCGCCCATGTCGTCCAAGCGCTTGTACAAAGCTCGCGTTAGATGGTGGAAGTTGTAAAAGCTGCCCAGAACAACGGATTTTAGGTAAACAGGCTCGATGAAATGGCTAAGAAGCGCACCTTGTATACCAGCAACGTTCCACTTGGATATCTTGTCACTGCAAGACATAGTTAAAAGCCGCTCGCCTTGTAATACTCCATCAAACGTTTGGGTCACACCTTCGATCTTAATTGGAAGTGTACCTACAGTAACGATGCAAAAACAACATATGGTCAAATTCGACATAATCGTGTTGTGCTGCGTAGGCAGTGTAGAAATACAAATCGAATTCTCTAAAATATCGGTGTAACGTTTCGAGCGAAGTCCCTTCGTTAGAGAGTGAAACGTGAAGTGAAAACGGAGCATTCGATATAGGCTGCGTTTACACTAGAGCAAAAGTAATCGGATTAGTATTGTTTTTTATTCCCATGAGGATGCAAAATAATGTGAATCCGGTAGCCTCCTCCGCAGGCAACTCTGTGGCTTCTTTTTTCCGAGTCAAATTGCTTCCAAGGCTTGTGCGAGCAATGTTTTGGCTGGGACTGCAGGGAAGTTTAGGGATTGTGTAGGGATTGATTGACGAAGAGGGGATTGATTGACGAAGAGGGGACTGCAATTTGACTCGGGAAAAAGAAGCCACAGAGTTGCCTGCGGAGAAGGCTAGTGAATCCGGTTACTTTTGCTCTAGTGTAAACGCAGCATGCATAGTTTTACATGATGAGTATGATGTATTTATAGTCGATCACGCAGGATAAGGTTGCCCTATTTATCCGAGCCAGAGGCTCGTGTATTAAGCGCTCGGCTATTCAAGTTTATCACTCTTAGGTGAACGGAAAAACCCATCTGATAAGTATTCCGAGGGCCTACGATTTATGATCGTTTTCCGCGAAGACCCGAAAGTCTTACCATTTGCTGGTGTTGTTGCAAAGGCAGCACTTTCGCCTCAATTATTTTTAAGACCCTGAGTAGTGGTCCAACCCAGGATTTGAACCTGCGTCTCCCAGCTCGTAAACATGTCTGGTAACCATTAGACCACACAGCTGGTAAAACATTGCAAAAGTTCAATCAATGTTTACTTTATATCGGTGATACTAGCAGGCGTCTCTTTGACAGATTTGTTGAACATCTTCAGTCCGAACGGGTATGAACGTTTGTGCCATCTCAACATTTTTTGGTAGGAATGATTTCCGTAAAAGACAAGAAGGCATATCATTTTCAAACTTGGAACAATGGCATCTCCATGGGCTTAACGAACAATCATTGTTTTTGTCTAACAAGGGATTTTCAATTAATATTACTACAATAGTGCGGATTAATTGAAATTTTGCAATGTTGCGACACAAGTTACACAGCCATGTCACTCATAATTTTGTAACTTCTTGAAATTTGCAGATCAACATTTCATGCAGCTTGCAAAATCTCAAAAAATCAGTTGAAAAAAACGAATGAAAAATTCGACATTCCATTATTGTTTTTCCTTCAAAAGTATGTTTCGAATAACGCAGAATCCCATTCAAATTTTTTATTTTTGGTTTGCCATTGTCTTGACAAGAATTTGAAATTTTAGCTTGATGACGTCACCAATTGTTCGTGCTTAATCAGTGAAATATTATAAACATCGATGTTTCGCAAATTATCACGAGGTCAATAACAAAACTTGACAGCAATATATTAGTAATAATAAAATACTAATATGTGCGATCTGTAATAAAGAAAAAAACACAAGAGAATTAATTTATAGATCAGTATATTTGTCCTCCCTAGTTGGTGGCCCCAATTAAAATTAATTTGCCTTGCATTGGAAAAGTAGGTTTTTTGTATAGTTTTCCGTACTTTCATGTCTACAATAAAAATCCTATCAGGTATTAACGACAATTCCAAGCCCTTAACCCTTCAAGTCCCAGCATACAAATCCTCTTCATTAAGTCAAGGGCGTATACAGGTCAATGGGGGGGGGGGGGGCATGGGAAGCAACTACAAGACATGTTATACACTGAAAGTCTGAAAACGCTTTTAATTTGAATTGTTTGTTTCAATTGTATGTTACGATAACATGTTCTATTTTGAAAGCCTTCTACAGTTGTACTCAAACACAAGATTGGCAACGTTCAGACCATGGGGTGTTAAAGGAAACACAATAAGATCCAATACCCTTACACACTACAAAACACCATCTTAGAAAGTTCGGACTGTGAACGTGATCTTGGCGTATGGACTTCGCATAATTTGACCTGGTCTAAGCAAGTTCTTGAACAGTGTTCCCGAGCCAACAAATTGCTAGGATATGTTCGTAGATCAACTAGAAATATAAAAAACTCATCAGAACGTCAAACTCTATATCTAAGTCTCGTCCGTTCTCAACTGGGGTACGCAACACAAGTTTGGTCTCCGCAGTCTGTCGACCTCATCTCACGCATGGAACGCGTACAAAGACGCGCATCCAAATATATTTTGGAACTACCTTTTCTTTGTGATTCCAATTACAATCAAAGGCTTGCCGTCCTAAATATCCTACCATTAAGTTATTGGCACGAATATCTCGACATGCTGTTCTTTTTTAAAGCAAATTGTGGCATCATCAATCTGTCTAACTCAGTACTTCCAGAACATCAAATTCACAACAAAATTACAAGATCAGTGGATCCCAACTGCCTTCAATTCAAAATTAAGAAATCCAACACTCTGACATATCAAAAATCTTATACTATTAGGACAACAAGGATCTAGAATGTACTACCAAAACCCATTATCAGTAAATATATCACTCTAACAACCTTTAAAAATTCACTGCTCAATTACTATCATTATGCTCTAGAAAACAATTACAATTTAGATGACCCTCGCTCCTGGAAAACAATTTGCGTTAAATGCAACCAGGCATGTGACTTAACAAAACCACTTTCATGTTGTTTCTAGTTTGTATCTGTATTTGTATATTGTAATTATCTGTAACTATATATAAGCTGTGTATTGTTTAGTTTACATAGGGACCGCAGTAATTGGCCAAAGCTGTTGCGGACACCCTGCCATTGTCTTGTATATGTTGTGTAAATATTTGTTCTCTAGTCTAGATGTGGCAAAGCTTATAACATAAATAAATTTAAAAAATAAAGAACTTTCTTATTTCCATGATTCCACGACAACTGAACAACTTGTCCTCCCGAAAGAGGTCATGCATACTCTCGTCGCCATTCCCCTCTATTCACATGATGATGACCGGGTCTATTCTGTCTTTCTGATTTATATTTGTATAAATTTGTGTTGCTTTTGTATAATTTGTTGCTGCGATCGCACCCCCTCTTTTGAATCCAATTACCAACCCCCCTCATCATTTCACCCCCCAACCCCCCTCATCATTTCTCATCTTAATCATTTCCTTTATTCTCATTACTTCTATGCTTAATCATTGATATTATTATTAGAAGTTAGATGCTGACAACTCCCTAGTGTCAGGCCTGGCCGTCTGATTTTCGGTAGATGAGCAGGCAATCGCTCTCCTCAGTGGGTCTAGGCGAGCCATTTTTGCTCGTTTTTACTGCTTTAAACAGTCTTGCATTTAGACCTCTCTCGTTTAATATATTCGACATTTTACATGTGGAAAAGTCCAGTGAATGAGCCCGTAATACTTTGCGGTGCTAACAAAGGCATGCGTTCGATGCGTTCTTACTTCAAAGTGTTGTGAATATAACGTGATATCATGACAGAAGAATCAGATAACTTGGAGGAACTTATAAGAGATATAAATATTCAGCTTATCAGGGTAATTTAATTACCGTATTTTCTGGGCGATTACGCGCGCGTTATCTATTGCTTTTTCTTTTTTTAAAGTTGCTGCACGTTATAGGACGGTGTGCGTAATGCATTTAAAATTCAGTTTACAGTTTCAAAAATAAGTTAAATAGGTTTCACAAGAAACTGAATGGGTTTTTCCAAAGGGGAGATAGTGTTCAATGGTGTCAAATAGCTTAAAATTCGCCCACCATTTAGAAATAGTACTTTATTTAAAAATAGTACTTTTATCTGAGTTAGTCGGAAATATGAAACTCGAAGCGTATCGTCAGTCAGGTTCACGCGGATTGCACACTTCGCACTGGTGTTTTGCAACATTGGCATTTGCTCTCGAAATAACTCAATAAAATAAGAAAGACGACCTGTTGGCCTTGCTCCACAGCGACACAGAAGACGATATTTTGAAGGCTTCAAAGAAGACGACTTCTAAAAGATTTTCACCAAAAACAGCTGTTTTTAGAGCCACCAAATTTTAAAGAATCAAACCATAATACTTCGAAACGTATAATAAAACGGCATTCAATAAAAAATAAATAGATTTATACAACAACTATTTTTATTAAGTCATTGGTTTAACATTTTTTGCACTTTCAAAATATAAAACTGCAATGCGCGTTATCTTCCGGTGCGTCTAATGTGTCGTAAAAAAATTATTTTGATGCCAAAATTGGCAACAGCGCGTAATACGCGGTGCGCGTAATTGCCCGGAAAATACGGTATTTGTTTGTTGTTTTAAACTGTCTTCATTGAATGCACGATGGTTGACATAATGTATGTTATTTCTAAAGTTTTCTGCTCATCTGAAACAATACAGGCGAGCGGTAGAAAGCTCTCCTTGGAGTGTTGAGGCGCGTGTGGAGGCGTGCGCGAGCGACCGCTCGCCTCAAACGGCCAGGACTGTAGTGTCCACCATTGATTGAGAGCACTGCAACTGTTTTAACACTGCTGTTAAGACACCAAGCCCAGAGGTCATCATGGTTTTGTGATTGTGTTTCGATGAGATTGTCAACGACAACAACGAAGCCGAGGAGGAGCCACTTAACGACGATGTCACTTGTGAAATTTCAGCTTTCCTGGCACTTCCATTACAACCACGAGTCTCCTGTCCATACGCATGGTGGTCTAGAAATCATCAGGCATATCCAAACCTCTTTCGAGTTGCGTCAAAGTATTTGAGTGCTCCCAGCTCTAGCGTGGACTCGGAACGTGTGTTCAGTGAGCAGGGCAACATTTACACAGAGAAGAGAAGTTCACTTGCTCCACACAAAGCAGACAATTTATTATTTTTACATCACAATTTGCCGAGATTACAGTTTGACTATTAGGCCTGTAATTTTGCATTTTGTTTTTTTCATTTTGCGTTTTTTCTTTACCTTGTTTGGTCGGCATTTTTGCTCTTTTTCAGTGGTTGGTACAAAAATATTTTAAATAAAGGAAACAATGCTGACTACTTGACTGTTTTCTGTTTGTTTTGTTGCACTTAAAATATAAGAATTGGCTTGATGACTTCCTCTCATTGCGAAACTTGAGATGAATAAAACGACAAAACGGGAGCACTGAGCATCAGGTTAGCCATCGGTTTTGCCGATTAATCGGCCGATGGTGGGAAAATATCGGCTCTTAACAATCCCTTAACTTTTAGTTTTAATAGCAAAAGCAACAATATTAACAATTTTATTTTCTGTCCACAATAATTTTTTGTCTATTTGTATGATTTGTTTTTTTTCAGACTATATGACTGCCCGGGTTCATGGTTGGCATACAATGACATGATATAACGACTCTTACCTTCACCATTTTCAATTTTTGTTCTCAGCAGTCCCCTGGTCTTCCTTTGTGGGTGCCGATCTGAGGTATCCGTAGACTGGTTCTCTTGTGGAGAAAATATGCGTGCATCCCCACAGGGCGAAGTGCTTATATAAAGATGGAAGTTAACACCTTCCTTGAGACCAATCACACCATTCTTCTTTTTCTGAAAGCAGGAGATTTTTGTCTTTCCCTTAAGACAAAACTCAAGCTGGTCATACAGGTAGTGGCAAAATGCTCGTTTGGCAATTACTTCTCCATGGCAGTCATTCAGCGCAAGTCCTGAATTACTAATGTCTCCACCTGATATGCACTTGGTCCCAGTCCCAAGACTGATGACATTCATCTCACTGATCTCTTCACCCTTATGAACAGTCTTGACAATCCCAGCCAAAACCTTCCTCTTCACATCAGTTATCTGGCATGTGCTGGACAACTCGGCAAACTTCTGGAGCACTATTTCACCAATACTGTCAGCCAGTGGTTGTGGCATCAAGTACATCTCATCCTCCTCAGTCAGGTCACAGTTGTTGGTACTATGCGACTCCCCATACATATGCAACAAAGCTTTTTTTGCTGCTGCGGCACTTGCAGCTTTCTTGCCTGACCCTGAACTTACAAACTTGTTCTCGTTTAGAGCAAGCTCACAATTGAAAACTTTGTCATGGGGCTTGCCACCTCCATCAACTACAGTAAATGTTGCATCGGGATGGTACCTCTTGACAATCATAACAGTATTCTTGCCTTCTCGTATGTCTTGAACTAAGGCCTCGGTTGGATTTTGCTTTTTGTTCGCCACCGGTTGTGAGAGAAAAGAACCATCTCGGCTATCAAAAGAAGGATCTTCAGCAATCGAATCCACTGGCCACATACCGAGCGTGCCAAGGATGCTCTCTGCAATGACCTGCTTTGCCAGCTTCTTGCTTTTTCCTTCTCCCTCGTGTTTCACACCATTCACAACAGCTGACATCACAAAGGCGCGATCGTGGCTTGGACCACTCTCACTCTCCACTTTAAATTCTATTAGTTGCTCCGGTCCAGCAAATTTCTCGTTCAACAGCATCAACGGAGTTCTAAAGACATTCTTTTTCTGCTTCTTTCTCTGCGAGCCATGTTGAACTGGTGTATTGTCCATCATCACCTGGTTCGAAATTGTCGAATCTTGCACTGCTTCCTCATCGAAAACCGGTTCAGGAATTTTCCTTTTGACCGCACTGTGATTATATGGTACACTTACCTCCATTTTAACTATGTTTTAACGCAATCGTTGGGTTAAAATACTTGTTAACTCAGTTCACAACTCTAAAACGACGCCAAGAACCTGACAAACGTCTCTGATCTCGTGGGCAATTCAGGATATTTTGAGTAGCACGCATGCTCGAGGTGTTTTACACGCGTGGTGTCGGTCACGTGGTGTGCGCGATTCCCTGAAAATTAATGTGACGCCTAGCCTGCGTGCAGTCTCTACTTCGGAAAATGCTTTCCTACAAGACGCCTGGCCAGGCGTTTACTTGGGCTACTGATTTCAGGCACCGAAGGCGTTGTGCAGCGCTTGTTTAAAGAAGTGGGAAACGTTTAGAAGAAATAGCTAGAGTTGGGCTAGAACTGTGAGAGCGTATAGACGAAGAAAAATCAGGCGTCTGCACGACACGCAGTTCTTTCGGTCTTCGATTCGCCAGTTCGATATAGAATTGATTTAAATCGGACAAAAACACAATGTTTTATAATGATAAATATTACGGATTTTCACGGGATAAATGTCAACACAGCATAATATTTCCCTGTCCTTCGGCTGTCCATTCCGTCTTCATGATTGATCTCTCACCTGTGTTTCTCTCATCTTGGAGAGAATCTTTGCAATGGTTTGCGGGTTTACAGGTCTCGTAAAGCCGACTGCGACTGTTTCATTGACAAATTGAAAGGAAAGTCCGAAATCGCTTTAATTCGCTTGCATTGCCTTGTAACGAGTAGGCTCTGTGAAACCAAACTGTGCATGTTGACGTTTCGTCCACGGTCTGTGAATTGTTTCTTTTGGACCAGCTTTACATTTGGGCGAGATGTTGGTAGGTTTTGTAAGTGCTTACTTTATATAAATTGACCAGTTATAATGCATGTATCAGCAGCTTCCCCCTGGGGTCGACCCCCGGGGACTCCACGGGGACCCAAAATTTGCCAAGTGTTGCGTCCACTAAGCCGGCAACCCACGGGAAAGTACCTAGGGGGTTTGCAAAGAAAAGTCAGCGGTCTTTTGTCTAGAAACTCCCGGATGTGACTTGAGGCAACGTTTATGCAAAAATTTTGTTCAAAATGCCAAGATACAACAGTTTCAAATCAAGGTTTTTCCAATTCTATTTCCCTCTCTTAATACCCTCATACTCTTGCTACAAGTTATTGTTGATATTGTATTTCAGTGGTGGTAAAATCAGTCAATAAACGAGAGCTTATAATGCTTGCAACTGGCTTGCTACTTGATATTGGGTTGGCAAAAATAGATATTGCCCTGGGGGGTGGGGGTTTGTGTGTAATAACTGTGCTTCATACCCAGGGGCATTTGCTAAGGTTTGACTGGGCCAGTGGGCCAATCCCCTTGTGTCCCCGGGGGTCAACCCCAGGGGGAAGCTGCTGATACATGCATAAATCTTACGCTAACTGTCACCGGAAGTAAATTGTGCAAAAATGCAAATTCGTTGCGGTTTTAAGACTGGGACTGGTGCTTACCCCAAGTAATGAGCAGCAAGGGCGCAACGAGGGGGGAGTCGGGGGGGGGGGGCGACCGACACCCCTTTTGGAGGCACGAGGGAAAATTTTGGAGGTCAAAAGTTACTTTTACAGCACTATTTTGATTTTTTTTAACTTGAATTATATAAAGCTCCAAATTTATAAAATTTGCAAAAGGGTTTGTCACGATCTTGTTACGTTGTTCACGATCTTGTTTCAATTTCATGCAAATGTTCCTCCGCCGATGTGGCCGAGGGCTCGGGACTGACAAATTTCCGTGCTGGTGCACGGCCATCTTGTTTTATACGAATTTTTCGAGCACGATGCCACGATTCGATATTTCGCTAGATTGGGTGGAATACTTGAGGTTAATATGGATAAAAGAAAACTGTGGCAACCTAATTTACACTTCCAAATTACCAAACGTTTTCTCAAATAATATTAAAATGATATTAATCTCATTTGGACCAAATGTTTCTTAAAAATAAGACTTTCGTTTTTGCTCAAAAGTGTCCTCAAAATGCAGGAAATGCCGTTTTAGAGACCCCCGGAACCCCCTAGAGCATCGTCGTTACTGTTGTGAAAACGACCCCCCTTTCAAAAATCCTGGTTGCGCGCTTGATGAGCAGACCCCTCACCTTGCAAAGTCTTCCTGGCATAAATGAGGGACAAAGCCATACTTTTACTCCAAAACTGGTATATTAATTTACTTCATCTTATGGGGATATAATGGATCCCCTGGTACCAGGGGCGTACGCAGGATTTTTCAAATGGGGGTCGTTTTACCTCTCATGAAATTATTTTGGGGTGGGGACTTCTACTTCTTCCGACATGTTATCACAGTGCATGTTATACACTGAAAGTCTGAAAACGCGTTTAATTTGAATTGTTTGTTTTACAAAAACTCAAGGTTTTTACAGGAATGTAAATGTGTTTGTATAATTTTGTTCCTAATTGGATCCAAAGGGGGGGGGGCGCCCTCGACCCCAGACCTAACCGTGGATCCATTATATCCGAATAAGATGAAGTACATACCCCAAAACTAGTTCCAGACCTCGTGGGAGTCCTCTGCAGAGGCTTCTTGCGCTTTTATTTGTAGTAATAATGTAATATACTAAGGGTGTTTGGGGGACGCGTGGAGAGAATGGGGATGCGGAATTCCCCGCGCGCCCTCCCAGCCCGGGGGGGGGGGGGGGGGTGAGGTGCGTGTACGCCCACTTTTTCCCAAATATTCTTATTTTATTTTAGAATATTTAAAGATACTTTGAAAAAGTAATTATATGTAAGTGTATTTCAATTTTACAAAACAAATAGTCTTGCAGCCATGCCCAAATAATTATTAGTGGCTACACGAGCTTTGTTGGAGGATGTGTTTGCTGCAGGCTTGCAGCAAATCTGCTAACAGTTTGTAGTAAACAGCTGTTTATTTTGTCCAGGCTTTAACAAGCTTGCAGCCAGTAAGTTTGTTACAACTTGATATAGGTGCAGAACCGTAGGACATGCATCGTTGAAACAATCCAAAAATGCTTGTTGCAATTTTGAGAAAAAATGTCACTAAACACTCCCTATTTCGGCCTATAAATTTTGTTAACTTCTGCTCTCCAAAACACAGGAAATGCCATTTCAGAGGTCTCAAAAATGAAAACATTTCCTGGGGCAGAATACCCCCAGACCCCCATAAAAGGGGGTCGTCACAGTTAGTTTTCCCCCCAGGTGAAAAATCCTACGGCACTGTTTTTGCCCGAAAAATTAGGAGCCGAGCCACTATCGATCATCGGATGCAGTCACTGATCTCGAGAGAAGACTGGATCGAACAACTATTGTTCAGAAAATGAAGCCGGAAGTCCGCCATTACTAAGGGACCAACTGAGGATCCTATGAGGTTTTTTGTTGGATTATGTGCTCTTACCATCGAAAAAATAAAATAATTTTACTGTAGAGGATCAGAAGACATTTTTCAAATTACTGGGTAAAACGATTCATGACCTACAGATTTACTGCGACTTTGGTCCCTTGGACTGGATTGAGTTTTCTATTGATTTTATTATTGATTTTAAAGCTTGCATATTTGCATACTGGTGTAAATTGACGAGAGATCATTAGAAGCTCCAAGTTTGCAAGCAAACCAAACGGTGACGCTCGAGAAATAGGTTTAGTGTCTGGCCAATATATCCTCTCACTGGATAATTAGAGCCAACGGCGGCCATTACTACCGTAGTCTGTGGCAGGCGCAACTTCACATGTGACTAGAATTCCCAGCGGTTTCCTCACCGAAATAGGGGAGTACTTCATCTATCGTATGTGATATAGTCCTTACTATAATTTGCAAAACTAAGAATCAATATTACGAATCAATATTACGAATCAATTTTAAGAATCAATATCACATAAAAAAATTATTTACATAAAAAATTTAAGTTGCATTATAGTTAGTAGAGAGCGATGGTTTGGGAGCTTCATTGTCTTTCAAGATTGTATTGGAGAAAGTGTTTGTTATTGGTTGGAGAAATGAAATTCTATGGACACGTGACGGCGAAGGACTCACAACACGTGACGATGAAGGACTACACTAATTAAATCCGAACGTTGTTATTGGATGCATGACTGCTTCATTATACAGAAAATACAATACGTTCAGTGACCGTGAAAGTGAACAACAACATAGAACAATGACTTTTGCTGACCTTCCAAACCATCCCTTTTATAGTAACTATGGACGGCATGTTGCCGTAAAACATGGACTGATAAAACATGGACTGGACTGGACTGATAAAACATGGACTGATAAAACATGGACTGATAAAACATGGATTGGTAAAACATGGACTGATAAAACATGGACTGATAAAACATGGACTGATAAAACATGGACTGATAAAACATGGACTGATAAAACATGGACTGGTAAAACATGGAGGGTTAGGATCTTTGTTGTTTTGGGGTTAGCGATTATTTGTTAATGTAGACATCTCATATATGATGTTTATACATTAACAAATAATCGCTAACCCCAAAACAACAAAGATCCTAACCCTCCATGTTTTACCAGTCCATGTTTTATCAGTCCATGTTTTATCAGTCCATGTTTTACCAGTCCATTTTTTATCAGTCCATATTTTATCAGTCCATGTTTTATCAGTCCAGTCCAGTCCATGTTTTATCAGTCCATGTTTTACAACATGCCACTATGGACTGGTTGCATACTGCCATTCTATAGGCCCCTTCAATACAGAATTTATACAGAATGTTGACACCGCCATTGAAGCGCAACAAACTAATTATCCATTGTTAAATATTCCACCTGTCAATGCTTCTAGAGATAAACATTATAATGCAACTACATTTGGACTTTTAAACGCTCGGTCGATGGTCCGCAAATCTACCCAGCTTTGTGATCTTATTATTGCTCATCATCTTGACATTCTGGCCGTAACGGAAACCTGGTTAAATGGAACAGACCAAGACAATCATTGTCTTGCCGATATTAAATCAACTCTTCCAAATTATGTTTCTTACCATATTCCAAGAAAAGATCGGAAAGGAGGTGGTGTACCTTTACTGATACGTGATGGCTTCGTCACTCAAACTAATAACCGAATGAATATACAATATATCCTTCGAGTATCAAGATCTAATTGTCTCTCATAGAAGCAGTAATCTACGCTTAGTGACCACTATATATAATGGCCGCGATGAAGCCCCTACCAACTCGACGAAGCGTCGAAGGAACCCCTTTTATACCCCACAGGAATTTATCGCACTCTTTCATAAAAAAACACCATATCAGGTTTCTTACAGGAGTTTTCACAGCTCCTTGAAGATCTTACGCTAACAACTCATCCCATTATTATTTGTGGTGACTTTAATTTCCATATAGATGACTCAACAAATCTTGATGCATCTCGTTTTCTCAACTTATTGGAATCAACCTAATACAGAACGTTTTGGGATCTACACATCGTAATGGTCATACATTGGACTTAATCCTGTCACGTGAAGATAACAACGTCGTAGTGTCTGATGTAAAGTTCTGTTACCTGACATCTCAGATCATGGTCTGATTACCTGTAAATTGGATTATCCTAAGCCCCCACCATCAAGAATTTTGGTCAAACATAGATCAACAAAACGAATCAATCTTACTGATCTAGAAAAGGATGTGTTATCATCTTCATTGCTGATTAATCCTCATCATGAAATCAACAAGTTAACAAATCAATAAAATGATGTCTTGTCATCTTTGTTTGATGACCATGCACCAGAAAAGGAAAGATAGGTAACTCTACGGCCAAATACCCCTTGGTTTAATGATGAACTGCGATCTGCTAAACAACAAAAACGTCGCGCTGAACGAAGATATTTATCAACTGGCCTTGAGCTTCATAGACAAATGTATCGTAACTCCTGTAGATCCTATAACAAACTATTAGCTTCAACAAAAACTGAGTTCTACAATACAAAAATATCTTCTACTGATCAATCAAAGCTTTTTAAGATGGTGTCCCAGTTTTTCCAATCAAACGACAATTCTCCACTACCGAAACATGACACCTTAGAATCATTGGTTGATTAATTTAACACCTTCTTCGTCAATAAAATTGAAATACTTCGAGCCAATATTGATTCTTTATCAGACGTACCACCTACTATGGACGCCATTGTTCATGAGTTGCTACAGCTCGTTAACAGAGTTTCAGACTGTCTCATCAACGACTGTTAATCAAATCATCATGAAATCTCCAACCAAATCTTGTCCTCTTGACCCGATTCCTACAAGTATTATCAAGGCAATTCCAGCACTCATTCCAACCATCACCAACATTGTCAATTTATCTATCACTACTGGTGAGTTTCTAACTCAATGCAAATCATCCATTGATTCTACGTCCATCAATTAAAAAGCCTTCGCTAGATTCAGACTGCTTTCCAAACTACAGGCCCATTGGCAACTTAGCCTTTCTTGAAAAAACGATTGAGAGAGTTGTGTCTCATCAATTAAATTCGTACCTAGAAGATCATCACCTATTTCCAAAGTTGCAATCTGCTTATCGCAAGCACCATTCAACAGAAACAGCCCTACTAAAAGTCTCCAATGATGTCTTGCGAGCTGTTGACCAACATAGCGAGGTTGTGCTAGTTCTATTAGATCTCTCAGCTGCCTTTGATACAATTGACCACAAGATATTACTGGATCGAATGAGCACTAGATTTGGTTGTGGTGGCACCGTATTAAAATGGCTTTCCTCCTACCTCGGCAATCGTTCGCAGTGTGTTAAAATCAAACACATTACATCTAAACTCTCTGAAGTCAATCATGGTGTACCTCAAGGATCCGTATTGGGGCAGCTGTTGTTCACTCTCTACACAGCACCCATTGTGGATATAGTGAAATACCACAACCTAGACTGCATGATCTATGCAGATGATTGTCAACTGTACTTAATCATGAACGGTGAAGATCGACCATTTTCACTATCAAAGCTACGTGCGTGCATTAAGGATATTCTCAATTGGAACACATTGAATAAACTACTATCTAATCCTGACAAAACTGAGATTATGCATTTTTCTTCGCGGTTTGTTCACAGCCCATCTATTTCAACAATGGAAATTGGCTCTGCTGTCGTCAAGGTCTCTGACAAGGTCCGTGATCTTGGCGTATTCCTAGATTCTAAGCTGGACTTCCGTAGCCACATCAACAATATCTGTCGATCGTCTTCATTGGCCATACGCAATTTGGGTATCCCTAAATATCTTACCCGTGATCAACTAGAACGGTTAGTACATGCCTTTATTTCCTCAAGATTGGACTACTGTAATAGCTTATTATATGGTTTGCCAATCGTCGATATAAATAAGCTACAAAGGATTCAGAATACTGCAGCGCGTTTACTAAGTTGGAGCCAAACCAAGAGATAGCATATCAATGATTTTGAAAGATCTACAGTCTACACTGCAGCTTACCAGTTATAGGCATCGTATTGAGTTCAAGATCCTACTACTTACGTATACAGCCTTAAGTGACAGATGTCCTTCTTACATCTCGGATCTATTAACAAAATATGCACCGGTTCGTTCACTGAGATCAGCAAAGAAAAACCTCTTGCAAGTACCAAGTGGAATAAAAACATCTACATATGGACAAAGATCCTTCTCTGTGGCCGCCCCAAACCTTTGGAACTCACTTCCAGAAAAGATAAAGGACGCTGCCTCGGTTGAACAACTTAAATCAATGCTCAAGACTCATTTATTCCCTAAATAACTTTGATCACATATACAAGTTTAAATTTTATATCTATATTTCATCCTTATAGTAAATGTTATGAATATTATTTCCACATCTTACGCACATTACTTATATTTTATATCTAGAACTTATCATTCTTACATCTTACTTCTATTATCAAGCTAGCGCACTGAGACGATAGTATAGTGCGCTATACAGAGTGTCCCAAAAAAAAGGCTACCTTTTCAAATCAGTATTCAAATGAGCGTGTTAATTCAAACAACCTATTGTGTTTAATATCCCATGTGTATAAAACTGTGTGTTTTTACGCATTCGTAGTTCAAAAGCGATAATGAATTTCAAAGAACTACAATAGGTTGCTTGAATTAACATGCTAATTTGAATTTGAAAAGGTAGCCTTTTTTTGGGACACCCTGTATAAATTTATTATTATTATTATTATTTCATAATGGCACCCAAATTAAATATTCTTTTATATTCATTTAAATTAGCCTTTCTGACCTCGTTCGTGTGTCTATAATTCCAAAGAATTTTTGCTTTGTAACGATCGGCCAGAAAGGCTAATTGGCATGCATATAAAAGAATATTTAGACTGGCCGGGGCCAGTCTAAATATGTCTCTCGGCGGCCCTGTGAAAGACCATGATGTATTGTTATTGTATATATTGTATATATTGTATATACACTGTAAATATCATATGTTGCTAGTTATGGACAAAGCGGGACATAAACCATAAGGAACATTGGAGGATAAGAAAAGGGTGGGGAAAAGCAGAGACGAGAGAAAGCAGTTTAAGCAGAGAGATCGAGAAGCAGTTTAAGAAGAGAGATCGTTCATATGAATAAATGTTTACAAAAAACTAAAATATATTTTACCATAAGGAAAATTTTCAGAACAGACCCAAATGCAGACTAATCAACCAATTTGGGACGGGTAAGTAAGAAAATCCTAGAGAGAATCAACAACATAGTACGAACACAAACTAAAGTAAACCAATGGAGAAACACTACGGGCATAGACCTCTTTCATAATGGCGGGAAAAGGAAAGGTGGCGGGCCCCCAACGTCTGACAGACAAAATTTGCATCAGGTCACTCTCATGGCGCTACTCATAGAATTTATTGACTTTTCTAAACCATTTCAATGGTCTCTCGCAGGACTCAACCGCAGGGTGAGCGCATGAGTTCTTAGATGTCCACGAAAGGGGTCCATGTGCCGGGTTAGGATTAGAGTTAATTATGGTTAGCCAGATGCTTTTTCTCGCTGTACGAGCTTTTCTCGCGCTGTAGACGTGATTAATTTAGGTTAAATTATATAATAAATTCACGGTTTCTCCTCAGCGCCCACGCGTCTGAACAAATTAAAAATATTATATGTTTGGCTTATTCGGTCTCGGGCAAAACAAAATGTGCCGAGTTCTGATTTTCCACTATTTCTATGATGGTTTTTGTCGTGCATGGGCCCTGGTTAGCGGGGCCGTAGCAAGGGCGGGGGGGGGGGGGGGGGGGGGTGGTAATGGGACTGCACTGCTGGGGGTCCGGGAGCATGCCTCCCGGAAAATGTTTGAAATTAGGATTTCCTGACTTCTGAGAGTAATTTTCAGCAAGTTTAAACGGATCTAAACTTCGGAGACTAGACTACATCATCAATGACATGGACGGCATTTCGAACCATAGAGATCATATATATAAGACTAGAGGGGGCACTGGGGCCTGAATTTGGGAACCAATTGAAGGCTGCCATCTTGGAAAAATTGGGGGGCAAATGAACAAAGCCCGGATGAAATGTCTTGGTTCCAGACCTTTTTCTTACACTTCGAGAACCTCGAGGTACATATCAACAACATTTATAAAGGTGAAAATCTCTTGTTTTCTTAAATATGGTGTACTTCGTTTTAGCTCAAGTCACCAGCAAGACGTTTTTTATTAATATGTATATACAGTATATGTTTATTCTTCGTCGGCTTGCTGTGAAATTGTTTTTTTTCATAACTTAGACTATTTGCAATTTCAGGGTCAGACTTTTGTCAAGCAAACTGAACGTAATATAAGTTTTCAGCGGTATGAACAATTCAATTTTGGATAAATTGTGCCTTTTTGAGCGTATATTTTCTTGCTTGTTATTTCCAGCTTTGTTCTTGTTGCGTGAATTAAAACAGAAACGACAGAAATTTAAATACACTTCGTTAAGGTGTGGATGGATATCTTTACCACTGAAGTCACTTCAGTGCATGGTAAAGATATCCACACCTTGTAGATTTTATCTTATATTGTGCGGTATAAAACACAAAACCAGAGTTAAAGTTTAGCGAGAGCTTTTTATAAAAGGAAAATGACCATGGTTTCTCAAATAAAAGACTATGTTACCAAGACTTTGAAATTCAAAATTACAATTGATTGAATTATTTATGGTAAAAATAAATGTATATAATGTACAGTATATTATCACAAACATGTATTAAGACAATGAGATGTAATTTAAGGTAAAGCATCTGTAAAAATAACAGTTTTTGAGAGAGGAATAAATCAGATATAAACCTAAAAGGAAAGTTTTGCATGTACATATTCTGGTTTTTCATTTTAGTCCCATATAAATCACAGCAAACATTTGTGTTTACAAAACTAAATAAAGGTACATGTACTAAGTTTTACGTCAAACAACTAAACAGGAAAAGCATTTATTATAAACAAGATTGATATTTTAGGTTTACAATGCTTGCAACATGAAATAATCCAGCACATGAAATCAGGTCAGTCAGATGCAGTATTAAACTTTAGTGAGTAATCCGAGTAATTATTGCATTGACATCAAATTTAGACTGAAGCCTAAAAAAGAAAAATATATATGCTGGAAATTATTTTACTCGTGCTCGTATCAAAGATACAGTATAAAACACAATTTCAAATTATATAAACAAAAGCCAGGTTAACTCCAGTCCTACAATGTGAAACTGCCTTCCAATATTTACTGATACGAGTGGCATTACAAGTACTGCAATGTAGTAAATTATTTCTATAGTTCTATTGCCATTTCCAACGGAAATACAACAGACTGTTACGAACAAGAAATCAGCAAAGCTGAATTAAACTTTGTATAAAGTGCATGTAAAATTACAAAGAAATTTTAAAAAATAACATCGAAATTGACAGTTTTTTTTCAAATCGGCGAAGAAAATTACCATAATTTGCAGGTTTTGCTTCATTCCTTTTAATTCAATCATTAATTACTAAGGCTAGTAAGGTATTTTCAATATTTCAAACGTTACCTTTTAATAATCGCTGTGTCTACATACCCGGGAGCCGGGCATTTAGCGAGTTCCGAATTTGCGTCTAAACCTAACACTAACTCTAATCCTAACCCTAATCGTAACCCTAATCCTAACCCAAAATCCTAACCCTAAAGACGGAGATTTAGAAAATCCCCGACTGCCGGGTAAATAAGCACTTGCTACTAATCTATACAAAATACTGCCGTGTACCTAGACACTTCGTTTAATAATCTCCTGAAAAACACGTTTCTCTTGTGTTTTCCGTTTGTGATTTCCTTTTTCGGGAAGCGGAAAAAGACGAATCCATCTGGCCGGTTACAAATCTACGTCGTAGTCCTACTAAAAATTCACTGACAGTCTGCTTTAATAATAAATGCATCAGGAAAAATAAAGGTTCATTTTAAAAAATCAAGTACAGAACAAAACCGAGGATCTCGAAGTGAATAAAAAGGTCTGGAAGCAAGACGTTTCATCCGGGCTTTGTAAATTTGCCCCCCAATTTATCCAAGATTCCCCGCGGATATCTGAAATCAGGCCCCAGTGCCCCCTCTAGTCTTATATATATGATCTCTATGTTTCGAACGATGTCGTTCTTCAATGAGGCTCTTGGGGTTGGGGACTGGGGAGGGAATGCCCTCCACGAATATACGTAAGTACTCTTATACTTAAGTATTTTTTGACACATATATAAGTTCTCTTATTTGTTCTTTTCATTAGAACTTAGCATGAGCTTTATCTTTCGGTTTATTCAATGCAAACAACAATACATGATATTACATCAAGTTCAATTGTAGTAGAAGTATGCATCTGCTGACCAATTTGGAGACCAAAATTCTGACAAGATGGCAGATTGCTTTTGATTCTAGCAACACAAACACGTTTAAAATAATTCTTCGAGATGTCTATGACGGATTTGTTGGGAAGTGACGTTGACGACAGTGAAGAAGACGAAAATGTCGCTGAGGATAGGATGTCTGAAGGAGAAAATATAAAAGAACATTCTGATGGCTCAGAACACTCCGAACAAGAAGACGACAATGATGATGAGGAACCAGAGGGGGAGGAAGAAGAGGAGGATGACGGTGGAGAAGAAGAGAAAGAAAAGGAAGAGGACTCTGATGAACGAAGTAATGAGGATGAGGAGGTGGAAGAGCAAGAGGCAGACGAAATAGAAGGACAAGAAGGTCACACAGATTTAAATGAGGAGGTAAATATGTATCAGTGAAATCTATGCGTGCCTATCCCCCAGGCCAAACCGGGCATTTGACAATATATTTAAAGTTGCTAATTCCCTGCTGTGGGGATCAAAAGCAGCTGAAAATGTCCCATAGTTCCACCATGTGGCATTTTCATTACCATGATGGTGGGCCAGATTTCATTCCTTGCTAAGTGAATACAGATGTTGCATGGCATTTGTAACTATTGCACAATATTTGAAGAAATGTGGAAGGAAAATTATCTGCACACACAACATAAAATGAAGTCTGGACAGTGGGGCTGTAACTTGTATCAAATTACAAATATAAACAATGCAAAAGAACTACACAACATTTTCCAGTAATTTTGTAATGAATCTTTTTAACATACTATATAGTAAAGAACTATATAATAAATTGTCAAATTATTGCCATTGCTGCAAAGTAATTAAACATGCATGCTTGCTACTCTAGAGGATTCACATCATTTCAGGCTTTTTTGGTGCTGGCCAAAAAGATTGAGGTTTGGATTACAAGATTATCTAATGCCTCATCCCCAGGCAAAGGTTTTGCTTTCAAATGCCCCACCCTTAGGACTTGAGAAAGTATCTCAACATCAGTTATTTCCAGCGGTTTAATAAAATAATCTATTCAGACACATTTACAACTTTAAGTTAGTTCAGCTTTAAGACCATTTTTCGAAGCACCCATATAAATTGAGGACTACATAATATAAAACGATATAAACATATTAATGTTTATGTGATGCACTGATGAGTATCATTATGACGGTTTCGTTGGTTGTATATACATGTGCACCAGACTTTACTTTTGTTTACCAACACCAAGATTGGCAGTGAAGCCACATGGCTAATCATTTTCATACCGAAGTTGACCAAATTATGAAGGTCAATTATTTAAAACACACAAGTTCTGTGTTTAGGTTCTACACTTCTCATCCGTTGCAATTTAGTTTCAAACAATGCATTTGTTTTAAGCAACAATGGGTCATTCCAGAAAATATCCATACTCCCCCCACGAAGGAAATGGCAAATTGACCGCCCCTCCTTTTCGGACATCCTATAATAATTTAAGCAAATCTGTAGTTAATTCTACCTCCTCTCCCTTCAGACAGAACAAATTTCCTCTGTGGGGGGAGCATGGATCTTTTCTGGGATGACCCAATTATATACTAATTTAGACGATACATGGACGATCGTCAAGCTTGTATTCCTGTCCAGGACTCAGAATAATTTTTCTGAGGATATGAACTTGACGATCGTCCATGTATCGTCTGTCCACCCCATGACCTCTCCCACATTCACTACAGCAGTGTGTATATTAGCACATATACTAATTTAACTGGATAAATTTCAACCTCATACCCAGGGTCATACTCTGCTTGGGGTGTGTCTACAAATTGCAGTAATTGTTGTTCACTTTGGTTACTTCTGGACTTCTGGTTGGTTAGTTAAAGTAAAGTTGGTTAATTAAAAATAGACAAGATGCGGGCAAAGTGGTATATACTGTATGTCATATACTCTATCTATTTTTCGTCAAATTTTTCATTAAGGGTTACCCCCAGAATAGCACAACTAATTAGGCTGATGCGGTATATCGATATTTCGGTAAATACCGGTATTTTTAAAATATTGAATATTCGATATTCTGATTCTCAGATACCGGAAATATCGAAACTTTCGATATTATCGGTTGTGTGTTACACCAACTTTCAATTGATGTAAAACAAGACGCGCAACAACAGATTTTAATAATGTAAACAATCGCTAATTAACGCTATTCAAAAGGTGACCCTTTCTATAAAAACAAGCGAGATCTGTGAGAAAACGACAAATCGCAAGACAAAGCCAAAGGATGTCTTCTCAACTGTCAAAATACTTAGTGTCACTGTGTCAGAATACAAAGTGTCACTGTGTCAGAATTTACATAGCTCATTGTAGTTGCCAGTCGCCAGTGCGATACTGAAGTCAATTAGTCAACACATTTTCTTGAGTCCATTATTTTATTATCTCTGTTCTGTTCAGTGTTCATCATGCCTAATGCACGAAGTGCCGTTTGGAGTTATTTCAAGAAAGGCAACACTGAAAGCGATGATCCCGATTCCATATGTCAACTGTGCAAGAAGGCCATTAAGAACAAGGAGACATCTTAAATTTATTACACTTGCTTACACTTTTTCAGCCCATGGCCAGCATTGTGTGAATGCGTGCGACTGCTATTTATAACATTTTTTGTAACAGTGTATGTGATAAAACACTCTTGTTGGAAACACTGGACTGGAATTTGGACAGAACTCGGGTTGATCTGGAGTTCCTAGTTCAGGGAGGTCCTTAACCCTAACCTCCCCGCCTTGGAAAACTATATGGTTGTTTGTTAACATGAAGTATATACTGTATAGTACCATGAAATTGGCAAAGTAACCCAACTAGGAACTGCTGTAGTTGAAGGCTACCTACTGTAATTGCATGCTTCCACTTGTCAATCAGGACAATAAGGATGAAAAGCACTAATAAAAAATATCAGGTCCAACTTTAGCATTTCCCAGGTGCCTGTGACATTAGTTTCTATTCAATTCAATCACTGTCACATTAATAGTTAGCTGAACCAATCATGTTTGACCAATCTCGTGGTGTCATTTCAAAACAAGAAAGGGATCAATCTTGGATTGTATCATGGCGACAACCAAAGGAAATCAGCTTGAGCTTAGGGTACTGTTAATCAGATATTTTAGGTTACAAAAGAGCAGAACATATGTTAATGCATATTATTTAGTTTTCCATATATGTCTACTAATTTTTAGATCCAATTATTCATAAACTGACCTTGCTATCTGCCAAATGCGACGCCGCGTGAAAATCGCATGTGTCATGCAAATTGCGCGTTTCACGCCAGCAAAATATGTCATGCAAATTGCGTGTTTCACACCAGCAATTTATATGTACGTGCAATCTTCCAAATGTGTGGAATTTCCAAATGCAATAGACTACCCACTGTGTGAAATATAAATTTCCTATCCTACAGTATCTGTGCAACACAAAGTTGTGTCTAAATATTGAAGAACTAACAAGCACAAGTTAGACGATGCATGCATGGCAGTGGTGTGAGTACTCATTACAATTGTAACGCGTTACCGTGTACTCGTTACATTTGTAGTAATTTTAACCGGTAATTAATTACTTTTTTGGCAAAGGAACGAAAAAGGTAATTAATTACAAAACAAAGGAATGCGTTCTTTTGCAGAAGAAAATTACAAATTCCTTTCCTTAAATCTTTCATAAATATAATAAATGTTATTTACCATCGAAAAGTACCTATCGACAGACGAAAACAACTAAAGTTTGACGTGGAAACGTCCTTAAGTACATAGGTATTATGGCTCATGCTATGGCTAAAGGCCTTCTTGAAAATAGAGACACACTCTCAACACGTGTCAAAAGGTCATTTGACCCGTTTCTGGATTAATTCAAAAGTGAAATCCCAGACGTTAGTGTCAATAATAGGGCAGAATATTTATAAACAATCGTTACCAATGATACGGACGAGTTAAACAACGATCTGGCTAGAGAAAATCCAATAGCTGTGGAAGAGCCAATCTCGTAGCCATAGCACAGCCCAGAGCCTGGATGTGTAGAAGCTGAAGCCATTGTTGTTGTGGACAACAAATTTAATTGTTTCTATTAATAATGCAATGTTTCATAATAACAATTGTTATTAAATGTTAAAAGTTGAAACCCAACCTCATTCCTCTCATTGAACCTTGTCTCACAAGGTCTACATTATGTAAAGGAATTTGTAATTAATTACTTTTTTCGGAGAGTAATTTTGTAATTGTAATCAATTACTTTTTAAGAGTGGTAATTGTAATTAGGAATTAATTACTATTTGAAGCAAGTAATTGTAATTAATTACTTTTTGAGGGGTAATTTTGCAGCCCTGATGCATGGACAATAGTCAATCTCATGTCCTTGTGTTTCTGAGTCCTGGACAGGACAGGAATCAAACCTGTAACCATTGAGTATACCAAGACTCAGATGGAGAGCGAAGGTTACATTATGATGTAGTGGTTCGATTTATACTGTAGTCTGTATATGGATGACTGTATATGGTTGCAGAAGCTTTGAGTAAACAGATGATATATGGGACTCAGAAACATTTTTTCTGACGATAAGCTTGATGATTGTCCATATATCATCTGTTTACTTGAAGCTCTTCCACATTCACTACAGCAGTGTATGAACACAAATACAAGTTTATATGCTCAAAAATTTCCATGAGGTGATAATTAACTTGTGCAATTACCCTCATATCAGTCATTAATTAGCTCTAATTAATGTTTCCAGGATAATCAAAGAGTACCTGCTGACAGTCATAAGACTGTTTCTTCCCTTGATTTGTTTGGTGAAGAGGTCTCCTCAGAAGAAGAAGAGGTGTGTGATTTTATCATTCTGTCATCAGAATTCATTTATCAACCTTTATTAAAGTTTTTAGTTGTCATGCACACTATACAATTTCATTTGAGTGTAGATTAGACAGTATAGGTTAAACCTCTATAATAAGAAAAACTATGAAAGCTGCTAAGTTCTCAGAAGAACTGGATATAATATGAAGGAGAAATAAGAAAACTTATGTAAGAGTAATTATTATATTCGTGAACGACATTTCGGACAACGTGTCCTTCTTCAAGTCAGATGAAGAATACACATCGTGCGAAACGTCGTCCATGTAAGTTATTTTTCGACATATTTAAGATATCTTGTTTCACCAGCGGCGTGCTGGCAGAGGAGGCCGCCCCTGTGAAGATTTTTAGAGGGCGCCAAAAGCTTGAAGAGGGCGCCAAAAACGGCACGTAATTACGCAAAAACGTTTATCAGAATTTGAAGAGAGAAACAATACTAGTTAAAACAAGGTTTTTGGATTGTATAAGAGTCTTGGAGGCATGAACTCAGAGCGGCCGAGGACCGAGTAGTTGACGGCTTTTTATAGAGATATTTGAAGACGCGGGTCGCACTTGCCAACGCTGATCCCCACTGCTATATCGATGGCCGCGGCAATAAAACGCCTCGAGGCCTCAAAATGCAGGAAATGCCATTTCAGAAACCCAAAATTCAACACGTTTTCTTCACTTTTTCATGGCGCCATTGCACTTCCGTTTGAAAGAACGTCGACTTCGTCGACTGTCCTCATTTACCACTTTTGCACGGTCATTTTAATATCGATATGCCACTTTTAATTATCTGAAAACTAGCCTCAAAATGTACTAAAATAGTGTATCAGAAACCCTAGGAATCCAAACTTTTCCGGAGGAGCATGCCCCCGGACCCCAATACAATACTTGTGCCGCTTCGATCTAATCATATTACATTTTTTCTCCCCCATGACACAAACCGGGCTACGTCACTACAAACCAAATCCTAGCGGCGCCACTGACGATGGGGCGCCAAATTTACTGTTGGCCTCCCCTGACGAACAGAGGCCAGCACGCCACTGCCGGCTAGTACACATTATTTCCTCAGTACACCAACCTTTTAGAGCATTCAATTTGTATTTCTACATATCCTACGTAGTACAACACTTTTATTTCACACTATGGATGAGTTCAGATAGTTTAGAATTATACTACTACATATAGCACTGCAACTTACAATAATACTGTTCCTGTATATAGTATACTACACAGTACCTATACGTACATTATAAATTATATAAATTATTTAGTTTATGAGAGTTATCTAATGTCATCAATCAAAATAGTTTTTTGCACAAATTATGTCTTCGATCGTATAAGGAGGTTAGACCTGACAGTTGTAATCTTTGGTTGTATTCTTCTCCTGGAAATATGATTGCCAATGATCGTTTCTGAACTCGTTCCAAATCGTTCTCCAAATATTTTGGCAGAGTGGTGAAAAACGTCGGCTCCGTACTCGAGGGTTGGTCTTATGCAGGTACAATAGAAGTTGACGATATCGGATATGGGAACGCCAGCTCGTTTCAGTTGCGTGAGACAATATAATCGTTTGTTGGCTATTTTAACAACATCACTGATATGGTAGGTCCACTGTAGGGTATTAGAGATTGTTAACCCTAACATATTTACATGGTCAACAACCTTCAGTTGTTGGTTGTAGAAACAAAAGTTACCTTTTCTTGTAGGTCGAAAAAGAACGAGAAGAACCAGAGGAAAAAAAAGCAGAAGATGAAAATGATGAAAGTTATCAACGACGGTATGGTTTCAATGATGAGGAAGACGAAGAGGAAGAAAAGGCAGAGGAGGAGACACAAATCAATGTTGAAATTCCTTATAGTAAATTTAGTTTGGGTACGGACATAGCATTTGTTAAGTTGCCCAACTTTTTAAGCGTGGAGACCAAACCATTTGATCCATTGAACTATGAAGATGAAATTGAAGAAGATGAGGTTTTGGACGAGGAAGGAAGAGCCAGATTAAAATTAAGGGTATGGTTTTTTTTTACTATATGTCTTTTTTACTAAATTTGACGTTTTTGGTGAAAACCTAGTCTTGAATGTGGGAACGAACAGATTCAATTTTTAAACCCAAAATGCAACAAAAACTAAAATTGACTAAGACGAATTCTAAAATGACCCATTCCCTGTTGTTTGGGACATAGATTTAATGGTTAATGCATACAGACATCGACTATTGCGTCATCTGTTCGCTTCGCTATTGAAAACACAAATAAAAATATCTACCTCTGTGCCATTTGTATAAGAATAAAATTAACTATCCTAAAGTCGCTGTTGATATATTCTGCAGGATCTTGTTCCCACACAGATCACGATCTCTTGGGATGCGCCAGGGTTTATTTCCTCTCGCATAGTTGTGCTCGTTAAAGTGCCTATGAAACGAAAATTAAGTTTGTCTTATTTAAAGTTATTAGGAATGGCAATTTAGAGCTCTTTCATATCTCACGTCGTTCTTGAGATATTTAGACTTTTGTGATATGCAAATGAGCTTATCTATGGGTAGCAAGTTGTACACAACATTGGAAAATCATGTACATCTTTCCAATATCATTAAAAGAAACCACTCAAAACTTTGTAATTGCTACAGTTTATGAAACAAAACATCAACGACAAGCTTCAAGTGATTTCGTTCAATAATCTTTAAGATATACAGGATTTTCCAATGTTGTGTACAACTTTCTACGTCATAGATTATCTCATTTGAATATTACCTACGTCTAAATATCTCAAGAAGCAAGTTGAATATGGAAGAGATGTAAATTGTTATTCCTCCTTGTTTTAAGAGTTCTTTCAAATAAGACAAACTTAATTTTAATCATTTGCACTTTAAGCCGAAGAAATAGGTTACCATTCTGATGTTCTGATTTTCCGTAAACAAATGGACTTCGAGAACATATACAATAGAAAATAGGACTTATGGTGAGCAATCCGATTTGACAATCGAGATACCTCCGTTTGTAAACCAGTATTTACATGACGCAGCTACTGTAGCTAGGAACAAGATTGATTTATCTTTTATACATACGAAGTATGACACTTTTTTGTTTTCTTCTTGCAAGGACACTCCTGTACCATATATTTTGAAATCTGTTACCTTTTCCATTGCCTTTAATGACTGTTAAGATTCTCGCTAAAATCGTTTTTAACTATATACTGTACATTAGTTGTAAATGTTTTGCTGTGCAAGCTGTATTAAGTTGTCAATACTCAGAAAAACTCTGAGCTCCAGACAGGACTCGAACGCGCAACCTTCTGATGCTAGCCAGACGCTCTAACCATTGAGCCACTAGAACTCAGATGACAGAGCAAGGTTAATTACGGTATTTAAACCTGGGACGAGTCTTGCCATTTTCACAAATACTTGTTGGACTACAAGTCGTGTTGTGACAGTCAATTTCCTGCCAAATGTTGTTAGTTAAGTTAGGTAGTTGCAGCTTGATGGTTGTAAAGGTTAAGCTGTGTTAAGTTGTCAATATTCAGAAAAACTCTGAGCTCCAGACAGGACTCGAACCCCCGCAACCTTCTGATGCTAGCCAGAGTTGTCTGGAGCTCAGAGTTTTTCTGAGTATTGACAACTTAACACAGCTTACACAGCAAAACCTTTACAACTTTACAAACATCAACTACCTAAACTTAACTATATACATTAGGTTGTCCTTTGGTTTTATTTCGTTTGACCATAACCTTTAAATTTACGGGAACGTTGTCGCCCAAAACGACAACGCCCAAAACGACTTTTTCGAGAACTGCTATTGTAGAATTATGAGGTCTGGGTAAGTTTTGATTTTCTCTGCTTTACAGGTTGAGAATACCATCCGATGGCGATGTGTTAAAGATGAAGATGGTAATGAAGTGAAGGAAAGCAACGCACGTGTTGTTAAATGGGATGATGGCACCATGTCACTTCTTCTCGGCGCAGAGGTGTTTGACATTCATAAAACAAAAATCGAAGGAGAACACAACCATTTGTTTGTTCAACAGGTACCATTTTATGAGGGTAACCACAGCCTTTTTTAAAAGATCACGACGCCTAATATTTGCGTATAACATTGCGTATAACGTCATACGTATATATTAATAATAATAATATGTATATATATATATATACTATTTAGGCGATATATATATATATATATAATAACAGCATATATATATAATAACAGCAAACAATCTTTAGTTATATATCTATATCGCTCTATCTCTCAAGATATTGAACACTCTTGAAATAGCCGATACAGTAAAAACCCGCGAGTAAGAACCTAGTTTTTAAGAACCTGTTAGGCTAAAATTTGCCAGTTATGCCCCCTCTATACAAGAACCTGTTTAGCCTAAAATTTGAAACAGGTTCTTATTTTCTAAAATCTATATAAAAAGATGTGTACACTTGGGTGAATAAGATACAGATCAACATTTTTGGAGACACAGGTGCCTTATTACTCCAATTTAATACAATGTAAATGCCAATGTTGAAAATCAAATAGAATTGTTATTGTTGTAATTACACATAAATACTGTAACTGTATATATATTGTTTATACAGTATCTCCATGGCTACACATCAGCATATGGAAGAGTCTGTTTTTTTCATGAATTTCTTTATAAATACTTACATGGTATGCAGATGTTATATTATAAGGAATACAGGCTGAATACCACTAAATTCTATTAGCTACAATGTATTTTTTCTTTATAAAGTGAGAACCTATTTAAGAACCTAAATAGCCTCAATTTGTGCTAAGTACCATTTATATAAGAACCTGGTTAGGCTAACTTGGGAAAACGCAGGTTCTTACTCGCGGGTTTTTACTGTATAATTACAACATTATTCTACTATATATATATATATATATATATATATATATATATATATATATATATATATATATATATATATATTATATATATATATATATATATATATAATATATATATATATATATATTGAAAGTTAAGAAATGTTGACACTGACAATAGATAAAAACTTTGAGATGTTAAAAGCTTTATTGAGGACTTCGGTTTAAATACTAAAACCTTCTTCAGCCTGTATGGAGACTAAGGCCCGTTTCAAACGTCGAACTTTTCATGTGCCGAATCCAATGCAAATGAACTTGAACAAAGGGTTTTGCTAATTTACATTGGATTCGGCACATTAAAAGTTCGACGCCCGAAACGGGCCCAAAATGTGTATGATAAAAATATATGTAAATATATATATACGGTTATAAAAGTAAGAATTAATTATTTAACATATTATAAACGCTAGGGACGTCAATATGTTCGTTAATAGTATTATTTGGGCCCTATTTAACATATTTGTAATCTATGGATTCTCCTGAGAAAAATTGTAATATATCTTGTCAGCCGAAAATTTCATCTTCATGGACTTTTTTGCTGTTAAAGTTGACGGAAGTGATGTCATAGTGGGCATTTGTAAAGATGTTTTCGTGTAGACAGATGCCCACTATGACGTTGCCACAGACGTTATACGACCTTTAACAGGAAGCGACGTCAACTCAGGGACCCAATATATAATATATGCACAAATAATTTCATGTTACGAGGGAACCCTAATACTAACCAACCCTAATACTAACCAACCCTAATACTAACCAACCCTAACCTAGTATTAGGGCTGACTCGTGCCCAGTCGTCTTTGTATCGTCTAAGATCGCTTCTGGATCTTGCCCGCGTAAATTAATAGGGGGGAATTTGCAGGCACAATGGGAAATATGAGGTTGGTAAATTTCGACGGTGCATTATGCACCGCATACCTCAAATTTCCAGAGACGGTACGAGTCAGGTATTAGGGCATATACAGTATATTGGACATGATCGTATTACCCAAACTCTCTTTGTACGTCACTCTACAGTATTTGTATGTTCCTGGGTTGACGTCACTTCCTGCCCACAGTAAACCAACGTTTGCATGAGAAAAAAGCTTCAAGATGAGTCTTTAACTGATGATAATATTTAGTAATTTTTATAAAAAAGTGCCAAAGATTATAAATATATACTAGGAGTTCTTATCAGAAGTGAAATGCTGCCTCTGGACTGACACAGCAGTGGTACGAGGTTGGAGCAGTGTTCAGGATCAGGCATGCCAGCAGAATGATGCTAGGAATTTTCTATACCATAGATGATCAAATAAATAGAATGTAGAATCTAAACCACGTATCAAGCTAAGGCGATCATATACTGAAATATTAAAATAACATACGGTAATCATATGGCGCGTTTATAATGTCAAAATTCAATGAACGCCATACATCTAATTCGAACAACATTTACTCGAAAGAGCAAGCCTCGCGAAGTTATAAATTTTCCATTCAAGCAACACTGGAACTTCACACATCGAACTTGCCACATCGAACTTCACGTTTGTAATATTTGCTGAATTGAACGTCCGAGTTATCTGGCGGTCGTGCGGTCACCCTTCTAATATTAACTATAACATACGGAAATCATGCGGGATGTTAAAAGACATAAACATGTGATAGGCATTTTAAAGGCTGTAGTCGTAGATTTCCGCTTCAGGAAACATGAAAATGGTATTTTTATCCGCGAACATCGTGTAAAACGCTAACTATTTATGTATTTCTCTCACTTAGGGCACAGGTCTACAAGCGCAAGCCATCTTTCACGATAAGTTAACGTTTAGACCTCATTCAACCAACAGTCAGACTCATAGAAAGATGACTTTATCCATAGCTGACCGCGTCTCGAAGGCAGGAAAGATCAAGATCCTTCCTGTAGTAGGAAAAGATCCTGAGTCGAAAAAGACCGAACTTATTAAGGTACTGGGAAAATATATAATACGAAAGTATTGTGCTGCATTGGCGGTGTTGAAGTGATAATTCAAGGACATTGGTAACATAAATCACAGTTTCAAATTTTATAAATAGCGGAATATAGTAGTTTGAGGTTGTAAAAATGCTCGTAAAACGTATTAATTGCACTGTCAAAGTTGCTAACCCGAATCATTGTCCGCCATCTTGCATGTATTTTCGATATCGAAAGCGAAATTTTTATCTAGCCATCTTCATAACTTTATAAGTTTGAAACTCGATTTTTGTGTATGTCTTTTTCAATTGAACCACACCATTTTAAAAAGCATTTCGCGGAAACTCGGGAATCCACAGAGTAGTTTCATCAGGTTTACCCCAGGTGTGACGTCACCAACTTCCCAGTTAATTGGGCAAAGTATTACAACAAGATGGCGGATAACAGGATTGTCTTTGGTGTTGTTTTGTACAAGAGCAGTTTGGTTTACTTTACTTCGTAAGCCTGTTTGTTAATCAGAATGTGAAGATTTATGTATCAGTGTCTATCTACACATTACTTGTACACAGCAACGAACATATAAATATAGAGATTGACGGAATGTCTATTAAAAGAGTTAACGAAACAAAATCCTTAGGCTTACAAATCGATGAGCATCTTAAATATTTCGAAAAAGATTGCATCAGCTATTCGAGCTCTTAAACGGGTACGCCAATTTATAGACACAAACACTTCCCTGAAAATTTATGGAGCTTTAATTCAACCGTATTTTGATTATTGTAGCTCAGTTTGGGATGGTTTAAATATCACGTCGAACGATAAATTGCAAAAATTGCAAAATATGGCAGCGAGGGTCATCACTAAATCTCGATATGATACTAGTGCCAGCGACCTTTTTAGCAAGCTGGGCTGGGATAATCTTTCATCACGTCGAAAAAAGCACAAAGCTGTACTAATGTTTAAAACAATTAACGAATTAACTCCACATTATCTCCATGATTTGTTTGAATCTCGCAGCACTGGATACAATGTGAGAAACTCCGAACACACTTTATTTGTGCCAAAACCGCGAACGAACTACGGTAAGCGAAGTTTTAGTTATAGCGGCGCAATGTTGTGGAATGAGTTACCTCAAAATGTACGAGCAGTATGCTCTCTTAGTCAATTCAAAAGAGAAATTGACATCTTATTTTCTATATGAAACGGACTCCCGCACGGCAATCTTGTAAATCGGTAGTATATCTTGTAGTATTCAATAATTGTAAAAGTCTCAGTGTAAATTTTCTCCGTATATTTGGCCAAAAAGTGTAAGTAATATGTTAGTTAATTGTTATTGTAAAATGTTATTCTCGTACCATACTGTAGATTTTACCGTGTCTAAATAAAGTTTAATAATAATAATAATAATATCAATGTCCTTTAAGCTTCATTCGGATCAGTTGGATAGATTAATATTTCTACTCTTGAATTCAGTTAACGACTTCAATAACATTGGGTCCGTTGCCCTGGCGACACATGCGTGACAAATTTCTTTCAAAATACGCTATTGCTTCAAAATAAGAACGGTGACCCTTTTTTCAATTAGATTTTTCCTTCAAGCGTGAACGATCAATAGGAAGATGTAATGCCATTTATTTTCAGAAACAAAAAATATCGTTTCTTTGATAAAATATTTTTGGCATTATATTTTTAATTTTGGTGTGGAGGCAGATTTCAGCAATTGAATACTTCATGCAAAATTCAGAATACTGAAATATGCCGATTTTTTTATTGGTGGTGTCAACAATTCGCAGAATGACGTCAACAACTCGCATTCGTCATGTCATTTTGATGATCTTGATTGGCTAGACTTGATAATCACGCGAGTTTGTTGACATCTTGTAAAGTGACTCCCGCATTCATGGTTTGATGAAAATTTTTATATTGAGATGAATCTTTGTAGAAAGAAGAGGAGAAGCTTAGGGCTCAGGTACGTCGGGAGAGTCAACAACGGCGCATGCGTGAAAGAACTCACGCCCGTGGTTTAACAGCCAGTTATTTGGAACCAGATCGCTATGACGACGATGAAGATGCTTTAGAGCAGAGTCTTCTGGCTATGAAAAAACATTATAAAAAAGGAATTGCGAAAGGTACCCATTTACTTGCTGTACTGATTTTTTTCATTGTGCGACGCATGCTGTAGGGCCTACGAAGTCGCTACTCGCTAATCCGGCCCTGGGTATTTCTACACTACCTACACAGTACAACACTTTGACCTCCTTCACATTATTTTGGTAGTACACCAAGGCACTTAGCAGCATATCGTAGGCCCCCAGTGCGACACATTCCTAGGGGGTTCGGGGGCATGCCCCCCCGGCCTTAATTTTGGGCTTCTGAAATGGCATTTCCTGCATTCTGAGGAAAATATAATGGTCTTAAATCTGCTACTCTGTCGAAAAATTACCAGTTATAGAGGAAGATTATTATTTTTTGCTTCAAGGATTAGGTAGCCAACTAGCCAAGGTAGGGATTAAGTACACTGTACACAAAACTGAATCTTTACGACTTTACCTATTGCTGACCATCGTTTATAAAATATATAAATATAAAGAAAAAATGTAATCATTTTCGTAGGCCCTATTAACTTTCGTAGGCCCTATTAACTTTCGTAGGCCCTATTAACTTTCGTAGGCCCTAGGCACAGTGCCTATACCCCCATTTGGCTATTTACATGCAACAACAAAGTGTCAAGGCGATTTCCAGTCCTCGCACGAAGCAGCTCTCTGCGAGTGTTTTAGCCCTCGTGGCAGATAGTTGGAAATTTTGAACTATTTTTTACTCGCGGCAAGTACTCACAGTAAATATAACCAATCAAAACAAATTATGTCAACATTTCAAATCATTATAGTAATTCATGGAGAAAACTGCACAAAGGAAATCATTACCGTGCTGGTGGTTAACTTGCATGATATTGAAGGAAGAAATTACATAAATTAACCGAACTTTCACCTCGATTTTCTCGTAAATACCGATTTGTTTGAGGTGCTATATCTGAAACACTCAGAGGAGTGCTTCATCAGGATATCCAAACTCATCGACGTTTGTTAAAAAAACTCGGCTATCGCTTCATTAGTCTTGAAACCCCGCGAGTTATCGCAACGAGCTAGATGTGGTGGAAATGCAGTCGGGAAACCATGCGAGTACATGTACACGCAGCGAGCTGCGAGTTGCTTCGTGCGATTTACTCAGCAGGGTCTTTGTTCAAAAAGGGCACTTTTCATAAAAGTTGAGGGCACATGCCCCTCACCGTTCATACACCTATGCTGGCCTGGTTATTGTTATAGGAACATTTTACGAGAGCTGAAAGTATATTTTTGCCACCCAACCAGGAACAGTTGCGAAAATGCAACTATAGGCTCCTTAGGCTCGGTTGTACACCAACCTTTTAGAGTTTTTGATGTAATATATGAACAACGAGTTTGAGTGTTTCATCAGGGGATCCAAACACGAGAAAACATGATGATGAAAACATACGAGAAAACATGATGATGAAAACGTGCGAGTTCAGAAGACGGAGGCAGGTCGTTTCGTTCTCAAAAAAATCTGTGGTGGTATATGATTTTTACGTGTTTTACTCGAGTATCCAGCCTCTTTGGCTGATTGACTCATGAATTATTAATGAGTTTGAGAATTGCATTTCATCAGACCTGGAAAAAAGTGGGATCTCAGGATTCTGAGGAACATTTGTCTTGGCAACACGTTTCACGGGTAATTTATGGGAGAATTTTAAGCAATCATATTTATATCATTTGAGATTGTGTTCTTCATATTAATTAGATTCCCTTAACACATTTTTTAACCGATATAATTGAGTTCCAGATTCTGAGAATGCCATGCATTATTTCATTGTTAGTATTTAATAGTATTTACCCAGAAAGCTTACTTGTGCGAATCGAGAAGAATGTCGTGAGATCCAGCATTGAGCCTAAGTCATAACACATCCATGTTTGTAGTATAATAAATATCACATAAATGTAGTCAAATATACTTTGTTGCACGCGTAATGCACGGTCACGTTTTCCGTTGTTTTCCGCACGTTTGAGGAGCATTTGAAAAAGGCAAATTCAGGATCCGAGTATCATTGAACACTTTTTCCAGGTCTGCATTTCAACACCGGGGTCTTAAAAATAATTGAGGAGAAAGTGCCGCCTTCGTAATAATGCAATAATGGGCTCTACCCTGTTGGGGTGTTCCGCGTTCAGCTAAAAGAGTGATAAACATAATAAAACAGCACTTTTATGTCTTTACTATACTAGCATTGATTGCTTTTTTTGTCTTTCCAATCCCTTCTTTCTACCAAGGTCGACGTGCTGTTGATGTGTACTCGGACCAAGAGAGCGAGGAAGAAGGTATTTCTGGTGGACTGGAAAGTGATGATGAGAGTGGTGAAAATTCAGCTGATAAGGGAGCGGCAAATTCCGAAGATGATACATCACGGTCACGAAAACACAGCTTCGAGGAAGGCAGCACAAAGAAAAAAAGAAAAGTGATTGACGAAAGCGACGAGGACGAAAGTGATTAGGTTCAAGGATCAGATTTATTCCGTCATTTCTTGCCATATAGTCGTCCAGATGTATGCTAAAGGATTTGCTCGAAAGGTTTGTGATATGTTATTTTAGCTCTCGGTTGTTAATTGCAGTGTACACCTGGAAAATGACGATGAGAAAGGAGAAATTGTACTGCAGTGTAGATAATGAGCCTTTCTTCGTCGTTTGTGGCCTGTGCAACAACGTGGTTAATGGGGATGCTGTCACAGGTTCTTGTGGCTGATAAAACACTGTACAGTGGTAATACATAACCAACAATTTTACTGTAAAACATTTTAACAAACTAGAACTAACAATGGTAAATGCTCTATTTAAAATCATCCTCAGATAGGAGTGGAAACCCATAATATACGATGTGCTACTTGCGAAACGACGTCTGTTAATATGTGCATCTTCAAAAATGGTTCCTTCGCTTTGCTTTTGAGTGTCTTTTGGGCGTCATTTGACTTCAACTATACACCATATTAAAAAATGGCGGCTTATATTCTTGTTACCATCTAGCCACGACCATTTGCATTTGTGACCCTCGCTGTTGAGTTTGAGTTCGCAGTTAGTTGAAGACTGGATTAAGGTTGGAGTGGGTGGGGTTAGGATTAGGGTTAGTATTAGAAAACCTTTAGGCGGGGGGTTAGCAGTTCCATTGTGTATTTCATCATACAGGCCAACCCAGTCTCCACCTAGTTAATGTAGACAGTCTACATTGGTAACGTGTAGCTGTGAATGTATGATGTCTACATTAACAAATAATCGCTAACCCCAAAACCCCTAACCCGTCGGGTTTTCTAGCCATCCCTAACCCCCACCACATCGACTCCTACTTGGGTTGCTAGATTAATAGACTAGTGAGAGAAACTAAGCATGTGGGATTAGAAATTGACTGTTAAACGCATGCGCTAACTATCGTTATTTTAGCGCGAGTTGAGTTAATGTAGACATCATACATTAACAGCTACACGTTACCAATGTAGACTGTCTACATTAACTAGGTGGAGACTAGGTTGCACAGGCATGTGCGATCGTAACAATCTCTCATTTCGTCCAACCTCTCGCGCATACTAAAAAAGATCGTCCAGAAGACGACTCAGACCTAGTACCTCACTTCAACTGCGAGTGTACCATCTAGCCACGACCAATGTAAATTGTGTAAAAATTCTTTGGAATTCACGCAATATACGTTGCCCCCATGACCTCGTTACAGGGAGAGATAACTATTCTGCTCTCCGTTGTCACGTAAAAGATTACCGGGAACCTTTTGACCTGAAACTGAAATAGGGTTAGGTTCTGATTTTGGGTTAGGTTTGCTGTCAAGAAAATCAACAAATTGCTTCGAAATGGTGACGCCCTTATATCAACCAAGTGACGAATAGCACCTTGGCGTCCTGACAATGGCGCGGTTGCTAATTAATTGAGCGGTTCAACTGTATTTAGCCTGCGAAGCGGCCCGCAGGGACGTACACCCCGCACAACAGGAGGGCCGTTTCGCAGGCTAAACTGTATTTAATTTTCCTGAGAGACCAACTTGCCCTGGAGGCATTACTTTACCAAGCCTCTTTTATATGAGTTACCTGGCTAGCCTAGTTTCTCGATACATGGAAAGTTGTTTTTTTTCCTGCCGTAGTGTTTATATGGCCTGGTTATATGGAGTCAAGGTGCTATATCGGAGCGAGGTGATTTTATTCCTCCCGGGAGAGGTGTTTACATGCGTAATACCATGATGACCGAGGGTTTTTGTTCTCGCCGGGTGGTTTAATCACGATATTCCCGGCTTTAGCGGGGAGATCTCTAAATCTCCCGGCAAAGCCGGGCAGATTTCTAATTTCTCCCTGATTAAAATTCATGAGCCAAAATTCAAAGACACGACAAAGAGTTTTCCCAAACAAATTTCCTACAATGGAAAATTGTTGAATACATCACTGATCATGCATTGTATTACACAATACTCCTACTATCAATTAGTTTTGTACAATGAAAACACTAGTTTCACCTCGGTCATCATGGTATTACAAACTAATACAATGGTTTTTAAGAATATAGTGATCAAATCTCCCGCAAACCGCGGAATGTTTGTGAAAGTCCCTCGGGACGCCTTCGGGCTTCGCCCTCATGCTTTCCCTCGGGACTTTCACAAACATTCCTCGGTTTGCGGGAGATTTAATCACTATATTCTTAAAAACCATTGTATTACTTATAATAAATTTTAATTTTTATCTCATCTTATAACGGAGATCCTGGGTATCGTAAAGCAAAGTTACCAGACTGTAATAAAAGCAACCACCTTTCTTAATAGTGCCTACCGGTGACGTCAAGCTATATATGGTTTCCCCCTTGTGAAAAATGGTTTCTATAGTCAACATTTACCATAATATGTACTTCTAGTACGTATTCCATATAAGGAAGTGGGCTAGGCATTGACGAGCAAATACATGTTGGTCTGGAAACTCAGCTAAAGTCTTTGTTCGTCTTTATGCAATTTTGTGAACGGTGCACGGTCACTGAACCTATTGTATTTTAGTATAATGAGCAATCATCCAATAGAATCGCTTGGGTTTAATCGCTCAACCGTGTTGTTTAAATATTAATAAACCTAAAACAAAGGATGTGCACGGTGTAAGGTACGGTTCAACATCAAAACGTAGCTCATAGTCGCTTTGAAGTTTGCCGAGTTACCAGACCATATCTCGATTGACGATGTTAACACGTTACGATATGTTCGATTATCCGCTCTTTTTAAAGAGTGAGTGTCAACCGTGACGCATTGCTCGGTCGGCCATTTATTCACTCCACATTCTTCACTATTGGTCACCATGTTGGATACTTCAGTACACATAATCAAATCGATATTACCATGATTTCAACCCCGGGCAGAAATTCATGTCGATGCATTAGATTTTTCATCCCGGGTGAAATTTTCTTCGTGTAATCGTGAGCTCCGTTTAACAAGATTTTTATCGGGAGCCTGGGATGACATTCATCTCAAACACGACCACCATAATGCGGGATAATAAGACGACTTCGTTTGCCATTTCAAGTAAAATATATAAATAACAAGAATACAACATTACATTTAAATAATTTGAGGTCATCTGAGCTATACAATCAACATATGGTTCTCTGTGTGCATACAATATGTAAAAGATAAACATTACAAATGTAACTCAAAACTATAATTTTATTTTCGTATTTTATTTTGCTTCTATAATGTCTATAATGTTTAATTTGTAACGATGTTTTGTTTCGATTTTTGTAGAATGCCTTGGTAGTTGAGGGGTAAATACTTCTTCTATCGTTTTTTGTTCTTACTACCTTTAGCTCTGTTCTTGTGACGTTTTTTCTTGTTCTGATGAGGCTGAGTAGTTGGCTGATCTGATTCACCGAATAAGTCGTCCCTGAAAAACACAAAATTTTGAACTGGATAAAGACTGCAGCAGCGGACGGTAAAAACAGTTGAATGAGTCAATAAATGTCTCGAAAACGATAATTTTTTTTTGTAATGCGAAAATAGTAATTGTTCAGCGTATTTTATAAACTAAAGGGGAACTGTACCCTAAAATAAATTACTTTTAAATAAAAGGCATTTCAGTACTGTTTAGAAATGCTAATAGTTTTAAAGAGTGAGTGTCAGGGTAGTGCTTTGCGCGCTTGTTTTCTTCTTGGCGGCCATTTTATGGGACGCCTATTTCAGTTCACAAACGAATCCGTCGATATTTGATCAATCCTTGTAAATTATCCATTTTCAAGTTTTCTAAGAAGTAAATATACCTGAGTGATCAATTATTGTGATATTTTTCGTAAAATTGATCATTTACTATAGTAATCTTTTCGATACATAGAAGCTGCTACAAGCGGTTCGCCTCCGAAGCGTGGAAGGCCGGGTGCCCGGGTTATATGCTGCTGAAACAGCGCGAATAAGTTTGCAAATGGAAGTGTTTGATGAGTGACTAGTAAAGAAATATATTTTGTTTCTTCTGATGTTTTGTTCATTTGAATTTGCAAAAATTCAGGAACTAAAGCCATCCCGGCCAGCTTGTTCGTCAGAAACGGCGTTGCGCGCGTCCCGCAGTGGTTCACAAACAAGCGAACCGCAACTGTTCAAATCGTCTTGAACATTAACTTCATAACGCCCCGAAGTCAGGATCAACATTTCCCAATTTCAACATTTCCAAATAAATCTAGAGTTCACATGTAAATTATAGTTCTAACGATGCGATGCACTGCAATCAATTCGTATGAAAACAAAAACACAAGCGCGCAAAGCGCTACCCTGACACTCACTCTTTAAGGCCCATCTACACATTCATCGTATAGGATTGTCATTCTGGCGTATGCAATTGTTTGCATACGACATAATTCTTGTTTATGATTCGATTGCAAATGTTGACACACGTGTACAGTTTGATCACGTACAGCAAGATGACAATCGTATACGACAAATCGTATCGTGTAGATCGGCCTTAACGGTATCTGCTCTTGTACTTGAAACGTTTAAATTCTCGTATTTTATGCCTCTCGACGCCGCCATTTTGGAGCAAACGGCTCAAAGTTGATGTACAGCGGCGGTTAAATGACGTCACAATAGCGTAGGGCTGCTATTAATAGCTCAAAATGCGGACAAACAAACCAAATTTGACTCACAAGTGATTGCAAATGAGCTATTTTCTTTTGTTATGGCCGCAAGAATTATGGGTAAAAGCGGACAAACATGGCTACTGACGTCATCTCGACGGAATGCTATTGAAAGCGTAAGTACTTCATCGTGAAGGATATAGCGAACCCATACTATTAACAAGAGATTAAGGAGAATTTCGTTGGGGTTCATAAAACTCATTAGACGGGGGGTTAGGGTCTAAGTTGTTTTGGGGGTTAATCTCGTTTAGTGGTATGGGTTCGCTATATCCCTACAAGATGAAGTACATACCATTGAAAGGAAAACCGCCGCTGTACATAAAAGAAACCGCACAGAAGCATAAAATACGAGAATGAACGTCATTTATCGAGTATTTCTAAACATTATACTTTTTATTTTTAAGTAAATTATCTTTTGACTGCGGTTTCCCTTTAAAACTGTTTATAATACGCCTAGCCTTATTTCTTTAGCTAGCATTGAGAGGTGAGTGAGTCATTCCGCGAGGTTACATATGGTGATTGGTGAATATAAAATACTCCGAGACAAATCTACTTACCAAGGAGAGCAAGATGGACGGTTTGATTTTACCGAGAGATAAACTCCGTGTGCATTTGCATGATTATTGATGAGTAAACCCTAAAGAGAAATATTGTATGCTACTCAAGCTTTCCTAAAATTGAACTCAAAGTCAAACGGGAATCAATTCGCTAAATACAAGTCGACAAGAGTTAATCACAAATATAAAATTCAAACTAAATTAGCTAAATGTAACTGCTATAAGAACTCCTTCTTTGTACGGATCATCCCCCGATGGAATAACTTACCAATTAATAACATAACTTACCTAGTTATTTATTAGACGGAGATATTAATCTCAGTAAATTGAAGTCACATTTGAAGAACCATATGAATAGCCATTAGTACTAGGACTTTATAAGATAAACATTATACACAGAACATTTATATAGGATAAGTTTTTAACTATTTTAATGAGTACATTTAGGATTACTATACTTTGATGATTTTTTTATTATTATTATTATTATTTATTTTTAGGTGATCTGTATATAGGGATAACCTCAAGTTCACCTTTTCTATCATTTATTGATTGAATAAAGTATTATTATTATTATTATTATTATTAATTCTGTAATCTTCTGATCGCCGGTTAGACGCTCAATATATTATAATTATTTCAAAAACTCATTAATATTCATTAACCAAATTGTCCAATCACATTTCCGTATTTAGTCACGCGTAAGGCTTTTATACCTGAAAAATCCATGAATACTAATCAGTATGAAATTATATAAATTCTTTACGAACTTTATATAAAATTCCTGCTAATTTGCATTTCATACATTAACCCAATTTACCTCTAATAGAAAATAAAAACCAGTACACTCCCTAGTATTGTTTTTAAAGCTATTTAAAACACTCGAACTCGCGTTTTATCGTATCTAAAATGCTCGCGCTGCGCGCTCGCATTTTAAATATGATAAAACGCGAGTTCGAGTGTTTTAAATACTACTTAATTAATTATTATAATATATTATATCGCCGGTTAGACGCTCAATATTGCTCTAGCCTGCTTAATCATTGAGCTGCACGGACTTGTGAGCTCCCCATAAAAGCTGGTTCATTTTGTACAAAACCAAAATATCGAGAGATATAGAACAAAAGGTCCGCTATGCGTTCATGTATCTGCGCCAAAGCCAGCACTGGGAATCTTGTCAAGTGGAAATTCCTTTGGTCTTCAAGCTTGGTCTTCGATCATCGATGCTTATGGACAATAGGCCTTTATGAATTGTAACGACGAAAATATATATTAATATACCAAGTGTCAACCAAGTGTCAAATTTCATGTTTTCTTGCGTCTCATTGGGTGATTTTACTCTGTCTGACGACAGACGGTTAATTTACTTCGATTACTCGATGTTTTTGTCTTCCGAAGAGGTGGGCGGCCGCCCACTTTTACCGCCTCGCATCCTCGCGTGCCCCCGTTATCCCCCAACGAGCGAAGAAGAACCACTGGCAACCCAGGGTATACAACATGGTAAGGAAATATAAACAGTCACACTACTGAACACATTACAGGTCAGCGGTTACACAAAAAAGTTAACAGAACCACAACACGATAGCAATATATCTGCGCGTTGCGCAGATACAAAAACCAAGATTCACCACATGAACCAGTACTTGTTGTACCTTCACTCTATCATTTAAAGGGCAACTAAAGTTATAGTAATTGGATGTAATTTCATTCGACTTGAAATATCTTTCAAGTAGTTATATAGGATGTTTCAAATTAAAAATAAAGCCATCTTTCTTTTTCATCGTGTGAGTGGAAACAGCCAACGGTGTCCGCCGTGACGTCACTGCGTCCAACCTAAATCCAGGTGCTAACTTTTCACAGTGTTTTGATCTGTTGAAATGCCTTTTCAAAGTAAAATTCCCCAGGTTTAATCCGAAATGTCTGATAATAGTTCACGCAGCGTCTCAAGTATTGAACAAGAGTCGGAGATTAGGTTTGACGCAGTGACGTCATGGCGCACACCGCTGACTGTTTCCACTCCCGCGATGCAAAAGCAAGATGGATGACAAAGGTGAGTGTTTCGAATCGTTTTCTCCAACAAATACTTTGAAACAGTAATATACGAATATAACTCCTCGAAAGGCATTTCAAATCGGATTAAGTTTTATATGAAATTACATCCAAACTAGACTTACCGTGCATATACTAGGTTGGCATGATCTGAGTTCATGGTGAGAAAAGCCAATTGTGTTACTGAACAAGCTCCTAAAGTCTTGATCAAATGAAGATGAAAGTCGATGAATGTCTCAACTCTCGTTTAACCACTAACTTTCATCAACTCATGCTCATCTACCTTGAACAGATTAAAATTTTGATAACCGAAGAACAAAATATCTAAGATAGTGAACAAGAGCTCAGTTAACAAAGTAAATGGTTTGAACCTAGGAGGTTGTTGTAGTCTTGAGAAAGACTGTTGTTGGTGACTGACGTTTCGACGGCCTCAGCGGACGATCAACGTCACAGCTCAGTTAACGTTAATTATAAATTACGCGGATGAAAATTTGATTCGCCAGTCACTTTGAGTCGTATGAAAAGTAGAGTAGCACATCGACTGTTGTATAGGGTCATTAACCACGTGGTAATGTGTTCTGTGTAACTACATTTTCTATTTATTAAGAAGTATACATATATATACGGAAATGACAGAAAAGATACAACTCTATACCTGACAAGCACCCCACTCTGTTACTTCGTACACTTGGTTATCCATGCATAGGTAACAGTAGTACTTGAACCCCATGTGGCTCGTTTCCACCCACACATCACCCTAAAAATAAATGATACCACAACTTACAGCTGCACACTAACGAACGAACGAACGGATGGACGGACGGACAAAGTATCAAAACGAGTAAAGTAGCAAAACGAACAAAGTAGCAAAACGAACAAAGTAGCAAAACGAACAAAGTAGCAAAATGAACAAAGTAGCAAAATGAACAAAGTAGCAAAACGAACAAAGTAGCAAAACGAACAAAGTAGCAAAACGAACAAAGTAGCAAAACGAACAAAGTAGCAAAACGAACAAAGTAGCAAAACGAACACAGTAGCAAAACGAACACAGTAGCAAAACGAACACAGTAGCAAAACGAGAAATGTAGCAAAACGAAAAAGTAACAAAACGAAAAAGTAGCAAAACGAGAAAAGTAGCAAAACGAGAAAAGTAGCAAATCGAGAAAAGTAGCAAAACGAAAAAGTAGCAAAACGAATAAGTAGGCAAAACAAGAAAAGTAGCAAAACAAGAAAAGTAGCAAAATGAGAAAAGTAGTAGTGAATTGCCAAAATGAAGGAATGAGACTAACATGTCGGCGAAGGCCTTTCAAAAAAAATGTATCATATTTTTACACTGATGAAGAGTCTTAAAGTGGTAAAAATAACCGCGCATTGTTTTAAATAATGTTAAAGATATCATACCAATGAGTGACATGCAAAGTTTGATTTCGAAATTCGTAGAAATAATCGTTGTATCTTATGTGTTGTGTGGCCGAGTATGGGAGAAATGAGTTGAGACTGCTTTTGACGTCATAGCCTCAAACTAGCGTCGCTCTGATTTGTCGCTCTAGAGGCCATGACGTCATAGCCTGCCTTCTAATCCACCTTGCTAACTTTAGCCATTTTCATGGCGGCGCACAAAATAAATGTCGTTTTACAGATAAAATACAACCTCTTTCTAAATGAATTTTGAGATGAAATTTCGTATGATTATACTAATTGTGGTAATAAGATTAACATTATTTTATTTATTATTTTTTATGTTCCTCCTTCGAAAGCGAAGATGAGCATGAAATCATACTGTGTGTTTATGAGTCCGCAGATGGCTGATAAGACCAATCTGGGCACAAAATATGCGTTTGCAATGTCGACAAAGATATGACTGTTCTTGATCAGATGGGGGCTGGAGCAATTGTCTCTCTTTTCGATTCTGGCGCTTCAGGATGGCGTTACTGATTCTATCCTTCTCGTGAGCTGCTACACCCGCGTGGATTTTACCACGCCAAGATGATCTATTGAGGGCTAGGTCTTCCCAGGTGTTGGGGTTGATGCCACAACGCTTGAGTGAGACCTTGAGGGAATCTTTGAAACGCTTCTTCTGACCTCCAACCGAGCGTTTACCTGCGATCAACTCTCCGTAGAAGAGACTCTTCGGGAGCCGCTCATTGGGCATGCGGACAACATGTCCGGCCCAACGTAGCTGTGATCTCATCAGCATAGAATGGACATTATTTTATATTATTACATCAAGAACCACTGTAAGCCCGAAACAGTATCTCAATCCTTTATTTGCGCAGTTCACTATATACCAGGCTACGCAGTGGAGCCAGAACTTTAGTTCTACAACGATTGAACGATGATTTCATGCAATGTATGAAATGAATTAGTGGATGAGAAACGGTATACAATGAAGTGAAACAGGTTACAATCTAAATATTTACGTTTGATCATCTCAGAAATATGTACACACTATACCTCTTTGGCTGCATGTCGGGCATCACAGCGTGCGCAATATCTCGCCGCATTCACCAACCGATCGTTCAGTAACCGTGGATGAGTTTTATTGCAGCTGCTACACATAATCTTGCTTTTCAGCTAAAATAACCCACAAAATATCTGTTAGAATAATATAGCAAAGTGAAAAGGTAGTAAACTGCCAAGATTTTTAGTAACGAAATACTGACGTTTCGAGCGGATCCCTTCATCAGAGTACGTACATGTACATATCTAATATAATGTTTGCGGGTATTTCTTTTGTTCTCACAGGGCCATTAACAACTAATATACCTCATTATATCCATTTTTGTTAATCTTACCTCCGTTGACGGCAAACCAGGTCTGATTAGAACTAATCACACCCGGTTTGACGCCAACGGAGGTACGATTACGAAAGAACAAAAGAAATACCCGCAAACATTATATTACAAAGGAATAGCATAAAAAGAGGTGCATTAACCATTAAACGTCCCGCTCGATTCGGGTCATTTACCTCAGCGGGTCGTTCATGCTATTACTTATTGTAAACATGGGGAAAATAATACGGTAGAAAACTTCACAGTACAATCTAATAATAATCTAATAATAATCTATTAATTACAGAGGAACGAACCATTAAATATTGTGAAAATGACACTTTCTGGAAAAATCCGAAATAGTTGTAAGAACAATTTTAAGGCTGATATTTGAAGTACGTTCTTAGTTAAAAAGGCCTTGCAATTTAGTATTTCCCAGGCCCTTCTTTGAGAGCCACGCCGCCGCTGCTGAAATGTACAGTACCTGCAGCGATTTATGTGATCTATATTTTACTAAGCCTGAATATTGTGATCTAAAGGTACTGTATTGTGTAAAAGATAAAGAAAGTTGTCCTTGTTAAAGTGGCACTACGATGAAAACTCACTCCCGTGTTTTAGATTTTCTTTAGCATAGAATAGTATTTCAGGGTCGAACGTGATCATCGATGTAAAAAAAACTAAAGAATTGTATTTTGAAGTAAGTATTTTGAGCTCTGAGATCACTACTATTTAGGCCACCGTTACCAAGAACGTGTTCCAAGTGAGCTCGCAAATTCAAAAGGTAATATTGTTTGTGACGTCAGATTCTCAATGCTACGCCTGAATTTCAGTCGAGGTTACTTGTTTTCTTGTTTTCTTCGAGAAGTAGATAAATGTCCAGCCTTTCAGACGAAGAATTTGAAAAAAACGACCTTGATCACTATGGATTTACTTGAAGAATTAGCCATGTGGAGTCTTCGCGTTGAGAATTTTACGTCACTTCGTTACGCTGGTCAGGAACATGATCGATTAATGGCGGACATAACAACTCCAGATTCCGAGTCAAAAAGATATTACTTGCAATCGTCTAATCGCAAAATGGTTTCGACCGAGTAATATTTAGCAGCTCTGCTTTATAAATACGTAAAAATATCGATAGGTAAAAATTTGATCGCAGTACCACTTTAAGGATGTCACTCACTGTAGTACCATTTAAACTAAACTGCTTCATGACTTTCTATGTGGCAGGTACGACATGTTTCACTGCTTTTACTTGGTAAAATAATTAAGAACCTAACACCTTGATTTTTCATTACATATCGAATAAATTAGAACCTATCCAACAATTCCACGTCCTACAAAAATCGATGAAACTTTCGGGAAGACTTGTACTGTACGTTACAGAGCAGTTGAGAAATGTTGCGCTATCGAGATTTCACACATTTCTCATTAAATAATAGAATACGTTTGCCCGGGTTTATAACGTTATCGAAACCCGAGTGACCTATATAATAAAAAGACAAGAGAAACATAGGGAGAACTGAGAAGCACGAGCCGCTCAGGCGAGTGCTTTCCCAACTTCTCGAGTGTTTTTTATTACTTCACGAGGGTTTCGATCACGTCATAGAAACATAGAAACCCGGGCAAACGTATTCTATTATTTTTATAAAATAATTCAGAAACCACTTCTTATACTTTCGAAAATATAACGCTTTTGATTTTGATTTAATGCAAATTCTCATTAGTTACTGACGTCATTCCGGTCTCCGTAGCATGATCGAGACCGGCAAGCTGACCAATCACAGCGTGTGTAGAGTAAAATTATTTTATAACACCATATCGAGATTAAAAAATTCAATTTCGAGATTAGAACGCATATCATATATCTTACGCGAGAGTTGGTGAGAGTTGAAACTGTTGGTGACTGACGTTTCGACGGCCTTGACGATCAACTTCACACTTCTAATGAGTTTAAAGTTCAAACTATTTACTTTCTAACCCTCATGATATCAAGGCTTTTGCCGCTTGTTCGGTAACATACACGTTTGACGCATTTTAAAGTTAATCCTATCAGTAAATTAGTTTTATACTCCAGTTCTGTGCCCCCGCGATCCAATGCCGCAAGAAAGAATATTAATCATACGGCAAACAAATTCAACTATACCTCATTAACGTGGTTTGCCATAAAATCAACGAAACTTTCAAATCCTTCCTACAAGAAAAAAATAAGAAAAAAACACGAATTAATTGTCTTTCAAAATGACATTTACTAATTCGGGCTTTAGCAGGAAATTTTAAAGCAACAAATATATCAATAGAAATGTACAGGACACTTGTTAGTAACAGGTAAGATACGCCATCTAGCTTTCCCTCAAAACTAACACGGTTACCTCTCTCACGTCTTGAATATAGCCATCTGAAGCTTAATTTCCATTCGCTATTTTTATCTCGCGATCTACTTTTTTCGATCGTTTGAGAGTTGGGAGCATGCGCATTAGTTTTCAATGACAGATCGTTGGCTCAAATTAGCAATCGCGCGATCTTAAAAAAGAGTTGGAAAGATTCCTACTTTGTCGATCATCATTGAACATCAAAGAATTAATCCGTGAATATCAGTTACAACAGAGTCAGAATATATACCTGAAGGAAATAACGACGGTGATGGTGATCAATAGATGTGATAAATCTTCAGAAGGCAATGAATGCTCTCCTCCTCAAGATACTTCAGCTTATTCGCGGTTTAAAAATTATAACCTGATTGCAGGTGATTATATACAGTAACATAAACCACGATACGAAATCGGCCCTATTAATCACATGTGATGATGACCTTGATGTCCATCTACACAATACGATTTTCCCTTGCGATTGTTATCTTGAATTCGATGTATGCCGTGTAGATACGGACGGACGGACGGACGGACGGACGGACGGACGGACGGACGGACAGACAGACAGACAGACAGACAGACAGACAGACAGACAGACAGACAGACAGACAGACAGACAGACAGACAGACAGACAGACAGACAGACAGACAGACAGACAGACAACTTTATTTAATGAGGGTAAAACACTTGACAGTAAAAACTGATAAACTCGTGGCCCTCAGATTATAAATTAACTAATATTACAATTTCCAAGATTCAAAAACACATTATTACAATGATCAACTAATAGAAATATTAAAATTTTAAAGTAGAATATAGAATTTAAAATTAGTAAAAGCAATTATGATAATGAATAATAATAAAAACAATAAAAGTAATAAAACTACATATTGCTTTGCATATCTTAACATTAATTCTTCAGAGCAAACTTAAAAGAGCAAATTGTCTCTTTTCTACGGATGTCTATAGGAACAGCATTCCACAGTTTAACAACATTTATTTGAAAGGTTCTTCCACCTTCAGTCTCCTTATGATAACGTGGACAAACTAAGTTAAAATTACTATATCGGGTGGCTCTGCTATGCATGTCCGAATAAATTTGTTTCTAAATTTGTCCCAATCAAACGCTTGAATAGAAAAAACGGGCCACTTTGGATCTCAGGTGACATCCCTGACGCTATTCACGAGAGTCATAGCGCCAAAAAGCTGAAGCATTCACCCAACGTGGAGTATATATATATACATAATAAGTTAAACATATGATCTCTACAGCCCGGGATAACTTCTTCAATTCTCTATCAATTCTACAGATCTTAAATAATACCCCAAACGGATTACCAAATTCATTTCGGATATAAAACTGAGGATATTTCCGGTTCTGACCAAAACCTTTCCTTAACTCTTCCTTAGTATCCCCAAAAACAATCACCAATAAACAGTTAAGCAGAACAACAGCACAATACCTCAAATTTCTTTTTGTCACTTTCAAACTGATAAACCATTCTTTTTCCCTGTATTCAAATTTACAAGTATATATTCAACATATTAGCGTACTAAACTGACATAATGAAACGGAGGCAAAAAGGGCAGGGAAGAGAATGGAAACATATGAGCTGCAGGTGAGAGGTATAATTGGTGGAGAAGCTTGGGTGTAGGTAGGTAGATAGGTGGGTAAGTTGTGAGATCTGGCTAATATAGGTTCGTAATAATGACGTAATGAGCCATAATCCTAAATAAAATCCTAGTCTTAAATATAATTCTAAATCTACTCCTAAACTTAATCCTCATCACCAGGGGGGTTAAGGTAAATCTCTAGGCGCGGGTAGAGTTAGCAATTAGCATTAGTTAGCCGTTAGGATTAGCAGGATCAGCGGTATAGCCAATTAGATGGCTCACTCTAACACCAAACCATTACGTCATTGTTACCAACCTTATTAGCAAGATTTCGTGGTTGATCCAGTAGGTACGAGTCAAAAACTCGTAAAAAAAGCTTGGTGTGCGTACTTCCGATATAGTGAATAGGAGGTGTGACATTTTGAGCTAAGGTCCTAAGAGTGACTTTATGTTTTACTTTTTGACTAAGGTCCTTAGAGTGACTTTATGTTTCACTTTTTGGGCGAAGGTCCTTATAGTGACTTTATGTTTCACTTTTTGACGACGCTCCTTAGAGTGACTTTATGTTTCACTTTTTGACGAGGGGTCTTAGAGTGACTTTATGTTTCACGTTTTGAAGAGGGGTCTTAGAGTGACTTTATGTTTCACTTTTTGACGAGGGTCCTTAAAGTGACTTTATGTTTCACTTTTTGACGAGGGTCCTTAGAGTGACTTTATGTTTCACTTTTTCAGCAAGGGGCCTTAGAGTGACTTTATGTTTCATTTTTGACGACGCTCCTTAGAGTGACTTTATGTTTCACTTTTTGAAGAGGGGTCTTAGAGTGACTTTATGTTTCACTTTTTGACGAGGGTCCTTAAAGTGACTTTATGTTTCACTTTTTGACGAGGGTCCTTAAAGTGACTTTATGTTTCACTTTTTGACGAGGGTCCTTAGAGTGACTTTATGTTTCATTTTTGACGACGCTCCTTAGAGTGACTTTATGTTTCACTTTTTGAAGAGGGGTCTTAGAGTGACTTTATGTTTCACTTTTTGACGAGGGTCCTTAAAGTAACTTTATGTTTCACTTTTTGACGAGGGTCCTTAGAGTGACTTTATGTTTCATTTTTGACGACGCTCCTTAGAGTGACTTTATGTTTCACTTTTTGACGAAGGGTCTTAGAGTGACTTTATGTTTCACTTTTTGACGAGGGTCCTTAGAGTGACTTTATGTTTCACTTTTTGACGAGGGTCCTTAGAGTGACTTTATGTTTCACTTTTTGACGAAGGTCCTTAGAGTGACTTTATGTTTCACTTTTTGACGAAGGTCCTTAGAGTGACTTTATGTTTCACTTTTTGACGAAGGTCCTTAGAGTGACTTTATGTTTCACTTTTTGACGAGGGGCATTAGAGTAACTTTATGTTTCACTTTTTGACGAAGGTCCTTAGAGTGACTTTATGTTTCACTTTTTGATGAAAGGCCTTGGCTCGAAATGTTAGACCTACTATTCATTATTTCCGCAGTTCACCAACCTTCTAGAGTTTTTATTCGTCTTTTAACACTGTCTATGCAACACAGCAGGCAGCTTTCTTACCTGATCACTAATTGACTCAAAGGCTGATTGCAAGACCTGAAAAGCTTCCCCTGATTTGTCATTTGGGTTCTGTAAGATATGGTACAACACCAGTCATAAGTTACAGTAGAACAAAATTGCACTAAACGTACAGTACGAATGTGATTTTCAAAACGAAAAATAACTCCAAGAAAGATAGCAGACTCTCAAAAGGGAACAAATTCACATAACAAGCAAACAAGGCACCTTGTCAGGGTGTACAATCTTTGCCATTTCTCGATATTTGCGTTTTATCTCATCATCACTAGCTTGTTTCGACACGCGAATAATACTGGTAAATAAACATAAAACAGTTTCTTTGAAACAATATACATAATGTGTACATCTTCTAAATGCACGCCAGAAACGAAAGTACCCCTCTTACCTGTATGCATCAAGGTGCTTGGATGACAATAAATGGGATATAATTTCATCAGCTAAATGAATAGAATATCATTACGGATTACTAGTACATCCAAAAATATATAATTTAGAAAACCACAACAAGATTAACCTTTAAAGAATATGATTGGCGGTTGGGTAATGCCATTAATAAAAATAAAGATCAAAAGGTATAGTAAATTTACGCTTGCGTAATGTTATTCCTCTTTCGGCCAAGTTAACTATATATAAGTCAGGGTATATTATAGGTAATATTTGGCATTTCACTCGATCAAACTACATGTTGAAAGGATTTATGGTGAAGGAAAATTTCGAGTGTTGGAATACATACATATAAGTCATCTATCCTCCCGTATTTAACGTGTACTGTCACGTGTCTGGCATTTCTGCAAAGAGCGGGCGTTAAGGGCGGTATATAGAACTAAGAGAGATCCTTATGAAACACTCCTGACCTTGAGCGTGCTGGTTTGTCATCATTATATAATAGGCGATTACAGGATATTGCTATTTACATGTATAAAGTAAAAAATGAACTTGTACCTAACAGTGTATCAGAAATATTTACCCTTAAACAATCTAGCTATTTATTAAGAAATGGTGATTTCGATATACCTAGATTTAATACAGTCAATTATGGTAAACACTCACTAAGTTATTTTGGACCAGTGTTATGGTCAAGGTTAAGTAGTGATATTAGGAATTCTACAAATCTTAAGGTAAGTTGGATATTAGTAGCCTTTAAGAAAATAACAGTAACTGCTTGAGCTTTGCAGTACATGAATGTTCCATGTATGTCTGACTAATCGTTTTAAGTTCATTCTAAATATTATTTTCATTGTAAAATTATTATGCAATTGCCTATATTATATTACTTTTGTAATTTATTGGTAGTTAGATACGATATAGTGTCCCCAATTAGCCTGTCTTAAGCTAAATAATTTTGACACTTGAATAAAGTTATTGTATTGTATGGTATGGTATGGTATGGTATGGTCATGGTATGGTACGGTATTGTATTGTATTGTATTGTATTGTTCCTCCATGGATCGGGCGGTAGAGTCTGTGATCTTATTGGCCCATTATAAAACGCAATTCATTCACCTATTGTATAATTTATTCATCTAAATCCGGATGTTAAGAATTTTCCTCGCTTCTGAATTTTACCGCGAATTAGAGATATAACGTCTTTTTTATAACGTCGTTTTTAACATCAACCATACAAAAGAATAAATGGGACGCGATATAGAGAAAAAACAAAAGGAAATTAATCCTTTACTCCTCAGTATATCAACATACAAATTCTCCTTATTGGTCTCCAAGTATTTCTTATAGTACTAGTTGGGAGAAGTTGTTTTATAACAGGTCTGAGTTCACCTCTGGTGATAATTTATTTTATTCTCATTACCTCTATACTTGGTTAACCATTGATATTATTAGGAGAAGTTAGGTACTGATCACTACTGAGGAATAAAGGGTTAATTGAGAAGCCAGTGTTTGTTTCCCCCGTTGCTAAACAAAAACGATGACTTCTGATGATAATAAATAAAAGAAAATAGTTCGGGATAAATGGTTTCAAGTTTGAAAATGAGACGCTTTTCTTGTCTTTCATGGCAATCATTACCACCAGAAATGGGTGAGATGGCATAAACGTTCGTGTCCGAAATCGAATGGTTGGCACTATAAAAATGCCGGACGACGGGTTTGTCAACATCATCGTTCCTTACTGACTGATGATGTTCAGAAAATCTGTCAAAGAGACGCCTGCCACTTTCATGAACATTTCATCTACTTCTCGAAGAAAACAAGAAAACAGTAACCTCGACTGAAATTCAGGCATAGCATTGAGAATCTGACGTCACAAACAATATTACCTTTTGAAATTGCGGGCTCACTTGGAACAGGTTTTTAGTAATGGTGGCCTAAATAATAGTGATTTCAGAGCTCAAAATACTTCAAAATACCATTTTTAAGTTTTTTTTTACATCGATGATCACTTTCGACCCTGAAATACTATTCTATGCTAAAGAAAATCTAAAAGACGGGGGTGAATTTTCATCGTAGTGCCACTTTAAGTGAATTGAAATCGATATTCATGGTTTCCACAAAACCTCTCATTAGCCCGGCGGTTGAGACGGGTAAAAATATCTGACGTATATGGGGGATTTTTAAGCATATGAAAATCCCGGCTAATGAAAGGTGATTTGAGGGTGTCCGAACGGGAAACGCGATAAGCTTTTTAAATAGCAGTGTTTTAATTTAGATTTCGATAAGCGAATATAGTCGCGCGAGCGACTTTCTCCTTCTGTTTCTCCTTTCGCGACTATATTCGCTTAATCGAAATGGGTAGGATAGGCGCGTTGGACAAAATAAGATCTCATTTCCAAAGAATTTTAAAACATGGCAGCCATGCCATTTGTCATCTGAATCTCTCGTGAGACTATCTATATTTATAAAATAAGTCGTGTCTTACGCACGCTGTGATTGGTCAGTTACCGTGTTTATATCAGGCTTTAGTATAAATTGACAAGTTTATATCACAAATCCTCAATTTTGATTGGCTATCGCAGGAGTTACTATCCGCTGATATAAACCTCTGGGGTAAAAGTCGCCTGATTTCGAAAGAATATTTACTTTTTTTCCATGAAAAATGCGAAATAAAAGTTATTTCTTGGGTTAGAAAGTTGTAAATTTATACTAAAACAATTAGACAACTCGCCCTTGTTTTCTATGAGCGATAGTCAACTCGGCTACGCCTCGTTGACTATCCGCTCATAGACAACTCGTTCTCGTTGTCTAATTGTTATTAGTATCAACCAACTAGTGGTCTATTACAAATTCGGCATTCTGATTGGCTGAGCTACTCACTGTCTATTGGTAATAGACGGTGAGTAGCGTTACCCAATCACAAACCTTCTTATGCTGGAATATTCCTATCCAGACCAATCAGAAGCCACGACATATTCAAGCTGCACGGCCAAACCTGGAATCTAGTCCAAACATGGCGTCCGCTAAAATTTACATACGAGTGATGAAATCATGAAAACATTGGACCGAAAGTAATTGAAAATTGTTCAGTTTGACATTTTCGAATAAGAAAATGAATTCGCTTATGCCTATGGAGTATATCTATACCAAATGTGAAGCAAAGTAATTACAATATCGTATTTTGTGAGCAATTGTTTATCATGTGTCATCGAGCAACTCTACATTTTGAATGGGTAGACTTTTACAAACAAAAAGGTAAAACTATCTGAAAATTTGGAACAATGTTAGAAAGGTTGTTTATGGTTGATACTAAAACAATTAGACAACTCGCCCTCGTTGTCTATGAGCAGATAGTCAACTCGGGCTTCGCCCTCGTTGACTATCTGCTCATAGACAACTCGTTCTCGTTGTCTAATTGTTATTAAAAATATAACATGGATGGATTACGCCATCGTGATACGGCATCAATTAGCCATCATACGCCATCAATTAACCATCATACGCCATCAATTAGCAATCGTACGCCATCAATTACATCATACGCCAGCAATTAGCCATCATACGCCATCAATTAGCCATCAGACGCCATCAATTAGACATCACGGCGCCATCATACGCAGTAAGGAGAATTTACGTGTTGATAAAAAAGATATTTGTACATTTTATTTGCTTTCTACGGGTTATTTTATAAAAGAAATAGAAAACATTTTTATCCGTGTTCCCATACGTTATAATAATAATAATAAAGACGTATTAGGAGCATTATACAATAGACTCAATGCTCTTACAACAATATATATCTTCTTAAAGTTGCTTTTAAAGCTAATTACAGTTTCATTATAAGATAAAGCCTACTACATATATTAACACTATGAACAATAACTATTAATTTTAAAAAAGAAAAGTCTTAACTGCAGACTTAAAATTACTTAACATTTCAAAGCTTCTAATTTCCTGTGGTAATGAATTCCACAGTTTTGGCGCTGCAACCGAGAATGCTCTGTCTCCATGAGTCACCGTTTTGGATTTTGGCTCGAGTAGCAGATTTTGCTCAGATGATCTCAAAGTACGAGTAGGTTTATATTTAGTTAGCAAATCAGTAATATAAACAGGCGCCTGGCCATGCAAAGCCTTGAAAGTAATTATTAGTATCTTAAAAACAATCCGTGATCTCACCGGCAACCAGTGAAGATTACGTAGCGCAGGGGAGATATGCTCCGATTTTTTAACCCCTGCAACAAGTCTAGCAGCTGTATTTTGAATTCGCGAAAGTTTGGGAGAACTCGAAATCGCGTGGAAACACTCGCCCTACGGGCTCGTGTTCCCACTATGATTTCTCGTTCTCCCAAACTTCCACTCGTGTTTATATAACAGTATGTAAACACGGAAAATGTTTTCTATTTCTTAAATAGAATGCTGAAAACGATCTAAATATAGAAGGCCGCATACTGTATGTGTCGAATCAAGTCGGGGGATTGGAAATTTTCTCAGCTTTCACGGTTTAGGAGTATGCACATTCATAAAAATTTTAGCAAAGCATATATTCCGAAGAGGCGCTATAGTGTCCCATATTTGTCGCGACTATACCTTCCATGTTTTCTTCTTCTTTGAATGTTTGTTGAGCAGAAGAGGTATCCCTTGTAAAACCACTATAATCTGATCTGCGTTGATGTTCTGATGGTTCATATGCACGTCTCTGTTGCCTTGAAAAAGCGTTAAAGTCTGCTGTTATGGCTCTTGCTTTACTCATGACAGATACACAGATCCACCTCACGCACATTCCAAGCCTAAAAATGATATTCAAAAACTCATTGATAATTCATGAGGAAATGCATGTTTAACGAGTATCTCTATATGTGATAACGATTGGTCTTGTGGATTGGCCGTGTGTAAATTCCTATATTTCATCTCTATTTTACCTCTATTTTTATCTTATCTTATTTGTTTTATCAGGACAAACATTGATATCCAACAATCAGTATTTTTATGGCCATTATGCAACACTTTCAAAAAATTCTGACCATTTTAGGAAAATTTAGTGCCAAATGTAACAATGGCCGTTTATGTAGTGGTAGGGAAGAGTGCTTAAGGGACTAAATCAATTTTTTCCCGAGAACGGTTACACAAGTCTAGCTAGGGCTCCCTGTGCAAGTAGGTTTGTAAACTACTTGATAATGCCGGTTTAAGGAAATAGTTCTTAAAGAAGGTCGGTGACCATAATTTTTTCCTTAATAATTCTTTTGTTCTACCACTTTTACGTGTTATAACAGAAACTTAGAGAAAAATCATTTCTACAACTTACAATATTTTACATTTTTGATGAATGTTTCTTCAAATAACATGTCAAAGAATATGGGAAACGAACTTCTTTATCATAATAAACATAATAATGTTAGCTGTTTCTTTTTCCCTAAAATACCATGTTTTCTTGTATAAAATTAATAGTTGCGAAATATAAAAAATTATCTTTGTCAAAAGGTTCAAGAAAAAGTTGTGCAATGCGGTTTTCACTCAACTCGTAAATTGATCACAATGACGTCACCATACTGAGTAAGAGGTGACCTGTGATATGCCATATCTTCTAAACAAGGTCGGTGACCCAACTTTTTTTTTGGTTTTAATATAAGTATGTCAATAACTTTAAGACTGGGAAGTTTCAGCAAATTTTCATTTCGGAAAGAATTACTGAGGAATCACATTAAAGGACATTGGCAACAAAAATTAAGTTTGTTTTATTTGAAAGAACTCTTAAAATAATGAAGAATATTAATTTATAGTTCTTTCATATTTTACTTAGTTCTTGAGATATTTAGACTTATGTGATATTCAAATGAGATGATCTATGATGTCATAAGATGGGAAATACATTTTAACATATTGAAAATCGTGAATATCTTTATGATTATTACATGAAATTACTTGAAACTTTGCATGTAGATACATACCACTAAACTGAAGATCATTGTTCAAGTTTTATGGTTGCCATGGTAACGGATTAGTTTACAGACCTCTTGATTTCAAAAACAAAACTATTTGTTTTCTGACATAGTAGACTATGTACCAACTTCAAATCTCAGTTTCGAATTGGCTATGACAGTGAACATTTGCTGAACAGGTACCAACCCAATAAGGTTCGGCACTGAAGAGAAAACAAATAATTTTGTTTTCGAAATCAAGAGGTCTGTAAAATAATCTGTTACCATGGCAACCATAAGACTTGAACGATGATCTTCAGTTTAGTGGTATGTATCTACATGCAAAGTTTCAAGTAATTTCATTTAATAATCATAAAGATATTCACGATTTTCAATATGTTAAAATGTATTTCCCATCTTATGACGTCACAGATCATCTCCTTTGAATATCACATAAGTCTAAATATCTCAAGAACTAAGTAAAATATGAAAGAACTATAAATTAATATTCTTCATTATTTTAAGAGTTCTTTCAAATAAAACAAACTTAATTTTTGTTGCCAATGTCCTTTAATTGTTAATATTTGACATTAAAGTGCCTATGAAATAAAAATTAAGTTTGTATTATGTAAATGCACTCCGAAAATAAATAGGAATGGTAATTTGAGTGCTTTCGTATCTCGAATAGTTCGTGAGATATTTAGACTATTGTGATATGCAAATGAGATAACCTACAGCATGACGTCAAGATGTTTCTACATTTTTAGAAAATCAAGTATATCTTTGAGATTATTCAACGAAATCACTTGAATCTTTGCACGGTATGCAGCGGCAGATTAAGCAACTGCGGGCCCAGTGGCACTTAGAAGAGCGGAGCCCTAATTTCAAACATAATATTATTTTTAAAAAAGATTTTTGCATACATACAACTTTTAATGAGTAATTTGTGCACATGTCTTCATAACATCATATATGGTCATAATGGCCTAGTAAAACTTTCCTTTTTGTCTTTTCCAATCCTTCTCTTTTCTTCCAAGAGCGCAGGGCCCCTGAGGGCGCGGGGCCCGTGGCACAGGCTCACTGTCCCACTGGTTATTCCGCTACTGACGCAACCTCGTTCCCAGGGCATTTTGCCTCCACGACGGAAGGTCGGCGAAAATGGCCCTGGGATTGGCTGGTCCATTCTATAATAATCCGATTGGCTTGTCATAAAACTCAATTAATTTAGCCAAATATAATTTATTCATCTAAATCTGAATGCTGTCTTCAAATGTTACAGCAAATTAGAAGTGATAGCTTTCGCTAAATTGGATATATGCTTCTTCATTGGTGGATTGTTAGCTGCTTTTATGCTGATGAATGCTGACATTAACAACTCTGAAGAGCATTTAACATTTCTCAATTATTCAGGTCAACAAAGTAGACAAAGGCAATGGAACAAAGACCACAAAAATTATCATATCTAAACACCCAGAAATTCTGGGTGTCATGTGACCAGCCGATCCCAGGGCCATTTTCACCGACCTCCCACCGTGGAGGCAAAATGCCCTGGGAACGAGGTTGCTACTGACGGTATGACACTTCGTGACATCTAACATCATTACATTGGGTTAGTTTTACTATTTCTAATTTTTTAATTTTCTAAAAATGTAGAAACATCTTTACGTCATAGGCTACAAGAACGACGTGAACTACAAGAACGACTTGATATATGAAAGAACTCTAAATTACCATTTCTCGTCATTTTAAAAGTTCATTTAAATAAGACAAACTTAATTTTCATCTCATAGGCAATTTAATACACTCAATTTCATTGAATGACAAGTTGAAATCAACACCAATTTATGTAACACTAATTTATTGCACGTGTATAATAATGAACCACAATATAAATAATCGTACCAGAATATAACTGGAAAAACAGACAGAACTCCTAACACCAGTATATAACACAGCACAGCATATCCTGTTCCAATCCAAACAGGAAAGGCTGCAAAGATCATATATAAACCTACATGAAAGAAAAGTATAAATGGACATATTTTTACTCATGAACAGCCATCACTCAAATTGTTAGTGTCTCATTCATCCATTTTGATAGTTTACTACTTTTGTATTTCATTACTTAGATACATTGGAAAAGAAAACATGATTCTGTGTCAATTTTGAAAAAAGTACAAATTGATGTCTGCAAACATACTGTATGTACCACTGTACTGAAACTGATCTGAATGCATTGTACATACGGTAATTACTGTATTTCTTCAAATAATGCCAGTTTGATCAAATAATTATATGTTTTTTTGGTCCAAAAGGGAGCAAATGTTAAAGGGAAGTGACTGTTCCAGCCAATCAACATTGTTCCAGCCAATCAACATTGTTCCAGCCAATCAACACTGTTCCAGCCAATCAACACTGTTCCAGTCAATCAAAACTGTTCCAGCCAATCAAAACTGTTCCAGCCAATCAAAACTGTTCCAGCCAACCAACACTGTTCCAGCCAATCAACACTGTTCCAACCAATCAACACTGTTCTAACCAATCAACACTGTTCCAACCAATCAACATTGTTCCAGCCAATCAACACTGTTCCAGCTAATCAACACTCTTCTGGCCAATCAACATTTTTTCAGCCATTCAACACTCTTCCAGAAAAACAACACTATTCCAGCCAATCAACACTGTTCCAGCCAATCAACACTGTTCAAGCCAATCAACACTGTTCCAGTCAATCAACACTCTTCCAGCCAATCAACACTCTTCCAGCCAATCAACACTGTTCCAGCCAATCAACACTGTTCCAGCCAATCAACACTGTTCCAGCCAATCAAAACTCTTCCAGCCAATCAAAACTCTTCCATCCAATCAACACTGTTCCAGACAATCAACACTCTTCCAGACAATCAACACTTTTCCAGCCAATCAAACTGTTCCAGTCAATCAAACTGTTCCAGTCAATCAAACTGTTCCAGTCAATCAACACTGTTCCACTAGACAATCAACACTGTTCCAGCCAATCAAAACTCTTCCATCCAATCAACACTGTTCCAGCCAATCAACACTGTTCCAGACAATCAACACTTTTCCAGCCAATCAACACTGTTCCAGTCAATGAACACTGTTCCAGCCAATCAACACTGTTCCAGCCAATCAAAACTGTTCCAGCCAATCAAAACTCTTCCAGCCAATCAAAACTCTTCCAGCCAATCAACACTATTCCAGCCAATCAACACTGTTCCAGCTAATCAACATCGTTCCATCCAATCAACACTGTTCCAGCCAATCAAAACTGTTCCAGCCAATCAACACTATTCCATCCAATCAACACTGTTCCAGCTAATCAATACTGTTCCAGTTAATCAACACTGTTCCAGCTAATCGACACTCTTCCAGCCAATCAACACTGTTCCAGCCAATCAACACTGTTCCAGCTAATCAATACTGTTCCAGCTAATCAACACTCTTCCAGCCAATCAACACTGTTCCAGCTAATCAATACTGTTCCAGCTAATCAACACTCTTCCAGCCAATCAACACTGTTCCAGCAAATCAACACTCTTCCAGCCAATCTAAATATGATATAAAAACTGCCTATAGACAGTATTGATTATATAATATAAATTGAAAACTCATCAAACTGGTGTACAGTACATTACAATAATCTCACTCAGTGAAACAGAATTAAGGCAGGGGTGATATATCACCTATGGGTGGTGTTTCTATCAAATGATTATACAGTATGAGGTACATACAGTATAGGGAATAAATTATGAGGAATAATTGGCTATGGCTTGACAAAAATTAACAATGTACTGTGCCTAATATTCAAAATACAGTAACTTAAACCAACCTTGCTCAAGTAAACCAAATACTAATAGTGCCCAGGCCCAAGCTCCATTGGCTTCACCAACCATGTCATCATGTACATTACGAATATTTTCTCTGGGATGGTTGCCAGGCTTTTTACTAACAGGTCTCTTTCTACACTTCTGTGTCCTTTTCGACCACTTGCCATGTTTTAATAAATCCTGTTTATTCACATCACTAGGTTTATCATCTTTCAATATCTTCTCCCCTTTATTTTCATCCAAATGTCTAGTTTCTACTGTGTTACTATGCTGCAAGCTTTCCTTGCTTTCTCCCTTGCGTGCTCCCTTACATTCACCAGCAGGTTTTGCATCAATGTTTGTTTTAGGCCCAATGTTTTCATTTCCATAGACACTGCTCTGTGACATAGAGGATCTACTATTACATCCACCTTGATCCATTGGAATCCTTTCATCACTATTTCTGTCCAAAGTATCCCTTTCCCCATGTCCAACACTTTCACACCTGATGCAATCACTATTCCCATGTTTAAATGTTAAATGACATTCTTCTTCCCTGGTGAAAATATGGGATGCAGCAATATTTTCAGTTTGATAACAGCATGGATCACCACCACTCTCAATGTTACAACAACGTTCACTAAACTCACAGTTTAAGTTTAACCATTTGTCTTTTGTGTCTTCATGGGCACCACAGGTATCTTGAGATGTTATATCACATCGACAACATTTCATAGCATCAAAGTCAAAATGTGGACACAAGTCTGGTATAATCCTCGTTGAATTTTCAAGGTTGGTATAGTTGGTAGATACGTTTGCATCCCCTTCCTCAAAGCAAGTCCAATTATTTTCCTTCCCTTTCCCGTAACTACCCTTTTGTCTCCTATCATAGTCATCATTCTTGCTCTCTGCTTTATGTGTTGAATACATTCTGTGATAGATTGCAGATTCAATGTTGTTCTGTCCTTGCTGTTTATTGTAAAGTTAAAACAACCAAATGAGTTTGAACAGGGAACTGATTATAACCAAGAAATCCAGTAATATCCACATACAATTATGGCAAAATATTAGGATCAACTTTTATTAGCAAATTGAAACTATCTACAGCACGATTTCATCTGAATTGCTAAATAACTAACTTCTTTATTAATTCCAACATTCATAACCTAATAATAAAAATAAGAAACAGGCATTTAGGCTTCATATTAAATTTCCAAAGACTCTCTTAATTATCACATCACTTGTCGCTACTTGAAACTAACTAGCATAATGTTTAACACTGCAATCTGATTGGCTAAGCTTATATACTCACTATAAATTGTCGATAGATATCAAATACCTGTCGCGACGACTACGAGTGACATGATAAGGCCAAGTTTCTTGCAAAAAAATGCTTTTGTTTTGTATTTAAAAATAATTTGAAGAAATAACGAACATAAGTTAGTTTTTACTAAACTTCACCCTTGTTAACAACAGTATTCACTGTCATTTGTACATGCAAACCTTGTGTTTTTAATCTTTGTGTTAAACACATAACATGCAAATATATGTGACAGGGAATCTACTTGACACACCACAAGAAATAGTGATAGACGATGGAGAAGAGAGGTGATTGGGAGGTGGGATACCAGATTTCAAGAGGGGGTATCAGCTTTAAAAACCTGGTATCCAACTTGGATACTGTTCAAAATTTAAAATTTCTGGCCGTCACTTACTATGAGAATAAAGACTATGTCTTTTAGTAGAAACTGACCATGGTCTATTACAAATGCTGCATTCTGATTGGCTACTCAACCGTTGTCTATTCGTGATGGACAACGTTTGGGAAATGCGCTCAAAACAATGGCAGAAAACTCTCTTTCTCGTTTTCAGATGAGTTTTTGGATAATTTTTTGGAGAATGCATGATTTGTAATAGTCCACTAATTTGTTTATACTAAAACAATTAGACAACTCGTCCTCGTTGTCTAATTGTTAAATAGACAAATATGAGGACAAGTTGTCTAATTGTTTTAGTAGAAACAAAGTAGTAGAAACAAATTCACACAGGCGATTTTTGCTGCGATTTGATTGTGATTTTAGCAGCAACTTTTATCGCGCTCGCACTGCGATTTCAAACAGCGAGTTTGAAAAAAAATTATTTTTTCTCGTTCACCTTTCTTATTCTTGGGAGTGCCTTTGCCAGATTATGCGGCCACCATCTTTGCGCGCGAAATCAGCCTCTGTGTGTGTGAGAGTGTCTGATCTAGCAGATTTTGGTGCTTAAAGGGACACTCTGGCCCAAATACAAATGCAGTTCATATGAAAGATCTTACTGACTTTAGTTTATTTCCAAAGTTTCAGCATTCCTATCAATTTAGTTGAGAAGATATTGCTAGTTGAAGTTGAAAATTTGTGGATTTTGACGCCATATTGGTTTTGAAAATATGACGTCATTGAGTGATTCTTTATCGTCAGTGGAGTTGTTTTGATGGCGATCACATAGTGATAGTTATTGTGAATGGTCTTTGGACGGAAATTAGTCGAAATAAACCATTTAGTTCATCATGCAGGAAAGTAGAGGAGCTTCTTAGGCATAATACGAGATCACGTCACTCAGTGACGTCATCTTTGAGAAACAAAATGGCGTCGAAATTGGACAAACTCTCCAACTTCAACTAGCCACATCTTCTTAACTAAATTGGTAGGAATGCTGAAACTTTGGAAATAATCTAAAGTCAGTAAGATCTTTCATATGAACTACATTTGTATTTGGGCCGGAGTGTCCCTTTAAACATAAGATCACAGCGAAATTCGAGCAAGTTCTAAATCACAGCGATTTGCTGCGATTTCAAAATAACAAATCGCAGCGAAATCGCCGGCACACGCACGGTTTGAAATCGCAGTGCGAGCGCGATGAAAGTCGCAGCTAAAATCGCAGCCAAATCGCAGCAAAAATCGCCCGTGTGAATGGGCCTTTACAAATCATGCATTCTCCAAAAAAATTACCCAAAAACTTATCTGAAACCTCCCAAAAACGAGAGTTTTCTGCCATTGTTTTGAGCGTGTTTCGCCATCATGGTCTATCACGAATAGACAACGGTTGAGTAGCCAATCAGAATGCAGCATTTGTAATGGACTATGGTCAGTTTCTACTAACAGGTGATAGTTGATAAAAATATTTAAACAAAATAACGTGAAAAACACATTTCAAAATTTTGCTTGTTAATTTCCAAACTTTAATTACGAGCAAAGTTTACTACCTAAAACTAATGATTAGAGCTGGGCCTAATGGGCTCAATTCATAATCGATTAATCGTCCTCAACAATCGATTATTTAATTGTTTGTGTAACGTATGCTCAATACGTACGTTTACGTACGTATGCTCAATACGCATCAATGAACGAGTGTACATGTTCTGACGTAGGTCGAAAAAACGCAGCACTGGAAATCAACCCTAACACTATGAACTCTAGAACTACGTAAACAAACAAGCTTAAAAAAGCTTGCTGTCTCTTTTGTGCGCATTTAAAAGTTAAGAACAGTAACGTAAATAAGCAGTATGGTTGTTAATTTCGATGATCCTATTGTTGTTGATGATAATCGATTGTCTGTATTGTAACCGATTAATCGGGCCCAACTCTACTAATGATCCTTTCGAATCAATGTGATTATTTACATATAAATTTTTGCTATTTAGCCTATTTTTGTAAAATGGTACTATTGCAAAAGGTTTGTTTTGAGCTCTTTGCACAAAACACTCAGTCAACTTCTTGTTTAACTCTTTCCTTACGGCTGAAAAACATCAAAAATTGAACGACCACGTTGTTCTATTGATATCTCTTGAAATAACCATAACTGTTGCGAAAGCTATACATTTTCTGGAAGCCCAATAAACCGGCTTTTACTTGTTCTTTTAAATTTCCCGAATAAAACACATTATGTTAATATAAATTAGCATTAATTATCATAAATCAGGTTGAAAAATTTACATTTTTCCAGAAAAGGCCATCTTGCACGCCCGCGTAGCATCTTGAAAACTCAAAATGCCACCAATCGCAGAGTTGTTTATGAAATCAAATCAAACTTGGCGTGTGCGTGGATTTCATGTTCCAGGCGCTTGTCGAATTTCAATTTTTAATCTTGCGTTACCGTGTGCCGTGTTTTTCGATTGACGACTTTGCGGGTCTTCAGTGACCCATTTTAACTGCGCCCGTAGGGAAAGAGTTAATATACAATGGTCGATATTTTTTCGCATCGATCAATTTTATATTTTCGCCTGAATTTTTCATCATCGTTATAAGTCGGCTAAACAACACACATATCAAATTTTTAACAAATTTGGTGAATTATTTCCTACATTTCTAAACACGGTGAATTTTGACCTTTTTGACCCACATGCATAGAACGTATTGTCTTTGTAGTGTATAGATAGCTTGCGTATATATTTAAAAGTATGAGCTCCCGTGCGGGTGGACCGGTGCGGGTGGGATCTCTGCAGAGACTCTGCTTCGGGTAACCCTTACATAATTCCTCTCATTGAGGGGGGTAGGGGGGAGCAGAGAAGGGGGTTCATTTTTTGTCACTGACCATTTTTTTTGCTTTGTTTAAACTGTATTTACTTTGATTATTTTCAATTCAACAGATAATAAACTGCTTTTCCTTTCACGCTTTTTCTTCGATTATTTTCAATTTACCTATTATTGCTTATTAACTCTTTCCTTACGGCTGAAAAACATCAAAAATTGAACGACCACGTTGTTCTATTGATATCTCTTGAAATAACCATAACTGTTGCGAAAGCTATACATTTTCTGGAAGCCCAATAAACCGGCTTTTACTTGTTCTTTTAAATTTCCCGAATAAAACACATTATGTTAATATAAATTAGCATTAATTATCATAAATCAGGTTGAAAAATTTACATTTTTCCAGAAAAGGCCATCTTGCACGCCCGCGTAGCATCTTGAAAACTCAAAATGCCACCAATCGCAGAGTTGTTTATGAAATCAAATCAAACTTGGCGTGTGCGTGGATTTCATGTTCCAGGCGCTTGTCGAATTTCAATTTTTAATCTTGCGTTACCGTGTGCCGTGTTTTTCGATTGACGACTTTGCGGGTCTTCAGTGACCCATTTTAACTGCGCCCGTAGGGAAAGAGTTAATAGTTGATACTATCACTAATATAAATAGGGAAATATTTTAAAAGCTTATAATGATTATTAAAGTTGTCATTGTGTGAAACTTTTTAGTGCTTGAGTTGTAGTTCTCAAGTATTGTTTTAAACATATTAAAGGTGTAGTCCAGTCCGTTCTGCGCATGTGTGATATTTCAAACGTTGGGGACCCCATATGTCAACAAACTTTAATGGAATAGATTTGCGACAGTTCGAAAGCGAGCATTTGTCAAAGGTGGCGAAGGCACGAGATGTAGTTTGATATATTATCCACATTTAGGAACAGAACAGCTTCTTATAACACGCTTTTTAGGCGGAAAAGCTCAAGCATGTGAAAAAAATCCGCAATACTTCATGTTCAATGTTTATAAAAGGCAATGTAAACAAACGATGTAAACAGAAACGTGGACATGCGCAGAACGGACTGGACGGCACCTTTAAGCTTTATATATGTAATAATTATTATTAATAATCATTAATATATATTTTATATTGTTTTAATTCTGAAAGATCAAATGTATTTTAATTCTAACTTAGTTTTCTAATACAGAAAACATTTTATTTTGATTACAGCATCAACCTTGCAAAAGAAAAAAAGAAGATTTTATATTAGAGATTGATCAGAATGCTGGATTTTGTTATTTGCACACTTGTAATAACAAAATCCAGCGTTCTGATAAATCTCTAATATAAAATCTTCTACAAGCATCGTGCAACAAAGGGCTGGGCAAATATAGACCAACTAAAATGGCCTCGCATAGCAGGGAATTAGCTCTCGTTAAAACCAGCAAATGTATAATCCCTGCCTAATCCCCGGGTTGGGGGTTCACATTGACTAGTGAATTAGGTTTAAGGTTAGCCCGCGTTTTCGCTTTCCCCCCTAGAAGGCCTCCCCCCTTCGAGAGCCGCTACGCAGGCTACGTCAAGCTTAGGGTAAAGATTGGGATTAGAATTAGTTGGGCAGGTCCTTTCGGGTCATCCCTTTTAACCATGAGATAACAAAGCAGAAAATGCAAATTCATTTTTGCAAACTCGACCGGAAATCGCGGGATTGGTTATATATATATATATATTATATTGTTCTCTCGCACAAATGGACACTTCGTTCATACTGCAGGTAGTTAGTTGGCAAACACATTATTTTGGTAGACTAGAGAACACATTAAACAACACATTATTTCGGTACACAGCATAGAACATTACAGTGAAAATGTTAAACATTAAAGTACTAAACGAAACAACTCAATACAAAGTTGAATAATGTGGAATTAAGGCACAGATCTGATGACACAACAGGTCGAAAATTAACTTACCTCTAACAATCCATGTCTAAAATAATTAGAAATAAAAATGGTTATAAAATTATATCAAGGACGTTTGACCAGAAGTCCTCAAAGTGCTGAATTAGAAGTACATGAACACATGTCGAGATGAACACGAAAGACTATTGTCATTGTGGAAACTGTTGACTTTATTTAGACGAAGATAATTTACTATCGCCTATCGCCTTCGACGATGGATATAAAGGTCATAAAACTGGGGACGGCGCGTGATTTTTCTAATACAAAAAATGCGATTATCTAAGCATAAAAGCTTAAATATATTTAAAGGTTTATAGAGTTTTATACTAACCAAAGGTCCGAAGTAAAGCTGCGTTTCCGCGAACTAGCTGGAAAGATCTTTCATCTACGTGATTGTGAAGATCGGATATCATCGGATTTTCACCGATGTGAGACCGACTGTGCATGCCCATGCCTGCTTGCAGACGGCTCTCGGGTAAGTTTCCTGTCTCGTAGCCTAGTGCCCTGGCAGACGCTTGGTGCAACGCGCTTGTTGATTAAACGGTTAAAACCTAGCTCGGTTACAGCCGTGGGGGTGTTGGTTAAACGGTTAAAAACCTAGCTCGGTTACAACCGTGTTATTCCGTGTTACAACAAAGCCTCCCCCTCGGCGCACGAAACGGCCCGGAGTTCTGTGACCTCCCGCAAGCAATCGTCTTCTGGACGATCTTTTTTAGTACCGCGATCGGCCAAAATTGCAACTTAGATCAGAGCCGGTTGGATAAAAAAAGTTGTGTTGCAAACGAAAAGTTGTGTTGAATATAAAAAGTTGTGTTGCAAATGAAAAGTTATGTTGAATATAAAAAGTTATGTTGCAAACGAAAAGTTATGTTGAATATAAAAAGTTATGTTGCAAACGAGATGTTGTATTGCAAACAAAGTTGTGTTGCAAACAAATGTTGTATTTAATATATAAAGTTAATATTATTATACTAAAAGTTGTGTATAAAATGGCAAGTTGGATTTTTGGCGACTGTAATGATGACGTAATCACGGACACGTGCGGTAGAGGACTGGAGACAAAGATATTATATTTGGCCCTTACGCCGATGCCGCAGTTTAATCCTCATGCAGATCCCAGCAGTTTAGCGACGCGATGGCAAAAATGGCTCAAGCGATTCAACACCTATATATCCGAACGGGAAATGTCACAAACGCAACGCAGAAGCGAGCTCTTCTCCTTTATCAAGCTGGCCCACAAGTGGAGGAAATATTTGAAACTTTATCAGATACTGGAGATGACGACGACTTAAAAAAATTGACAGCATATTTCATGCCTAAAAGAAACCTCGAGTACGAAATCTACGTATTTCATATATATATATACCATACCCGCCTTTGAAAACTTGACTCAACTTGTGAATTTGGAGCCACCGATCGTGAAATTAAAACACAGATAATCCAAAATTGCACCTCCACACGCCTTCGACGAAAAGCACTTCGAGATTCATCACTAACCTTAAACGCACTCCTGATGGAAGGCCGTTCTATTGAAATAAGCGAGAAACAAGCGGAAGAAATCGAAAAATCTCTTGCGGCCGTCGACATCACGCAGCTTCAACAACACGCCTTCTGATTGGTCAATGTGCTTCTGCTGGTCGCGGCGGTCGCAATGCTTCGCAGGCTTCGCAGGCTTCGCAATGGTCGATATTTCAAACTTGTTGCCTCGTCGTAAGGTGATAATTTCAGCAAGAAGTTTTGTTATTATGGAGGGAGGAAAACAGGGGAACCCGGAGAAAACCCATCGAATCTTGAGAGAACCAACAAACATATGGAATTTGATATTAAGTACGAATATACGAACAATCACAACTATCTTAGAGCAAGCACGCAGCTCTAAGAAGGGCGTCTGTGATTGGCTCTTAAGATTACGTGTGTTTTTTATACAACAGCAAAATTGTATGGAACAAATACGCGACTCCTTTGTGGATTCCCACTTTGCTCTCTTAGTTTTCACGAAATCATCCCATTGTTTTCTTCGTCTTAGGTCTTTCATCGCTAGAAAAGGGTTTTATGAAGTGTTACCAACTTTTCAGAACTAGGTTATATATTGGAATAACCAGCGACAACGCAATGTTTTAACGTGTTTCTGAAATCTGCGTGACTACATAAACGTCACAACACAACTAGTACTCAGATCCCGTACTACCGGTCATGATTTTTGCAACAATAAAAATTCGTATATTTTGGCATGTTTGGCATGCGCTAACAAAATGAGTTTTTCTTCGAACAAAATGTAATATATATCATTCGAATCCTGGTGACGTGACAAATTTGATTAGAATGAAACAAATTTGGGTTTATATGCACTTTAATAGATCATGGGTAAGAACCAATGAAAATGCGTATATAAGTCACGTGATTGTATGATAATACATCATAGAATTTGCTTCCTTTTTTACCGTCGATCAGTAACCATGACCTTACTTATTTTATCTAAGACTCGTTTTTCCAGTCGTATTACTTTACATTTTAAAGGTCATACTCTGATGAACGCCTAGGCTCGAAACGTTAGTATTTCGTTACTAAAAATCTTGGCAGTTTACCACCTTTTAACTTTGCAATTTGTCATTTACACTCGTTCTTAATAACAACGCACAGCCATACATGTGGTTGAAGTAAGAATCAATATCATACAATAAAGAATGTAGTTTGACCAACTCAGACAAAACACTCTTAAAATAATGTACAAATCACCGTTTGCCGACACAATAACGTCCAGAATACCCATTGAATAGAAATTATTCATTTCATTTGCTTTCGTGTTCTTACGATCGGCCGAGATCGGAATCCGAAGTGTACGGTCGCCAATACTCTTGCGGTTGCGGTCGAATGTGTCGACCGCAACCGAACCGGTTATCAGAGAATGTTATATATCTTTGCGTTTCGTGTGTGCGTTTCTCCCACAACACCAAACGTCTTGATTTTAAAGGATTTCGTTCGAGAATGAAAGAGATACACACATTTCTCCAACAAGTCATTATGCATGTGTGACGAAATTCCAGACATTTGCATATCAAACAAACTGATATATCTCAAAACGAAAGCAAAGAAACGAAAATCTTCAAAAGAAGTTACTTTATCATTTTAAAAGTTCTTCCAAACAAGACAATAAAACATTTTGAGGTTATGGGCACTTTAATTCTAGGCAGTACTGTACTTATGACATCACAATGCACAATGGATTATTGAAACATTCTGCATATCTTTACCATTATCACATGGAATCGTTTGACGATTTGCATATTTGATGTCATTGGATACATCCACGCACATGCACCTGCATTTCAATTAAAATTACATTAAATAATCTCAAGGATATATAAGCGTTTTCAATAAATTATTATGCATTGTGATGTCATAATAAGTATGATCATTTACATATCAAACAAATCTTAATATCTCAAGAGTGAAGTGAGATATCAAAAAGTTGTAAATGGTCAGTCTTTATAGTTTCAAGAGTTCTTTCAAACAAAAGAGTTATTTTACAACTGAATTTTTCATTGCATAGAGCATGGCGTCACAGGAATTACAAAACAATCATAGTGCAAAACAACCTATGGTAAAAGTAGTTCAACATACGAAATTTCCTTAAACATTTCCCAGCGATAATGCTGAAAATAATTCCACGAGTTTTACTCAAAAAATAATTTGGGGCAACTCCCCCCTGATCCGCCTTATGGATTAATAACAAAAAATCAACAGACTTAATGATTTAGAAAACCGTTATTTTTATTTAACTATTTGTACGTAGATCTAGTACATTCAAACTATAAAATTAATGTTAAAATAACAATTTAGTCGTGGTGACAAACTTCAATATTGCTTTAAATATTGCGCATTTACTATGGAGAATGGCAATGTTGGATAGTTCTTACAAGAACTGTTCGAAACTCAGCAGAACTAATCTGTTACTATGGCTAACAAGTATTTTTTTGTAAAACGTTTAGGGAACTGTATACTTGTGCGAAGTTTCAAGCAATTTTGTTCAGCAGTGTTGGAGATATACTTCATTTTCAGATTGGTCATAATGGTGAGTACACCTTGTGGCGTCATAGGTCATATTACACAACCTTGAATAACTCAAGAACGAGATAAGATAAGAAAGAACTGCAAACGTCATTCTTTATATAGGTACTTTCAACAGTAAAGCCTAGGTTAAGTTAAGTGTACGTGACTACAATAGTTTTAAACGTTCTAGCACATCATTCAAATTTGCATCCTTTTGGAATAACGGTGACCGGACGACAAGCCCGACGTACAACATAGTCGCTGACACTTCCGAAGAGCGAGCGGGAAATTATACCGAGACCACGACTGCCAATTACGATCATATCAGCTTCATATTTTGTCGCTTCTTCACAAATGACCTGTCCTGGTCTTCCAGGTAATGTGACTGGTGTATAGTGAACAAGATCCTATACAAAGAGCAAACATCACACATATCAGTGCTTCCCTTAGAGCAAGACATTTCCTGGGGATCCATAAACTACCATGCATGATGTCTTAAAGCGTTGATGAAACGAGAATAAGAACACATTTTGAAGAAACCGCGTGCCGCGTGGATCAAAAAGTGAAGCCAAAGATTGCTGACCACTTCTCTGCATAAGAGACTGGATCGAGCAACACATTGTTAGGCCATTTTGGAGACCACCTGCGCTAGCAAAATTTTTTGGGGGATCACTTTCCATGGGAAGCCATCTGAATCAAGGTCCCAAAAAAGTGATCCCAAAAAATTATTTTGCCCTGCGCTATGTAGTTTCTGTTACGGAGCCGTAGTTCGTGTGCTAAAATACGCTAAAACCTTCGACAACTGATTCATTTTGGCATCTTAAAAAAATGAAAGACAGATAGTCTCTGTCACCTATGGAAAAATTATATAGCGTTGGTCCTAGAATTGGTGGTCTCTCCAATATGGCAGTCGCGAGCTACTTTCGGCTTCAATAAGCCAGTTCGTAATGTCGACTGCGTATTAAAATGATGCGTTCTGCGTCGGGATAAAACTTATTTCAATTCTTAACATCAGGCTGAGGAATTCAGAATTCAGGAATTCAATTTGCAAGTGTAAATAGAAATGCAAATGTATATTGTGGTTTTAGCCTGATGTTATGAATTGGAATACGTTTTATCCCGACGCAGAACACGTCATTTTTATGCACAGTCGACATTACGAACTGGCTTATTTCAGAACAATAGATGTTCATATCTAGTCTCTTATAGAGATCAGTGTGACCGACTTGTAGACATTTTGACATCCGTTTCAGGTCCCACGCGGTCAACTTCGACGTCAGTTTCAGTTTTCTTCAGTGACCGAGTAGGGGTATGAAACTGACGTCCAATGTCCGCCATTTTTGCCTTCGCGTTTTGTTTAGCAGTCAGCGTTCAAGTTATATATAGAGTTCAGTGGTCCGGAATAATAGTTGAATGGAGTGTTTCTATAACTGTATGTAGACACGCCACATTAATTATGTTAATGTTGCGGTCATGCGTATACGGTAAATACGTACCTAAAATAAACAGGTTTTGTGATTGGCTATATATGGAACAAAGGTGGTTATAGGGTTAGGACATTGTTTTTTTGTGGTTGATTATATTGTTTTATTGTTTTAATCAACCAATCACAAAACTTGATAGTATTAGTATAGGTAGGTGGCGACCCTGCGTATACTATAGTTTTTCTTGTATTGTTGATTCACCTCATGGTGAAAGTAATGTTCTACAAATTAAGACCTTTTTACCTCTTCTCTCGTTGCTCTATGGTAGAATACATGAACTATCATACAAATGGTTAAAACAAGTAACAATCGCATCTAGTATGGAAACACCGACGGGGAAATGTTTTCTATTTCTTATAAATATTAACGAATTTGTGTTTTGGGGAAATAGGTAATGGATTATAAAGTCTGCTCAATATATCTTTCATTTTCTCGCTTCAATGTTTAAATATCAGTATCACGGATTATATTTCGTTATATATTCTTTTCTCTTCACGTTTGCTTACGAATTATTAGTAATGCGCGTTCTGTTTGTCAGTGTTATTTTGGAGTAAAGTGCATGTGTATTTTAGTTCAGGAGTAATGCGTTCGTACTGTATACCGATTTATGCAAGTATATCATATCAACATTAAATTCAATCTTTTGAGCCTGTGCTCCTACGCGGTTTGCCGTTTCGTAAACGATCGTTGCCATCATTTACGGCAGTTGCCATCTTTGACCTCATCCTTGACCTCATCTTCGACTTACGACAATTTCCGATAAACAGTCCGCACGAGGCGGAATAACATTAAGAATATATTGTTGTAAGAGCATTGAGACTATTGTATATATAATGCTCCTAATACGCCTTATTGTTAATATTAATGATGGAATATGGCAATTTTGTAATCTAGTCGATCGATAAACAGTGAAATCTAATCCGTATTATAAGGGTTAGTATGATAGGCTTATTATAAGGGTTAGCCATTTCACTGTTTATCGGAAATTGTAGTATGTCAATGGGAGGTTAGGTTTAGGGGTTTGCTTTTGTCCCTGGTAACTAGGGCAATGTATTTGCTCTTCCTTCTAATGGAATAAGTACCTATATAATTTTATTTGCTCTTTACCAATGGTTTGAATATGATGGGAATGTCAGAAAGCTCTGATTTTTCACAGTATCTAATAATACGAAAAATGTTGAAATAAAAAATAAATGTACTCAAAGTCCTGAAATGGGTATGGAATTTTGAGTATTTTATGTAAGAGATAAATCCCTCGAACGAGGGGATGTATGCTACATACAACCCCGAGGATGCGTAGCGTCCTGAAATACTGCTCAGAAATACTGCTCAGAAATAACCTAACACTGCGGTTGCGGTTCGGTTCCGGTTAGGTTGCGGTTCGGGTTCGGTTCAGGTTCGGTTAGGTTGGGGTTCGGTTCCGGTTAGGTTGCGGTTCGGGTTCGGTTCAGGTTCGGTTAGGTTGGGGTTCGGTTCCGGTTCGGTTTGCGGTTCGGTTTTCGGTTCGGTTTGTTATCGCTTCATGTCTTCATTCTTCATGTCTTCATTGATCTCATGTCTCGCCATTCACATTAGGGATTTCGAGTAAAGTTGGCGCTTTCTCGATATACAAACCGAAATACAAACCAATCCCTAATCCTAACCCTAAAACTGACTTAGGTTGTTGTGTACTTGATGCTATAATAATTTTACATTTCGGTTGCTCACATATCGAGAAAGATCGCTCTGCCAAACTGTTTCGTGGCAACGTAGTGAACGACGTCGGTAGCCGGTATTAAAAGCGTATTAGGGTAAAGCGCGAATCTATTCATGCTTCGATCGAAGTGGGGAGCTTGCGTAAAAAAAGCTTGCTTCAACTTTATTATTTTAATACGTCGTGTTGTTTTCCACTGATACGTAATGTTTATGTGCGTTTACTGACGTTTAACTCTCTGCTTCATGTGCGTATTAAAATTCCGACACGCATAAATATACAAATAAATATGAAGTTAATCTCGATCGGTTCGAAAAATTTCTGGAACCGATTCATGATTGAATGTCAAGTTAAATCACTTCATCCATGCGTTTTGATCGAAAACTTTCATTCCGCTTCCTTCATGTAAACAAAACAAGGGAGCAAAACGAATGACAAGTTTTCCTTGATCTTATGTCAACAATCCTTTGCAATTCACAAACGAAAAAATGGTATACATATTCATAATATATGATTTCGTAGTCTTTGATCAATATTCAATTAGGCATTATATAAAAGGTGATACATTCTCTTTTCGACCGAATCGGTCAGTTCTATTTTAGACCAGAGGACAGCAAGAACTCCAGTTAGGACTCGAGTTAGGATTCGAGTTAGTATTCGAGTTAGGATTCGAGTTAGTATTCGAGTTAGGATTCGAGTTAGGACTCGAGTTAGGACTCGAGTTAGGATTCGAGTTAGGATTCGAGTTAAAATTAAATTCAACGCGCGTTTCAATTTCAATTACAAGAAGCAGGCAACCTTTAAGATAATGTGAAATTTGTAAGCAAGACAGATATTAGGACAGTTATTAAGACAGATATTAGTATCTGAAAGTGTAATAGAAGTGTCGTATGAACTATAACGGGAATGGCGGCTTGAGCGATTTGACAAATTACAATATAATCATTGTCAGAGTGAGGTGTCATAGCCGACCTTTCAAGCAACGTCGAAACCCTAAAGGAAACGTATCATTTTACCGCATTTAATGACCCAAATATTAATGACGGCCAGTGCGTGGGCAAATACGCACAAATATGGCAAAGATATAACGCGTTTATCAAGTATGATAAATTTGGACGCTTGTTTGTTTCGCCAAAGTTTTGAGGCAGAATGCCAATCTCTTAAGTTTGTTTGGCTCCCGTACGAATTGACAGTAGCGTGCCTTCACCTTCCAACCCAGCTTCTTTCGTCTGATTCGACGAACAGTAGGATTGGAAACATTCACACCGCATTCTTCCATCAGTTTAGTTTTCAACTCTGCTGATGTTAATTCGTCGTTCTCTGTCATCTTATCGTTGATGTATTGGCAATGTTCGGTTAAAATTTGCTTTCAACGAGACAGAAATAGGCTAACAGCCGATCTAGATGTGCTTAATTCTTCTTCTCGAAGAATATTTGTAATTTTTGTGACATCTATTCCAGAAGATTGCAGCGAAATAAGGCGATTCCTTGCGTAAAGAGACAGCTTTCCCATTTTACAAACGACGTTGGCGAATGGCGAAGGCGAACAGTCTCTAGATTCGACCTAACCTAGGTTCGACCTTAGGTTCGACTTAGGTTCGACTTAGGTTCGACTTAGGTTCGACCTAGGTTCGACCTAGGTTCGACCTAGGTTCGACCTAGGTTCGACTTAGGTTCGACTTAGGTTCGACTTAGGTTCGACTTAGGTTCGACTTAGGTTCGACCTAGGTTCGACTTAGGTTCGACCTAGGTTCGACCTAGGTTCGACTTAGGTTCGACTTAGGTTCGACTTAGGTTCGACTTAGGTTCGACCTAGGTTCGACCTAGGTTCAACCGCGGTTTTTGTTAGGTTATTTCTGAGCAGTACTGTATATCGCATACATCCCGACGTTCGAGGGATTTATCTGACTTATTACGTGATTGAGGAGGTTTTCTAACCATTGTCCATTTTTCCACCTTGGATAAAGATCATGCAATAAGACGTTTTAGGACCTTCAAAATTCTGTTAAATACCCCAAAAAATGCAGGAAATGGGCATTTTAGGGCTCTAGCTTGATAGAATTCTAGTTAAGTCAGACAGATGCTATATATATGCTTTCTTTTAATCAGACCTTGGCCTTCATAGAAGTTGTGGTTGTGTGGCCTTTTTCACACATCATCAGTCAAATATCACTTATAAGAACAATGTTAACAAAAAATCGCAGTCACTTACCAGTACGAGAGGTAACCCCCATATAGCTCCCAAAGGGGTGCCGTCTCATTAATTATTCAGTGTGACTCACGGAACAATAGATGCACACAAGTAATTAGCGTGACTCACGGTGTGATGTACAAACGTGACTCAGAGAATAAATTAATAGTAAGAACGGTGTGACGAACGCGTCACGCACAAAAGTAATAATCACGATCTTCCCTCACAGACCCCTAACCATAACCCGCCTCTTCCACCTTCACAACCCTACATTCATTAGTTATTTCATCCGAACCATTCCGGTTTCAATTCCCATTGGGAGTTGAGTAGTATAGCAAGTGGGGCTGCGAGCCCAATCGACGTCAAACGTGAATATAAACACCAAAACATCACCAAATTTGCCAAATCGCGATTCGACAAATTTGACGATGTTTTGGTGTTTATATTCACGTTTGAAGTCGAATAAGCTCGCAGCCCCACTTGCTATACTACTACAGCGATCGTTAGTCAATCTAGACACCCTTCGCACGTTTTCTACTAAATTGATGTCAAACACACGCGAGACTAGCGAAACAATACCAAGTTTATACTAAATTTGACACCATTTCAGCCATATTTAAAAAATAGAAAGTGTCGTTTCAAAATTCTCACAAATTACATTTAGGAAAAAATAGAAAGTGTCATTTCAACATTTTCGCGTGTTAAAAAAATAAAATGTGGTACGAGCCCACTCTCACATATTAAAAAATAGAAAGTGTCATTTCAACATTTTCACAAATTTGTCAAATCAACATTTAAAAAATAGTCGTTTCAACATTTTCACAAAATTTGTTAAATCACGTTTAAAAAATAGAAAGTGTCGTTTCAACATTTTCACAAATTTGTCAAATCGCATTTAAAAAATAATCGTTTCAACATTTTCACAAATTTGTCAAATCACATTTAAAAAATAATCGTTTCAACATTTTCACAAATTTGTCAAATCGCATTTAAAAAATAGAAAGTGTCGTTTCAACATTTTCACAAATTTGTCAAATCACATTTAAAAAAATAGTCGTTTAAACATTTTTACAAATTTATGTATCGTAAAAGTGTCTCACGCGTGATAAAATTGCCACCTGTTATGCAAATTAGGTTATTGCCACCTGTTAATAATAGATTAGTCCGTTTGTTCACTATTTTCAGCGTTTGTCGCCTCGCTCCTAAAATGGTGATCGTACACGTGTTTTGACGTTATAATTCCTCCAGACAACAAGCCCAAGAAAGGCACGTATGGTGTCACAACCGCGACAATGCTCTCAACGTCTTTCTTTAGTAACGGGTCTTTTTGCAACTCGTCATTTAGTTCCTCAGGGTTCTCGATAGCGTTCAACCCATCTAGTAAGCTGGCGAATTTGCTGATTAGCAAGTCGGTGAGAAAAGCGTTTGCGATCTCCATTCTCTTCAACTCGTATTGGCGCCATATCTTGTCAATAACTTTTGCGGACGCTTTTTTAATGTACGCTTCGGACTGACTTACCACACCGTCACCGGACAGTCTAATAAGTTCGGATCTCCTAACGTCGACGTTGTCTTCCACAGTTGAGGTGTCATCAGTGTCCTCAACTAGTTCCTCAATCGTAGGATTTTCTTCACTTTTGCGTTTTACCATCACGCTATTACTTATACCCATATTTTATTGCGGAATAACAACTTCATGACTGTATGGATAGCGCAGTGAGATTTCAAGTCTAGCGTACTTGTTATTTTTTAGTGCGGTCACAATCGCCGACGATTTTTCTCTGCTAACATGCCCAAGGTAATCGTCAATAACGACCTTCATATCACTTCTGCTCGGACAGTAAAAGCAAATAAGCTTACTAATGTTTTCTCTATACGGTTTTGCGATCGACGTCAGTTGTTGTGTGATGACAATGACGCTCAACATAAAATGTCGCGCACTAAAAGCTAAGTTGACTAATTGACTAGTCCTATTCTTGACGTCCTGCCCACTCGCACAGTCGTCCAACACAATCAGAGTGTTAGTGCCTTTAAAAACATTTGTTACACACTTGAGAACAGCGTCGACACTGTCTTGCGCGCAGTCTATCGCTAACACGTCAGGGTCACGCACATATTTCCAATCTTGGTACGCTTTGTTCCACTCGAAAGTAGGACAAATCAACACAATGTAGTCAAATTTACTAAAGTACTCAGATTCCAATGTTTCCAGCAAATAATGTGTCTTACCACAAGCTGTCATACCAACAATTAACATATTAAACGGAGTCTCCATTAACTCACGTTTGATTTAATACTGGATTGATTGCAACCCATTGTTCATGAAGTTGACCAACCCATCGCTTACCACAAACACCCTACACATGACATTTGCGGTCGTCGCTTTCTTCGTGATTTCAAGAAGCACGCCGGATTGTGTGTTTACAATGTTCTTGCCAGTGGCGACATTGCGATTATCTTGAACACTCCTCAAGTCGATGACTAACGCAAAGCCATCTTTATAGAACTTCTGTATGGTCATGAACTGAGCGTGTTCTTCACCCAACCCAAACAGTCGTTTCGCTTCTGCGTAGAACTTCGACTTTGGGATGCCTTGTGAGTACACACTATTTGGCACACCTTCGATTGTGACTCTAACACTCTCAATATTTGGATAAAGAAACTCCTCGCTGTCTGTTCGCACCTTATTCGTGAATAGCAACACAATCGCCTTCATGCTTTTTCTTGGTAGATTAATGTTTTCATTCACGATGGTTGTGCCTTTGTCCCATTCGGTGATTTTCATCAACGTGATGTGCTCATATGACAAACTACGACCACTTGCGTAGCCCGACGCTTTTTCGTCAGCGAGCTCCTGGTTATCAATCGTTTCGTACTCAAGCTCGAGGTTCTCCAGAGTGTATCCGCCCACAGCGCTACCGGATTGCGCCACCATGATGTCTGTGGCCTTCGGGAGTGTGATCACATACTGCAAGTTGTTGTTCATGCTAAAAGGAGCGTACAACCCATGGTCATTCATGATCTTGCCAAGCTTAATCCGCAGTTTCGTTCCAACCACACCAAACATTAACGCGTCACTAACTTTAGTAACATTCCCACTCGTCGCACCACTGTCATCCTTAGAAATTAGCTTTCTCAAGTTCTCACCACCAACACCATAGTCAATCATTTGGTCTCGCGCAGTAGCACTCTCCCAAAGGTCGCGATAGACACCAGTGTAATTTTCCCCATTGTTGTCGTACACAGTTTCCCCAGCTAGTCTCACAACAAGTTTCTCAACCAACAACTTGCTCACATTGTTCAAGAACCAGCTTTTGGCGTTTGCATTCTTAAAGTCGAACACTAGACCCAACGATCCAGGCACCAAACAGCTACTAACCTTGAGCTTCGGTATATCAATGTAAAGTTCCTCACCAGGACTGACTTTATTAGGGTTCAACGTGATTACGTGTTGCGTTCTCACCCCTTTTATGACGCCCATGGTCGCTCGTCTAAAACCAGGGCTCAACTCTGCTGACGTGACGTTCATATACCTTTACACATGTTTTATCGCTACCGTTTTAGCTTGTAATAATCATAAGCAAACCACGCAAGTACCACCGCAAGTACCCACAGATTCTGAGCCAACCATGCGAGACCCTTCGCGCCCAACGTCAACGCATTATAAACTAAATTAGCCAGCCCAACAGCCCATGGACCCATCTTCATTATCGCGTTCTTAACAGCCTGTGCGAATGACCTCGTAGCCATAGCGCCTCTCATAACAGCAGATCTCCCAGCGATAATAATAGTTGTTATAATCCCAGCCATTGAAATTACCACAGCGCTCAACCCAACCACATTTTCTTTAGCCCACTTCTTGAACTTCTGCAATCTGTCAATGTCGACTTCTTGTTGCTCTCTAACCTCTTCTATTTGCCGCTGTTCTAAGACTTCCTCTCTGGCTTGTCCAAGTTCACTCGCTCTTTCGCGTAAACCAACAAGCTCGTCAAACGCATGCTGTCTACCTCTAGTTTGTCTAAGTCCAACCACTCTTTCACGCGGATCAGTGTGCTCTCCACCACCCCCCTCACGCCTTGCTATTTCTTCGTTTGTGCGTTCCACCGCTTCTTGAAGATGGTTCGCTTGTATTTGCAATGCACCAGTGTCACCTATTCTTGTCTCACGCAACACATTCTCACTCGGATTGAGCGCGCCGTCCAATTCGCGATTCTCGTTTGGTGTTAGTCTAGGTTTGTCGACATATTTCGTGCGTGTGGTGTCCACCAATGGTTGACTCCTCACAGTCTCCTCGCGGTCTCTCGAGCTGACTTCGATTTTATACAAAAAGTCTTTAAATTGGTCAACTGCACGTTGCGCAACCTTAGCCTCGTTGTACTGCAGAACACCACCCTCCCCACGTTTGAGAACTATTTGCTTTCTACCAAGTTCGTTACTAACGAGCTTAGGTTTGAATAACATATTGTTATTCTTGCTTATTGATGTTCTGAGTCGCAGCGCTGACACGTCGGAGTCACGAATGTCAAGCTTGAACCGCACCCCAGTTTCATTACTAATGAACTTTTCTAAGCTTATCAAAATTTGGTTCTCAGGATTCGATGGTAAATCGTCGACACCAAACGTTGGGACTTCTGTGTTGGTGCCCCCCCTTATTGTCACCGTTCTACCATCGTCAGTGTCGATAAATGACGTCTCTTTTTTCCCACCTCGCCTTCTAGCTAGCTCACTTCTTATCTTTTTTGCGTCGTCGAGATAGTTGTCATAATTAACACGAACGTCTCTCGACATCTCACTCGTGTTGTGCTCGAGGGTTGTCTTGCTGATCCACTCATCAGTCTTGGTGAGCTCTCCTTCTAGTTGCTCAACACTCATGTCTTTGTACTTATCGAAGTCCTCCATCTCGATCTCGTCGTAATCTCCCCCACCTTCAGCCATATTACACTAGCTCACATTTTGAGCGTCACTTTCCGGCGTCCATAAGTTACGTTTGCTTTTAGTTTAAATAATTGTACGCAAGCCACGCGAATGTCGCCGCAAACACCCACAGATTTTGAGCTAACCAGGCAAGACCCTTCGCACCTACCACCAGCGCGTCATAAACTAAGTTCGCCAATCCAACAGCCCATGGACCCATCTTCGTTATCGCATTTTTAACAGCCTGTGCAAACGACCTCGTGACCATAGCGCCTCTCATAACATTAGACCTCCCAGCGATAATAATAGTTGTTATAATTGCAGCTATTGCAATCGCTAAAGCGCTAGACCCAACCATATTTTCTCTAACCCATTTCTTGAACTTCTGCAACCTGTCAATGTCGACTTCCTGCTGCTCTCTAACTTCCTCCATTTCTCGCTGTTCAATAACCATGTCTCTAGCTTGTCTAAGTCCAACCATTCTCTCAGCTAGATCGATGAACTCTTCGTTCTCTGCGATCGTGAGGTCCTCTCTGTCAAGCTCCGCTATTCTTTTGCTCGCTTCGTTTATCAAGTCTTGAAAATGGTCTGCTTGTATTTGCAATGTGCCAGTGTCGCCTACTCTCGACTCAGACATCACATTCTCACCTGGATTGAGCATGCTATTCAGCTCGCGGTTCTCGATTGGTGTTAGTCCAGGTATGTCGACGTACTCTGCGTGTGTGGTGTCTAACAACGGCGCACTCCCCACAACGTCTTCACGATCTCTTACGATGTCATTAACCCGCGTTGTGATATCGTTAAAATCCTTCTTCATGCGTTGACGAAATCTTACATCACGTTCGCGCCTCAGTCCACTCTCCACTCTAATTAGTCTAATTTTCTCATCGACTGTGACGTTTGGGTCGTCCCGAGCTAGTCTGCGATCTTGAGTGGCTTTTTCGAGACTATACTTTAGTTCATCGTCAGTGACATCTTTGTACTCGTCAGATCTCTCCACCTCAAGGTCGTCGAAGCCGCCTTCAGCCATATTACATTAGCTCACGTTTTGAATGTCGCTTTCTGGTATCCACGAATTATGTTTGCTCTCATAACCCAACCATTTAACCAGCGCCATCTTCTCTCCTCTAACTTTCTTTCTTTTCAACACCTTTTCAACTCTGTACACATCATCACCAGGTTTCTTATTAACCAGCGATAATTCCTGTTCGTAAAATTTACCAATAATCTGTTCACCACTTATGTCCTCAATTTCATACACATTCGGATCACCACGAATAACTTTCACCACTTTAAACAGCTCCTCAGTGAAGTTGGCTTCATAGCCTTTTGTGAACACACTCTTGTACTTACTAATTCTCACTGACTCACCAACTCTAAACTTTGGCAATGGGTTGTCTGCAAATTGATGACCAAACAAAGTGGTCCAAACTTCACCCTCATTTGACTTATCGACATCCTTCGGCTTCATCATAATACTGCGATTCACATTGCTATTGTAATTGCTCACAAACTGGTCGAGAACGTCAATCCATTTGTACGTTCCACGGGTATAAAAATACTTCCACATAATACTCTTGAGACTTCTATTAAAACGCTCGACAACAGCGGCCTTTTTATCACTCTTAGTGCTGAAATATTCAACACCATGTTTTCTCAGCAAACTTTTCACACCAACGTTGTAGAATTCAAGTCCATCGTCAAATTGCGCTAACTTAGGTGTGGCTCCAAACCGATCTTTAAAGTCAACCAACAATTTTCCAACAGCCTTAGTCATGTTCTTAGCGTCTTTTCTATAAACTACAATTCCAAAAGCGTATCTACTCAATATTTCAATGCCTGTCAGTACCCAATAATACCCCTTGTTCTGTTTTGAGTACTTACTCATGTCCACTAAGTCCATTTGGAGCTCTTCACCAAGAAATCCAACAAAAGTCGCACGAAACTTGTGTCTTCTGACAATGGGTTTGTACCTAGTGTAAGTGTCCTGCGTGGTCAACCATTCTTTCACCGTTTTTCTAGTCACTCTCAACCCGTCTCCCAATGCGCTTTGATACAATTTCTCTACACCACTGAACCCCGTCTTAGGATCATAATAAATGTCTCTCAACCCTTGTTCTGTTTCCACACCAAGCTCCATATAATTCACACAATATACAGTTCCAATAGCACCGCGCCAATTTTAGTATCGCTGTTATTTGGTTTGACACGAAACGTCATACTTGAGTAAACACCTTTTTTAATGCCCACCTTTGACTCAATGTCTACATGGCGTTGCACTGACCCTTTCAATGACTGTTCGGTAGGTATTGGCAACGTTGTGATCACATCGCTACGCTTCCCATCAATACCCACGTCGCTCTCCGTCTCAACGACGTCACACGAGACTTCTATGTACTTCAGACCTCTATACATGTCGACCTCGTTTGGGCTAGTGTGCCACTGTGAGTCATTCTGAATCACCTCACCCTTCGCGAAGCCAAGTAGAGGCCCAAGGGTGTCTAACACAGCTGAGCTACTAACCTTGACCCTACACTTGCCTGTGGGCACTAGTTTCTCTATCTCAAGATCCACCTTAAGCTCGCTAGACTCGTGTTTCAAGACTTTGACCAATGCGTCGAAGCTAAAGTACCCTTCACCCACTTTAATCTTTTTAAAAGAGCCAACCCTAGAGCTATCCAGCGTGAAGACCTGAATGCTGTCGTCATTTGTTGTGTTATGGTAGTCCCAAAACACAGTGGCTGTCTTGACCACAATGTACGGGTTATCGTGTATGACCATCATCGCGTTGTCAAAGGACACAACTTTTTCCGCACCTTCAATGAGTACCGTCAACTTTCGCGTCATGTATAACATACAGTATATTATATGCAGAAAGCCCTTCATGACTACTATGGGAAGTACTACAAGCGTGCGATGGCTAACACGTCGAAGGCTACACACAACGCAAAGGCAGACCTCATCAAAAAGTACCCCCACGCTACTTTAAGCAAATTCGAGTTCTATCCAAATATCTCGCAAGATGGTAAAATCATGAGTGTCGACATATATTTCAGAAACAATGACATCCTCAGCACAGACATAACCAGCACAACCTTCAAAAATGATAAAAGCATGTGGAGGTGGCTACACAACAGTAAGTTCCCAATAATATGGCAAGGCGGTGGGACTATCCAACCACTGCCAAAAGGTCATAAAAACCACTGGGGGCTTTGGGACGGCTACCCAACAGAAAATGTGTTAAATTATCCAGTGAATAACTTTAAAGTTTTCGTTAACCAAAATAGCTACTTCATGTCAAAGCTGCCAGTCTTGCGAGTCACCACGTCAAAGACAAAATCAGAGTGGGATGACAACGAATCTTACTATCGCGTTGTGTTTGCGACGTATTGTGCGAGTTTCTGTTGTGGAGTCTCGTTGCAACATTTATCAGTGTCGCAAGAAGTTCACCCTGTGGTCACAAGTGTGATGAGATTTCATTTGTACTTCACCATTAGAAGACTTCTGAGAAGAATGGAAGGTGGTGAGACCATGAAATCAATAAGTAGAGAATTCAACGCCTCCGAATTGTATGGTGAGACTTCCAAAATCCCCAGAAAGCATTACTACCAGAATAAAGTACTGAGCGATGGCACTTTAGGCGAATCCAGAGTCTTCACACTCAACGACGTTCAGAACGATTACAGACGATATGTCGCGCGATTGTCAGACGGCTTTACCAACATTGGACTGCAATATCTAAATCAGAGCATAGAAGCCTTTGTGTACTCCACACTTGGTGCGCAAGCGAGAACACGTGTATCAGTCGTTGGTGGTTCTGCAGGAAGTCTAGAAACCCAACAAGAATTCCGCAAGTTGTTTTCTGACAGTGTTATACAGTATGACGTATCGACATGGATTCTCAACATGAATAAATCAATTAGAGACACCAACGTTGTCCAAAATCTCGCAGTGTCGCCAAGTACGTGGTTAATGCCAAGTAACCTAGTGATTCTCAAGAATAAAATCGCTGGGTACAACAACTTATTAAAGATTGCCACAGAGTCTATGAAATTTGGGGTGAACACTAGCTTGAATGCAACAACACCAACAATTACGGCTAAAAAAGTCCACCAAGAAAATGTGGTGACTCACTCATTAGTAGCACCAACGACCGTGAAGAAAAAAGCTCACCAAGAAAGTGTGGTGGTACCAACGACTGTGGCTAAAAAAGTTTACCAAGAAAGTGTGGCACCACTTCCCATGAGAGAAGCACTTCCCACAAGTGAGTCAGACACGACAACGCTGGCGATAGTGTTAGGGTTCTCAGCAGTCTCTGGCTATCTACTAACCAAATACACCTTGAAGTAGTAATGAGTCTAAACTACGGGTATGAGTCTGACGACCCTCACGATAAAATACTAAAGAGAACGAAAAGGCATCTGGACGAAGATCCTAAATTAAGCGCGACCGGTGGAAGGATGTCCGGGCTCATAGACATGCAAGGCTCAGCAATAAAAAACGTAGCAGACCCAGTCGATGACTCAGACGCCACCAATAAAAGAACTCTAGAACAGCTACTATCAAGCTACCTCAAGAGTCAGTCGTATAATCTTGTGCTTGACTTCAACGTTAGCACACACGCCTTGAAAAACGTGGAATTTCACACCAATGGTTCAAACAAAGTGAAAGCCATTGGTGAGACAAGTAAATTAGTGCAAAACAACCCGGCTTATGGTCCTATTGTTGGCATCAGCGGTGTGAGCCAAAGTTTTCTATCACCTGTGTTAACACCAATCCCACTTGAGTCAGGTCTCCATTTTAACTGTCCGAGTATGCAATGGTGTGATCTCTCCATTTTTGTCGTAGTGAGGTTACCTACTCGCACCGCTGGATCAAATTGGGAGACAATTATATCAAACGACGACGGTCAGTGGGATAAGTTCATAGGGTACAAGACTGGCGTGACTAATGGACTCGCGTATGGTGGTAGCATCCCAGCAATGGAGAGCATATGCACTATTCCAAGTGGCGTTGACATAAGTAAAATGCATATGATATCAATACACTGGCAAATGGACAATTCACACGTCAGAGTCAACAACGTTAAGTCAACCGATTCAGACTTCATAGCGAACATGAAAAAAATAGGCACACCCTATGGAACGATTTTTGGAATACATCGACCAAGAATACCACTCGCACCCTATGCATACCCATCGTTGATAGAATTCTACGGCGTGAAAATTGTGAGTGGTTACATGACGAACCGAGACATCATAATCATGGGTGGAGAAATGATGAAGGAATATGGTGTAAAGTAAATGGGAGCATGTATTTCGAGACCTTATGAAAGATATAAGATAAATAAAACGACTGATCACATGTTCAAAGCTGGTGGGTCATTTGGCCGCGGTGACATAACTCTCGAGCTCCACGCTGAGATTGGTATGAGGTCTAAAAAGACTTACGGTAAACCTATTATGTTACCTGCAGAATCAGACACTGTGGGAGTGGTAGGAGACGTGACTTAAGTTATGTAATGGGTTGGCTTAGAAAACTGGTTCGTAACATTAGAAACTTTTTCAGACGACGTAGAAAACCGAGGACTAATAAAACACACCTGCTGCATTGGTACACAACAAACCAAATCTATAAAAAACCTGACACCTACACGTATGTCGAGTAGTTTTTTTTTGTAGGAGACTATAATATAGTGATGACCTCCACAGTGCTTCGATTATTCGACTTCGATGGCCACCAAATCACAACGGTCATGGACAACGGTGAAATATGGTTCAAAGCGAAAGAAGTCGCGAGCGCTCTAGGTTATGCTCGACCAAAAGATGCAGTCAACGACCACGTCGAACCTGATTGCAAAATGAAGATGGAACAGGCCTCGTTTATCAACGAACTTGGGGTCTACTCATTGGTGTTCTCAAGTAAAATGGAGCGTGCGAAACACTTCGGAAGGTGGGTGCACTCAGAAGTCTTGCCAAGCGTTAGAAAAAGTTTAGCTGACGTCGGTCTCAAACACAATCAGTTTAAAATGATCACTGAGTTCGACCTTCATACGAAAGTTGTTGGTTTTCTTAGGAAATATTATCCAGAAGCTATTTTGATAGCCGCTTGTGGTGAGAATCAAGACACTTCAAGTAAAAGAATAAATTCGTGGAAAAAAGGTTACCAACGTGGAACACCTGACTTGATTATTGCCAATGCAAACCGACAGCATAGCGGGCTCGTGATTGAGTTCAAGAATCCAGGTGGCACAGGTAAGACATCCAAAGAGCAGGAGTCTCTGTTGCTCAGATATAAATCCGCTGGTTATCTAACACTCTTGTGCGACTCATACGACGACGCTATTACCACAGTGATAAAATATCTCTTTGACGTTGGGTTTCAGTGCTCTCAGTGTTTTCGTAAATTTAAAAATAAATCAGCGTTGAGTAACCATGAGAGACGCTATTGTAAAGAGACTTTTTAGACAGCGAGTAATGAGTCGAGTTAGCACTCGTTCTCGTTGTTGAGACAACGTTTGAAGCGACAACTGCTCTAGCATTTTTTAAAGACGTTTTTAACTCGGTGAAAAATATCTGCGAAACTTTCTCTCTTTATCTCACAAACCTTCTGACCACTGTGTGAAAAAATGTTTCTACTGTACATTGGATGCTCCATGTGACCAATGTCTAAATTTAAAAAAGTGGGATGTATTGAGAACACCCGTAATTTTATGTGGAAGGATGATGACGTCTGCACACTGCGCGATATTGCTCAGCACCACCAACAAACGATGGTCCTGGATTGTATCTCCAATTGAATGGTGCTTCAACAGTTGTTCCGCGAGTGTCACGACAAACAGCGCAATACGCTTTTAGAAATGTGATGTCGTCTGCCACTGGGAAGAGCGTGTCAAGCTCACCAAGTCTTTTTAAGTGCTCCGTTGTTATGAGACCACAAATAATGACGTGAATGCCAGCTTTGATGTAGTCACGAATAACTGGAAGTAGATCAGAGTACCAATGGCCCTCATCAATGCCGATGACGTCATAATCGGCTATCTCGGAAGAACTCGGAAGGTTGGTGATTAACTTTGCAGGTAAACTGTCTGATCCGACAACAATGGTCTGACGATGTGTGGAGAACGCGTGGTCAGTTCGCCTAGTGTCACCTGCGTTGTTCATGTAGAGGACTTTGAGCCTTGACTTACTTAACGTGATTAACCTACGAAGAGTCTCTGTTGTTTTTCCTGCGAACATGGGACCAATCACGATCTCTAGTTTACCAACTTTTCTCATGGTTACTATACCCCCAGAGAAATATTTTTTTATTCTGGTGGAAACCGTCGCTCCATGTTGAATACCCGCTGAAGCTCTAAGTTTTTAAGATGAGACCTCGAGCTCTCGTGTCTCAAGCGATGCAGTGGGTCGTTGGTGACCACACCGCATGGGTGACAGGTGTACGCGTTTTTATTTCTCACAAAGTGTCTGTGGGCGGGTGAGAGTACGTGATCCCTGATGTCATCCGCACCCAGTATCTCATTACACCCCACCTTGCAAACGTGAACGTCGCGGTTCGCGGCGAGATCTAGCCACGCTTTGGCTTTGGTTGGGCATGGTTTCCACGTAAGGGTCACTAAGAACACTTGGAGGAAGTTACCGAGTAACGTACCGTTGGGCCCACTAGGGTTGTTCAAGTAGATATCACTTGCTAGCATAAGGTACTTGAATGATGAGTAACACCACACAGGGATTATGCTAGCTAAGTCGTTGGCAATCTCCTTGGCTCTATCTTCTCGAAGATCGATCCAAGTGTCGTGAAGATGCCTCGCACAGTCGACCTGGGGGATAGGCTGTTTTATTAACACCTCTTCACGTCTGAGGTCGAGCAGATTGTATATTGAAAAGTACTCGTTTAAGACGTTGGGTCCATTGTCGACTTGTGGGGTAGACACACTGACAAAGGCTGTTCTCAACATGTTGGCAATATCTTCTTCGCTGATTTCTCGGGCTTGAGTCATTATGTTATACTCTCAGAAAAAATCCTAATTTTTTAGTGCGTTTGGTCTGGAACTGTGAGATACCTGTGAGGTCAACTGTGAGACACCTGTGAGGTCAACTGTGAGTAAGATAACACGTGATAGTGTATTAGATGGTTGAGGACTCACAGACGGCTGTTGAAGCAAAGATCACGGCTGATGTGAAGAGTGTTAAGGTGAAGGACCCAAAGCGTGTCGCTGCTGGTAAAAAGTTGGCTGAGATATCGAAAGCTGCGAAAGAAAAGAAAATGCGTGAAATGATAGTTAACGAAGAGCAGGGTGGTGAGTGGAGCTATGGTTACATTGTTGGAACACTTGGTGTTATCATTGCTGGTGCTTCACTATGGTACACAATTAGCAGTGAAAAAGAACCTGTGAGTACTGCACCAGCACCTGCGTCAGAAAGTCATAGAACTCGTCGTCCAGCGTTAGACACATTTGACTCTTAAACAAAACACGCGACAATGTATATATGTCTGCGATCGATCGAAAAGAACTCATGAACGAATTGTACGATGCGCTACTTGTTACGACTGGTGCTGTGGTAGTGAGTATGATCTCTAAAAAGGCTTTGGGAGAACCATTGGGAACACCAGAGACAGTGAAAGGCACAGTGAAACTTGCTGCAGCTGTTGGTGCAGGAACGTTGTTAGTAAAATGGATGCAATCGAAAAAGTGGATACCGACAGATCCATTCAAATCAACGTAAGTTAATGGCGAGTGTTGTGGCTGGAGGGATATTTAATGCAGTGGCTTTTGCAGGCGCTGGCTTTATGTTTTCGAAATTTAATCACTCAGGCTATGAAGCTGAGATGAAGAGGCACAACCACGCGTTGGAACAGTTAGCCAGTGCGAAAGAAGTGTGGTATGAAAATGAGGTCGCCAAGAAAGATAAGATCCAGCGTTTACGACAACGGCTCTCTGACGCTAATGCTGACATCAATGACACAAGCCGCGCGTTGGAGGAGCTTGGAAGAGCGATGACTATTCAGCACGGCGGACGAGTGTTCACTGAGTCCCCGAAGATTGCGGATTACTACCAACCGAGTGCGGAAATGAAGGAATACCAATTATTGTTTGTTAGCGCGCTAGGTTTGGGTAGTGGGATAGCGGTATGGGTGCTAACTCGGTGAAAAAAAATGTTGGAGTAGTATAAGAGTGATGGACAAACTTATGAGGCAGATGAGTTACGGCTACACAATTGACGAAATCGTGAGTGAGACGCAAACTGAGTGTGGAGACACCTTCAGAATTTACTACTGCTCGGATTGTGACGTTGTGAAACATCTAAGTGACTGCGGTGGGTACGCGTGTCCAAAGTGTGGTGACATCGAATGGGGTTACACTCAGAGTTACAGCGACATGAGACTCACGCGATTAAAAAGCGTTCACAAACGGTCTTGGTGGATGGGGAGGAGACTACGGAATGTTGTGAGGGGTGAGCACCTTGAGTTGATAAAAGAGGACTTCCTGAAAGTTGTCAACGTGCTGCACTCATGCAATTTGATAAAGGGTAGAAATGTCAGCAGATACGGATACTACATTATTAGGTTGTGTCATAGAAGACAACTCGAGACACTCAAGGAGGTGCTTGACCTCAAAGACGGGAAGGTGAAAGACTTGTTTGACAACAATCTGTTTGGGGTGGTGTACCCAAAGCTGGGATGGTGTGAAAGTGGTGATATTTATTACAATGAGTGGGCTAAGAAAAAAAGTGTAGTGTAAGTATAAGCCAATGAGTCGGACTGTGAAAAACCCACTGACAAAAAGACGGGCGCATAAGACGAGTGCAGCCGTTGTCAATTCACTAACAGATGAAGCGACCAACGTTCACGGCTTCTTTAGAGATCAGGAGGGACAACCTGCAGTCGAAGACCACACACCGTCAACGCATCTGTTGGATCGAGCACTGAGAGGGTTCACGAGGTCCTACGGAGTCGAGGTAATTGACGACAGAGATATCAATCAGGTAAATGGTAGTAGAAGCGCTGTCACTAACCTTTTGAGACGTGAACTAGGTGAGACCAACGGAATGAAAGTGGTGGAGACAGTCAAGGTCACTTTTGAGAAAGTTTTAGAACTCAATAAGACCACGTACAAAACTGCCTACTTTAACAGCGAAACGTTCGTCGTCATTAACGAGCATGACATTGAGGGTGTTGCCAATCGCGGGTCGGAGCAGATCTTGACGCGGATAGCTGGGTGGTTATCTGAGGGGTCTGGATGGACTATCGACAAAATAGATGCGCACTACGTCAACGTCGCTATTTACAGACCTTTGCATGGGAGTAGCTACATTGCGCTGCCAAAGGAGCTGCGCAACAGTATGAAGGGTCTGATAAACGTAAATAACGATGATGACAACAAATGCTTTAGATGGTGCCACCTCGCACATAAGTTTCCTGTTGGAAAACACTCCGATAGAACGTCGAAGTACGCTAGGCATGTCGGTGAGTTGAATTATGACGGAATTGACTTCCCAGTCACACTCAAAGACTACAACAAGATCGAAAAGGCGAACGATATTAGCATTAATGTTTTTGGGTATGAGAATAAGCAGCCATTCCCTGTGCACGTTTCTAAGGAGACGTATCTTGACCACATGGACCTATTGTTGATAACTAACGACGTGGGCAACAAGCACTATGTGTACATTCGCGATTTTAACAAATTCATGTACCGCCAAACAGAGCACAAGGCGAGAAAGCACTTTTGCAGGTATTGTTTGCAGTGTTTCACCCGCGCGGACGTGCTTGAAAGTCATATTGAAGTGTGTTTGGTCATCAATGGGAAGCAAGCTATTAAAATGCCACAAAAAGGCGCGAAAGTAAAATATGAGAATTTTAGCAGACAATTAAATGCACCATTTGTGGTGTATGCAGACTTCGAGGCTATCACACAGAAGGTGCACACAACAAAGCTGTCAAGCGAGTGTAGCTACACAAATGCTTACCAGAGGCACGTTGACTGTGGTTATGGGTATAAATTAGTTTGTTGTTATGACAATGAGTACAGTAAGCCGGTAAAAGTGTATCGTGGTGAAAATGCAGTCAACAAGTTCATTGGGGAGATGTTAGAAATTGTTCAATATTGTAAAAAGACATCTGAGAGCCACTTTAACAAAGAAATGATGCTGACTGATGACGACAAACAAGATTTCGACGAGGCTAAAAGTTGCCATATTTGCAGTGTTGAGTACACTGGCGCTGACGTTAGAGTGAGAGACCACTGTCACGTGTCAGGTAAGTACAGAGGGTCCGCACATCGTCAGTGTAACGTGAACTTTAGATTGACTGATAAAATTCCTGTGATCTTTCATAACTTACGCGGCTACGATAGCCATTTCATCATGCAGGAGATTGGTAAGTTTGGTCAAGACATAAATGTGATACCAAACAACATGGAGAAGTACATGGCATTCATGCTTGGAAAAAACTTAGTATTTTTGGACAGCTTCCAGTTCATGAGTAGTGGTCTAGACAACTTGGTGAAGAACCTACCAAGGGACGCTTTCAAATACACGTCAGAAGTGTTTCACGACGAGGGGTTGACACTTATGACAAGAAAGGGGGTCTATCCCTATGATTACATGGACTCCTTTAATAAATTCGATGAGCGCGAGCTACCCTCCAAAAAAGATTTCTACAGCGTTCTGAATGACGAGCACATTACGGAAGAAATGCATGAGCGCGCCATCGATGTGTGGGACTACTTCGACGTCGAAAGTATGGGTGGGTATCACGACCTGTATTTGAAAAGCGACGTGCTCTTGCTTGCCGACGTTTTTGAGAACTTTAGAAAGACATGCCATCGCGAGTATAAATTAGACCCGTGTCACTATTTCACATCGCCTGGATTGGCTTGGGATGCCATGTTAAAGATGACTGGAGTGGAACTCGAGTTATTGTCCGACATCGACATGTTCCAGTTTGTAGAATTAGGTATGCGTGGTGGTGTGAGCTACATATGCAACAGACATGGCGTGGCGAACAACAAATATATGAAGGGGTACGATAAAGCGCAAGAGTCGAAGTATTTGATGTACCTTGACGCCAACAATTTGTACGGATGGGCGATGAGTCGAAGTCTACCTACGGGTGGCTTCAAGTGGTTGACTGAGAAAGAAATAAAAAAGGTTAATCTATGCGACTATCACAACGATAGTAAAAAGGGCTTACTACTTGAAGTCGACTTGGAGTATCCAGACCATTTGCATGACCTACACAACGACTACCCGCTGGCTCCTGAGAAGATGGAGATAACCGTTGACATGTTGTCGAAGTACTGCACGAAAATTAAAAATAAATTTAATGTGAGTGTTGGTGGTGTGAAGAAGCTGGTGACTAATTTGATGGACAAAAAAAAGTATGTGTGTCACTATAGAAATCTGCAGTTGTATATGGATCTTGGATTGAAAATCAAAAAGATTCATAGGGTCCTACAGTTTGACCAGTCCAAGTGGTTGGGCAAGTACATCGACTTTAACACAGTCAAGAGAACTGCGGCTAAGAACGCTTTCGAGAAGGATTTCTTCAAGTTGATGAACAACAGTGTGTTTGGAAAAACAATGGAGAATTTGAGGAAGCGTGTGGATGTAAGATTAGTGACCACCGAGAAAAAGTTAGAAAAGCTTGTCTCAAAGCCTACGTTTGTGTCTTGCAAGATATTTAGCGAGAATTTAGTCGCTGTCCACAAAGTCAAAGAGACGCTGACATTAAATAGACCTGCATACGTGGGTATGTGCATACTAGACTTGAGCAAAACGTTGATGTATGACTTCCACTACAACTATATCATGAAAAAGTACTCTAGCGACACCTGCAGACTACACTTCACCGACACTGACAGTCTGTTGTACACAATCAAAACTGACGACGTCTACTCTGACTTCATGGAGGAGCGCGAAAAGTTTGACAATAGCGATTACCCTGCAGACAACCCATTCGCTTTCAAAGAGAACAAGAAAGTCATTGGCAAGATGAAGGACGAGTGCGCTGGAACACCAATTATTGAATTCGTCGGGTTGCGCAGTAAAATGTATAGCTATTTGAAAGAGGATGGGGGTGGTGGGAAAACTGCTAAAGGTATTAGAAAGAATATAATTAAAAAAGTGATCAAGCACGAAGATTATAAAAGTGTGCTACTTGAGCAGAAACAATTGCGACACACAATGAGCATTAGAAGTGTCAAACATCAGCTAGGTAGTTACGAAATTAATAAAGTGTCGCTATCCTGTTTTGATGACAAACGATACCTTTTAGAAAATGGTATTGACTCCTACGCATATGGTCACAAAAACATTGAAGCGAGAGACACCACTGAAAATAGTGAGCAAACGGACTAATTCGCAAAACGACTGGCTATTTGTTAGTCAATGTTGTTAGCCAATCAAAAGAGCGCCATTTCGCTATCCATTTGGATAAAACATCACCACTAGAATCAAAATCTAGTGGTTTTTTTCGCGCGTGAATTGAGACAACAGCAGAACGCGTCGGTTGAAATGACACTCTCTATTTTTTAATATGTGGGAGTGGGCTCGTACCACATTTTATTTTTTTAACACGCGAAAATGTTGAAATGACACTTTCTATTTTTTCCTAAATGTAATTTGACATAAATTTGTGAGAATTTTGAAACGACGCTCTCTATTTTTTTAAATATGGCTGAAATGGTGTCAAATTTAGTATAAACTTGGTATTGTTTCGCTAGTCTCGCGTGTGTTTGACATCAATTTAGTAGAAAACGTGCGAAGGGTGTCTAGATTGACTAACGATCGCTGTAGTAGTATAGCAAGTGGGGCTGCGAGCTTATTCGACTTCAAACGTGAATATAAACACCAAAACATCGTCAAATTTGTCGAATCGCGATTTGGCAAATTTGGTGATGTTTTGGTGTTTATATTCACGTTTGACGTCGATTGGGCTCGCAGCCCCACTTGCTATACTACTGAGTTGTTTTCACCGCATCTACAAAGAGATGAACCCTGACCATTTTGGCCGTATTGTGGCTTATCTCGCTTTAGTGTACAGGATTCCTATGAGGAAGAAACCCTTCGGGAAAGAGTGCGAAGAACTGTTCAAGATATCAAACGCATCGCCATAGAAAAAATAAGTCGTTACTTGGTTTTAGCGTAAAGTATTCTGAAGAAACAATTCGCACAAAATGGTCAGATTTCCTGATAGAAGTATATCTCTAAGAATTTTAAATCGGTTTACTTGAACGACTTTACTTTTTAGAGAATGAAACAGAAGGGGCGCTTATTGAGACTAAGACAATACAAATATTGAGTTAAAAATATTTATATAATCTTGTTCATGCAGTTAAAGTTCTTCATTCTCAATAAACGCTGTTGAAGTGAGCATATCTTGCTGATGTCTTCCTAAAGGGCTACCTCACATCACACTTCGGAATATTTTTAAACGTATTCGCTGTGAATAAAATTATTGTCGAAGCAATACACGAAGAGTGGGAGGAAGATCTGGTCATTGCATGGATTCACTCAGTAAAGCAAACAATGGCTATAATTACATTTTAACTGCAGTCATTGATGTCTTATCCAAGTATGCCTGGGTAGAACTATTGAAAACAAAGTCCGGAGAAAATCTTATTAAAGCCTTTAAGAAAAGATGTAAGAAAGGCAGTTGTCATGCAGAGAAACTTCATACCGATAAAGGAACTGAATTTACAACAGACCTTTTCAGGAGCTTTTGAAAGATTACAACATTTCGTTTTTCACTACGAACGACACCAAAGCGTGTATTGTGGAACGATTTAATCGAACGCTCAAAGGAAATATGTGGAAATATTTTACAGCTACAGTACGAATACACTAAAGTATATAGATGTACTACAAAAGTTGGTGTATTTCTATAACTATTCGCAACATCGCAGTATTGATATCGCCAAAAACTTGCCGGAGTTTCTGGGTTGTAGTAAAGGTCGTGGAGATACTGTTCCTCCATTTACAATCCTGGACAAAATTCATGTGGACACTGCGCGTGCTTTTGCATTATTAAAAGCATCTTACTCGGAACCAACAAAATACGGTCTCCCCTCCCCCTAGGCAATGTTGGTGAATCTACACGCGCAAAAACCGAGCATTTGTTTTTGTTTATCGTGGAATAATACAACATTGACATGGGGGAAAGGGGAAGGAACGTTTAATTTGGGCACAAATTCGGCAATAAAAAGAAAGTAGGTAATTAACGTTGTATGTTTTGCGTTGTCCACATAATTTTGTCCAGGATTGTAGCTGTTGCTGAATCACAATCTTTCCACCACAACAAGCCGAAATACAACGTATTTCGTAGGTTTCGTAAGGTTATATGTGGCCGACTCGTAGACAGAAGCAAGTCATGTTCACTTCACAACGTTTATTGAGAATGATAAACTTTAACTGAACAACATATATCATGATAGATATATTTCATATAGATATATTTCACGCCAATATTTTAAATAACCTAGAACATATTTAGTTTCAGATACTCCCTGCATACTCCCATAATGCATGCGTATCAGATTGTTTCTGAGGTTCTTTTAAAATGTTTTAAATGATCTAAATTAAGTGCCTCCATGGTTTCTCAATTTCAACACTCTTAGAGCTTCATTGAATTCCGCCCAAACTCGTTCATTCACGATTGCCATGGCCTCTTCACAGTAAAAACTCCACCGTTCTTCTTCTGTTAACATTAAGCAGTCATGTGTCTTTGACTGGGATGATAAAATTTCTGAACTTCTCCCATTAAGGCATCTGTGAAAATATATCAATCAGCGGGAACAGCTTCTGATAATTGGCTACGAAGACTTCATCTACATGAACATGATCTTGCACTCTGCTTGTTTTGAAAAACGACGATTATTTCTTCGAAAATTCATGTTCTTCTAAGCTTCAAGCAAACCACAGTTAATTGTTTCTATTAACTATATGAGCAAACGTTCCAATCCTCTCGCGTTTCGAACAAATATAGATTCGTCAAGTGTACTCAGCCAGAGAGACCAAACGTAGTGCATCCCTATATAGCATCGTATTGACTCTGTATCTCCAATGCGTTTTTATAAGCACTGTTCTTAGTATTAATTAATTCCATTCGTCACATCGTTCGCGGGGCGTTCGTCACATCGTTCGCGGGGCGTTCGTTACATCCATACGTCAGTTCCGTAGGGAAGGCGTTCGTAACGCTCTCTTGTTTCGTGAGTCACGCTGAATACTAATTATTCCGTTGGTATATGGGGGTTACCTACTGAGGTAATTGCATGAAGTTATATAAATAAGCTTAGCTATATTTTTCAAGTGGTCTCTTAAAAATGTTGGTTGCTCAGGGAGACCAGTAACTGTACAACATACCTTATATGCAGTACATTTGTCCAAATATCGCTTCATAATTTTTTGAGCCTCCATTTCAACTTCGCTCATTCTACTTTTCCATGAATGGAAATCTGAATGTGGTTCCGCTACAGAAACAACAAAGAAAAACCTTTTCTCACCGCACCCTTTAAGGTGGCACTGGCCCATACAGTTTCTTGAAAAGTGGAAAACACATGTTTCAGACCAAAAATCTTGTATATTGATATTTTTTTAGATGAATGATACTAAGTGTCATGTATAGAACAATATTGCGAGAGTCAGAAACTGTAACGAGAAAGTGCGTAACTATGGTTGCTATGGCAATAATGACGTTTCAAAATGGCCACTAATTCGCGTTTAAACTAGTTTAATTCAAAAATAACGTCGGTGACCCTCAACTTTTATTTTGTTAAAAATTTTCTTCCAGTATGAGTAATCAATAGGCCAATTAAAAAAAACATCTGTAGATGCAAAATTTTTTTATCTTTTAATCATGTTTTTTGGATTTGATAAATTTTGGATCTACAGAATTTTTTTTTAATTGGCATGTTTATTACCCATTACCAGAGGGAAACGTTTTAACACAATAAAAAATGGGGTTCACCTGCGTTGTTTTCAAATTAAACTAGTTTAAACGCGAATTAGCGGCCATTTTGAAACGTCATTATTGCCATAGAAACCACAGTTACGCACTTTTTCGTTACAGTTTCTGATTTTCAAAATGTTGTTCTATACAAGACAGTTAGTTTCATTCTTCTAACAAAATATAAATGTACAAGATTTTGGGTCTGAAACATGTGTTTTCCACTTTTCAAGAAACTGTATGGAGCCACCTTAAACCGAATTCAATATTAATCTACATGTACATGCTGGTCCAACAAATGGTCTTCTCACATTTAGCAAATACAAGCCGGAAAAACATAATTTTACTTCTAATAATAAATTCAGTTCACATACACTTGTTTTAAATCTGATGAAGCACTGCCGCTCATATAATAAATAGTATAAACAATAAAAGGTACACAGAGCCGGAGCGTACATGTGTCTACTGGAATTTGACTTATAGCCTGCAAATTTACTTGTGGCAGGTACAAGTGAATCTAATTTTTAAAACATACGATATAAACGCATAATATTTTGAATTGTTGGAAATTTGATTACCAAAGTAGTTAAAATTACTTCATTCAATTGCCTGACTAGAATTATTATTAATAATTATTATTATTATACCGGGAAATTGTTGATTATATGTCCCTGAAAGTATAGCGAGGATTTGTGAAGAAGTGAAAATGCGGGGGGAATGCGTGGCAAAATGACATCTTATGCTATTATTATGCTAGAATGAAGCTGTTTTAAAACTGTTATGTAGCAATTGGCAAAAGAGTAGAGTTGGAGTAGGTGGCCGCCGCCGAAATTTTCCCTTTCGTAAACGGTCGTTACGATCCCGAAGGGTCGTTACCATCCCAGCTCTCATAGAATGTTGGGTAAGCGGAGTGAAATTCCTCGTGGTCCCAATGTTCCCGCATACTTTGTTTGGTGACATGTTCGTCATGAAATTCAAAATATGTAAATATTTAGTATTTGGTATACAGGAGAAGAGCGTTCACGCAGAAGAAATTATACATGGCAAACCAGTAAATTCGATTTTGTGATCGATAGTCACAACGTATATGTAGATAGTCACAACGTATATGTAGATACTTTCCAAAAGGCAAACGACGAAAATCAATCGCAACAACGTATGCTGCGAGGTCAGTCAAAATATATTTGTCGACTGAAACTATTATATGCGCATTGCATATATGGACCACCGTAATATATAACCATAAATGTAGTTCTGCATTTGCCATAGAACATAGTTAATTCGTAAAATCACTTACTTGTCATAGATGCAGGCTTTTCAATTAACAGGTGATAAAACGTGTTGTGCTGCGTAGGCAGTGTAGAAATACAAATCAAAATGTATAAAAAGGTTGGTGTACTGCCGAAATAGCGTGTAAGTGAAAATACGTGAAAATACGTTTCGAGCGAAGGCTCTTCGTCAGAGAGTGAAACATAAAGTGAAATAACCATTCAGTTATTATTTCACTTTACGTTTCACACTCTGACGAAGGGCCGCTCGAAACGTTAGACAACTTACACACTATTTCATAGACTTGCTCCAAATCTGCCTCTTGGTTGTTTCGGGTTTGTTTAAATTTGTTTTTTCAAAAGAACTCGCCATATAGATGCTTGTTCGCTTTTTAGATAGCTGCAATGTTATGAAAGAACACGAGGAGCCGCGAAATAAAGTGTGCGGGGAACCTTGGGACCACGAGGAATTTCACTCCGCTTACCCAACATTCTATGAGAGCCGGGATGGTAACGACCGTTTACGAAAGGGAAAATTGCTTTACCCCATAGGCTCTATGACACTGCTAGGATATTGATTGAGGGGAGTGGCAGAGGAGCTCACAGCCTGCTCAACTGCTGGTATAACACTTTATGGACAAAGTACACAAGCTCAAAGGAAAGATAGGAGTGGGTAGCTGCCGCCCCCTTGCCCCATAGGCTCTATGACACTGCTAGGATATTGATTGAGGGGAGTGCAGAGGAAGACAAGCTCAAAGGAAAGATGTACTTGCAGTTGGTATTACATAATAACATGAAGTCTTGGCTAAACTTACATATGTGATATGCTCCACTCTGGAATGATGGGACCTCGTACACATGAAGAAGAATAAGTTTTGTCTGCACTGTATGAAAATGGGTGAGATACCCTAAAGTGAGAAAAAAAAACTATTCAGTCTGCATTATATATCCAGGTCCAATCTTTAATACTACCGTAAATCTATTAAAATATTATATATTAGGCAAAGAATGGGAGGTCTTCAGATTTTTGAAGGCAAGTGAATGGAGGTTGCAAGAAGAAAATTACAAGTTGAAGAGGGGGTCGAATAATTATATACACGCTTGTTCCGGTGGTTTTCAAGCTGTACGTTGATTCTTGTCTTGCTATTGGTACTTAAGTTCATATCTTCATTCTTTTTTGACAATTTCCTTGATAGTGGTGGTGTGATAATTAGTAGTATAGCAAATGGGGGTGCCGGTCCAGTTTCACGATTTGAACGACGACACAAGGCCAACCTAACGCCCTGCCGAGCCAAGCTGAACACACTAGTACCGCTTCACATGCCCAACATCAGAGGGGTCGCGTTCGCGACTCGAGAAGCCATCTCGAGAGGCCAAACTCAGCTGTAGAAGCGTGGCTGGTTTACACCATTTTCGAGACTTTACTCAAGGTCGTCAGATAGACGTCGTACGCACTTTTCTTGGGTTTGTTATCGCGGCCAGTGTCGTTGATGTCGCTTCATTTACTGTTTCGAACAGTCTCGCGAATTTGATGCACTCGATGTGTTGATTCACTAACCCCACCAGCTTGACAGGGCGCTAGGTTGGCCTTGTGTCGTCGTTCAAATCGTGAAACTGGACCGGCACCCCCATTTGCTATAAAATGTGAGAGGGGTCTGAGTGCACAACAAAATTGTGTGACGCATAATTTTGTTGTGCACTCAGACCCCTCTCACATTTTCTCAACAAGTATTTTCAGACACCCCTTTATCGATTCACACGTGAGTAGTATAGCAAATGGGGGTGCCGGTCCAGTTTCACGATTTGAACGACGACACAAGGCCAACCTAGCGCCCTGTCAAGCTGGTGGGGTTAGCGAATCAACACATCGAGTGCATCAAATTCGCGAGACTGTTCGAAACAGTAAATGAAGCGACATCAACGACACTGGCCGCGATAACAAACCCAAGAAAAGTGCGTACGACGTCTATCTGACGACCTTGAGTAAAGTCTCGAAAATGGTGTAAACCAGCCACGCTTCTACAGTTGAGTTTGGCCTCTCGAGATGGCTTCTCGAGTCGCGAACGCGACCCCTCTGATGTTGGGGCATGTGAAGCGGTACTAGTGTGTTCAGCTTGGCTCGGCAGGGCGTTAGGTTGGCCTTGTGTCGTCGTTCAAATCGTGAAACTGGACCGGCACCCCCATTTGCTATACTACTTACATTACTGGGTTTTTTCTTGTATTCTGCCAACTGAAATTAATCGAAAGTGTCATCTATATAATAAGACCAGAGGAACTGCTCACCGCGCGTCAGAAAGAGCCCCACTTTGCTTGCTTCGATAATCTTGTAATTGCGTTGTTTGATCTGCTACAAATTCATATCCGTTGTTGGCAGTTAGGCCAGTGTGAGGGCTATTTAAATATGCTCACTGCTATTGTTGATCTCACTATTAATAGTGCTCAGCGATGCATCACAATTAATCGGATTGTTTCTATTATTTCCTGCATGAGTAACTCCATTGGCTTTGGAAGATTCTTGATTTGCTTTATTTCCTCTTGGATTAACTTGTCGGTCTGTATTTGAATATTCAAATGACAAGAATTGCTTCGCGTGGTTTTGTAGAGATTCACGGGTTTCTTGCTTGAGGTTATCAATTTGATGTCGCATATCTTTATGATCTGATTGAAGTTTAGTCAACGTAACTTACTTCAATTTTCTTTATACAAATCGCATTTATAAGACTGGGTTGCTCTCTCTGCAATCACTTGATCCAATTACTTTTATACCTTCAAAATCTGTTAGTAGCTCATTACATCTGCAAGAGCATGAACGATTAATGGCGGACATAACAACTCCAGAGTCAGAAAAATAATACTTGCCATCGTCGAATCGCAAAACGGTTTTGACCGAGTAATATTTAGCAGCTCTGCTTTATAAATACGTAACAATACCGATCTAGGTAATAATTTGATCGTAGTACCACTTTAACAAAGTTGTTTACGGCCGGGATTTCACTTTCATTCTCATTTAGATTCTTCGCAATATCGTCGCAAATATCCTAGCAAAACGTATACGATTGAGTTTACTAACATCCTTGCCATGGAATGCACAATTTTTTTGTTTTTTCACCATGAGATAGAAGACAAACCGTCACTAAAAACTTTCTTATCACAGCCTGGTTGACTCCAAACGCCATTCAATTTCAGGTTTTCACTCACAAAGCGTTTCAGTGACCGAAAATCTCCAGTCCAGATGAGTTGAAGCTTATCACATACTCTTGATTTGTATCACTATCTGGAGAAGAACTAGGCACCATACCAGAAACATAAGGTGTAGAGCACTCATTATTGTGACTATCCGCCATTTAACGCCAAGAACTTTGCGTTTCGATCAACATTTCTAAAATCACCCACAAGTGTTGTGATCAATTGTTATGGATTTACAACTATTACACAAGATTGCTTTTATTTGGGTGTTTACAATATGGCGGTAACTGGCAAGCTCGGGCGACATGCGCTTAGGAACGCTTCTGTCCCTTTCTGTGCCCGTATACTCAAATTCTGCATGTGCTCATACTGTAGTTCCATGCGATATCTCACAGAACAAAGGAAAATATTATTTTCCGCCTAGTGGAGTTTCGACATAAGGGGCGGTTTTCCACTGGGCGAATATTTTCGCGCGAACCGAATTTCTATATTCAAAATATTTCTGATTAGTTCCAGTTGAGAGTTCATAAGACAAAAAGAAAAGGTCGTTTCGCGCGAATTTACAAGCAAAAATAGACTTATAAAGGTTTTGCTGTGCAAGCTGTGTAAGCATATTCAATCGAGATGTGGTCTGGAAACTCAGCTAAAGTCTTTGTTCTATCTTTTTGTTCGTCTTTATGCAATTTTGTGCACGGTGCACGGTCACTGAACCTATATATTAGTTGTTTTGGTATTAAATGTTTTGTTTATATGTAAATGTAATCAACGAGAGTCGAGAGAATGCCAAAGACATAAATTTATTAAATATCATCATGTTTTCATTTCGTATTGAGAGTGCGTTATTAACGCAGGACTAATTAACCATGGCGGATCTACGCACGCGCCCCTTTAAAATTCCGCAAACAAGTGTTTTCAGTTTCTTACCATGTCAAGACGAAGAAGTCGGAGTGATAAACCCAATGTTATATGACCGATTTGTTTTTGGTAGCTTATCCAATTTTCATTGCAAAAGCCAGTTTCACTCATAGATATTTTAACATGGGTTCCAAGATAAAACGATGGACGTTTTCAGATGCCTAAAGGCTAAAGTGTATATATTGGTTCTGTACTACTTCTGAGTTTATATTAAAGTGTTTCATAATCTTGATGCCGTGCTGTCCTAATTTCGCAAAAATTCTTATTAGAAATCGCCGGAAAAGCACTTCTGGGCTTTGCAAAATTAAAATTTTTCCTGGGGGGGTATGCAACTGTTTTGACAAGCTTCGATCGATAGGATGTAGTCGGTACAAGCATCGTCAGTCGATTGAAGTGAGCTTACACTCCCCTGTAAAAATTTCTGAGTACGGCCCTGGATGCTTCTGATGCGTAGTACCATTTATACAATTTAAATTATTTAAAACTATTTAAGACTATTAAAAACGTTATGATCCGATGACATTCCAAATCAACACAATTTAAATTATTTAAAACTATTTAAAACGTTATTTAGTGAAACAAATGTTGGATTTTCGTACTAATATAAATATTGACTGCTGCTCTGGGGTTTATTTAAAAAAAATAATTTTGTTTATTTTGTGAAGTTAAATCGGTAGGTACACTGCATTAGACAATAGGCATGTGTTACTGTTACTGATCTGTAAAATATTTCAAGATTTTTAATTTTTTAAATGATTTTTTTTCTTTTGTGGTCTGTTTTTTTCCCATGCGTTTCAAATTTGAGCCTGGGGCACGTGCCCCAGTTGCCCATAGGCTAATCCACCCCTGTACATGTATTCAACACAATGTATACTATTTCCAACACAATGTATACTACGTTTTTGAATTGAGATCATTGTTGTATTTTATCACTCAATTCATATCTTTCACGAGTCCAACATGCATGCTGGTTGGTATCAGAGCACTACACACATACCCGTGGGCTTATAAATCACTCCCAAAACATTATTTTAAAATTAATCTTAGAATGCATGAATGAAAACAATAATGTGAACAAGAAGGAAAATACTATATAGCAAAGTGAAAAGGTGGTAAACTTCCAAGATTTATAGTAAAGTAAACTGACGTTTCGAGCGGTGCGGCCTTCATCAGAGTAATAGTAAATTTATCTGTTGACTTATATCCACTGTGGGGCTTTTTTGCAAGGGAGCTTTCTCACTCATTTGCTTTGCTCACTTCCTGAGAGATATTACTACAGTAACACTCATGGATAGAATTTGTATATTTCTGCACGACTGTACTATCGGAAATGTTAGATGTAAAATCCCATCCAGTAATAAGTCATTAAAGTCTATACAGTTTAGTGGAGGGCTATACAGTATGGTGATTTAATTATTATGAATTTTATCTGACCCCCGGCCTCATGTGACAAAGATTAGCCTAGACAAAGATAAATTGTTTTGACACACCCCAACTCCCAACTTGAACTGACCAGCTCTTCTGAAATGGCTGATGCAAGTATATGTTTTGCATCTCAGTATTTTACAATTTGAGTATGGTACGAGCATTACTGAGAGTAATGAAATTGACTGAACTAGAACTGCGACAAGTTTTGTGTTTAATGTCTGGAAGAGATGGTGGTATTTTCACAACATGCTGCTATAGAGTCAGGTCCATCACCATGATCATCATATAGCCCCCTCTAGATTAAATTCTGACCCTCCCTAAGTCCTGCACCAACCACCAAAAATGTCCTTTGAACAAATACATGTATTTGACAGCTGTCTTAGCAAGTTTACAGTATTCAACTATTTCAAAGTGAAAATGCATTTCACCCTTTATGCCTGAGGGGTGACCAGCACCTAACTCTAACTTCTAATAATGTGTCAATCAAATCCAACCATGCCCATCCACCTGGGGCACTGCCAGGCATTTGATACATTGACCCCATTTGCTTGAGGGTCAGACATTAGATAATAACAGTAATCTGAGCCTCGTTCCCTTTGGGCAACACCAAAAGGCAGTGGGGGGCAGGTGTAATTGAATTGCCACTCCCCATAGTATTGCTACAGCACCTACAAAACATGTTGTTGTTTGAGTGATTCGATCATGGAGGAGTTAGTAAGCCTTAAGTCTTACAGCCTACTTAGACAACACCTGCCTTGTAAATAATATTTATATAATAATTTGTAATGAAAACACTGAAAATTGCTGTTTTTAGTTTTGGGGATTTAATTGCCACAGATTTTTGGCCCCTGACAGCAGGGCATTTGCACCAGCATTTCATCCCCACTTTGCAAGAAATTAGCAGCATTTTTGAAAAAACTGTGAAATGCCTGGGGGTGGCAGGGGCGGTGGTATGGGCATGCTTCGATTTGACTGATACAACAATGGTTAAACCAAGCATAGAGGTATAAATGAAAATAAAGGAAATTATCAAAAAGATAAATTGCCATTTTTAAAACAACTTCTCCCAACTATTATTAAACGAAATGTTTGTAGACCAATAAGGAGAATTTGTATGCTAATACTAGCAGTGGCATAGCTAGGATCAAAATGTTGGGGGAGCAACAGAGAATTTGGGGGTGCAGTTTTTTAATAGATTAGAATTCAAGTATTATATGGTGTAGAGTCGTGGTTTTAGCTGCGGGGAATGGGCGCATCTCCCCAAGAAAAGTTTGAATTTTCGAAGCCCTGTGAGGGCATTTCCAGTGATTTCTGAGAGGAATTTTCCCGAAAAAATTACCTGCACTGGCCGGTTGAAAAAAAATGAATAAAATTGATACCAACCTGTTAAAGTCTGACAACAAGTAATAACCATGGATCACAATATTTGCATTCGATGCAGTAGAGCCTTTGGTCATTTTGACAGACGTGAGTCAAGGAGCTGACGCTGGTCTGAGGGACTGAGCTGGTCAAAAGGACCAAAGGGTCTTGGAAGCATAATTCTGCACAGTTTAAACTTGATGTGAGTCTGTGACTGTGAACACTGATTCCACTGGTAAGTCTATCAGCATCACGATTAGCAACAGAAACACACTTCAAATTTCAAATAAGCAAACGTTCTTACTTGAATTTAGCATCAGACATTCAGGGGACTGGGCGAGGGCCATGCAAATGTTAGTTAGGGGGGCCCAGGCCCCCCTTGGCTATGCCACTGAATACTGCGGCTTTTAAAATACAGTAGCCAAAAAAAGAGTAGCCTATTTAAGAAATAGAAAACATTTTCCGTGTTTACATACTGTTATATAAACACGAGTAGAAGTTTGGGAGGACGAGAAATCATAGTGGGAACACGAGCCCGTAGGGCAAGTGTTTCCACGTGATTTTGAGTTCTCCCAAACTTCCACGAGTGTTTATATAACGTATGGGAACACAGATAAAAATGTTTTCTATTTCTTTTATAAAATAACCCGTAGAAAGCAAATAAAATGTACAAATATCTTTTTTATCAACACGTAAATTCTCCTTACTGCGTATGATGGTGCGGTGATGTCAAATTGATGGCGTATGATGGCTAATTGATGGCTAATTGATGGCATATGATGGCTAATTGATGGCGTATGATGGCTAATTGATGGCGTATGATGGCTAATTGATGGCCTATCACCATGGCGTAATCCATCCGTTATATAGCCTGATATAAACAGGGTAACTGACCAATCACAGCGTGCGTAAGACACAACTTATTTTATAAATACTAGCAGCTAGTGAACTGTGAGATTTGATCTCTGTTCCGCGGGATACTGAACCTACTGAAGTACAGAACAGACTATAGAAGCGGAAGTGGGAAGGTCTTTGTATTTTGACTGTAAAAGGTCAAAATAACATTGGAATCACAATATCTAACAAATCTATAAAAATGCAAGTCAGCAAATTAATTTCTTGAATAAAAAATTGTTCAGATTCGAAGGAAATGCACGCAATCGCAAACGATTCATTCAGTACAGCATCGACCTGAAAACTCCAGGCTATAGCTAACTATTTGTTTCGCATTGGTTCTATTTCTTAAATATTAATATGGAACTTACAATGAAAGGCCTTTTCGCTATTCTGGCTTCCATCCACGGCTAAAAGAACGACCCGTTGTTCGGCTTCTTCTGATTTTTCTGTCGCCATTTAACGGACGTATATTTCCTATATATTATCACAGTCAATCGAGAAGTGAATTTACACATAGATTGATTCTAGACCAGAAAGATTGCGGAGCTACGGCTGTAAACCAGAAACACTCTCTAACAATATCGGAAGAGGTCTGTATAAATATTGATTATACTATATACGTCCTCTTACTCCATATCAATCTGCCAATATTGTACAACCAATCTATCATTCTATCCTCGCACGTCATTACTATAAAACGGAATACACCCCCCGAGGTACACCCACAACATCATTACAAATTTATAATGTATAGCAAATAGAATACCTAACAGTAGTTTACAGATTCATTTCAGGCGTTTTAGAAGGATTCTTAATAAATTAATTTAGATATTTCCCGCTTGTTATTGTCATACATCGGTACACCTTGACTTCTCATATAAAAAAGTTGAGTTCAGGGGGAGTTAACCTTGGCCGGTGATCGTAATTTATGGACTAACAATAAAATGGCTTCGTTTACTGTTTTGATTCCGGTGGACGGCAGTGACAACAGTGAAAATGCTTTCGAATGTAAGTAAAAGAGCATGAAATACGAAGTGGATAATATATATAGAGAGAGAGAGACAGAGAGAGACAATATTCGGGACTTTTATGGTTTTGGAAAGGTTTTGCATAATTGCTACTTGCCAAATAATATCAACTTTGATCATTATTCCATGCTATACTCTATAGCTATATACTGTATCTAAAAGCGAGTGAGAAACCTGGCATAGTTATATAATTTGGCTCAGCCAAAACTCTGGTATCAATCAACGTATTTGAAATGGGTTTAGTTTTGTTGCTAAAAAAATACCGACAGTTTGTGTTATAATTAAGGTACAGTTACAGTAGAGTTGTCTAGCGTTTCGTTTGAGAATATATATAACGTAGATTCTCAACGAGTGTCAATTTTATGTTTCTTGTGACAAAGTTTGCAAAGAAGATATAAAGATGTCAGATATTTTATCTTGACTGCCAAACAATGTCAGCGATTTCTATATTAATTATGTAACAAATGAGAATTATGTGGCTCCCTAAAGGCAATATCGAGATTTAAGAAAGTGAAATTTCACTGCGGTGTTTTTCACAGTGGCTACAGAAAAAGTATCTATAAACATAGGTGTACAGGTAAAATTTTGTAGGAATAAATGAATAAATTCTTGCCTGAATAAATGATGATGTCAATACTGTATTACTGAAGAACATGAATTGCCATCGTTAATAGCCTAAGCATTATTACACATGCGCATTAGAAACATCTACATTAGGGAGGTCTGCCGAGAAATTGAAAATGAATTTTTGATTCCCTGCAAAGTGTATTTCCTGCAATTTGAGGGCAGTTTTCTCGTCCCCCCTGTACACCTCAGGATTTAATTAACAGTGTGCAATGTGCAATTTGCACATCGTTTTGGCCCAAATAGTAAAAGTTGCACATCACTTTTCATACGATGTGCAGAAAAAAATAGTCTCAGTATTGAACACTGAGACAAATAGTTCTGACAAACTATAAGTTAAGTTAACAGTTCTATTTCTCAAAGGTGGAAAAATTGTGTGTATTTCCCACAGCCATGGAAAAATTGCTTTTGAAATTGTAAAGGAAAGCTGTAATCGATTGTTGTCGATGCCATTTATTTTTAATTATGTGTCTGCTCTACAGTGCCCTGGGAACGAATCACTATCCCGCACAGGCTGCGGTGCAATTTCCAGGAGCTGCCTGCACAAAATGGTGGCTGAAATATGATATCTGTCATGCATGTTAGTGATTTTATAAACTTTCCAATCTCTTAAACCAACAGGGGCAACGGCAACCAAAAGTATCACACCTAGCCTAGAATTCCTTCAGGCATTCAATTTCTTACAATCTATTATTTTGCTTATATTGAGAGGGCCCACCTGGACGTCATGTTTTCAGGGAAAATCGCACATCGTTTTTACTCAACTAATTCGAACCCTGGTACACCTATGTCTATAAAAATACAAAAAGAGCTACCATTATTAAAAGTATATACTGAGGCCAGTAAAAGTGCATGGGCATTCGTCAAAAGCACAGAATTGGGAATTGCATTTGTGGTCTATAATCGTGGACAAAATGTTTGAGACTTCAAGCAGTTATACAATTTCTCCATGTGTAACCAACATCCTAATACTCATCCCTCCCTCTCGCCATGCAATGTGATGGTTTTCTCCAAGATTGTCTATGGAGGGTAAAAACTTAAAAATGCATAAATAATTTAATTGTTTGTTGTATACATTCTGTTTTGAAATCTATGGAATGCTTTTAGCATAAACAGGTGGGAATGGCAGTTAATTATCAAAATTGCAATGAGTAATTATCAGAGCAACGAATTCTGTCAGATAAAAAAACATGGTGTTGCTGAAGAAATATGGTTTCCAATCTGATGATGAAAGTCTAACAAGAGAAACAAGATGTCTGGCCATGACCACAGGAGACCAAATCGTACTATTAGTGATCACTATTTGTTAGTGTTTGGGCAAAACTTGTACCCTGATTGTTACGTTGGTATAGCCTGTCTTGCAAGCTAACATTTAGGCCAAAATAAAAAATACCTTGGTTTCCGGTTTCCCGACCCTGCCTAGTTTTTGGCCAGTAAAATACCTACCCTAATCTTTTTATTGAAATTTTGAGAAGCCTGGGATAGCAAACATGGCTGCCGATCCTGGTAGCATCCTCAATATCAGCGTGGTTTGGTAAAACCTATTGTTCGTCCATGCAATGTTTAGAAAAAACAAGTTAAAAAAAAACAACCGACCTACTCTACCAAAATTTTTTCAGCACAAACTTTTTTTTAATTATTAATGTTTATTAACGAAATGGGATACAAGGAAAGTGATCCAAGTCTTAATTCCCAATTTCCCAGGACAAGATGGGATGGCGAGAAATGTTTTGGTGAAAACCGCGAAAGGCAATGAGTTTTTACAGCCTGACTTGCAGGCTAACGTTTATTATTTAGTTTGTACTACACAAAGTATTTAGTAATAATTTACCTGAACAGACTTGTAGTTGTGGTTTCAACCACAAGTATTACAGAAGGAGAAAATCTAGTTGTTTTATGTATATACATACAGTTATTCTCTATTCTGTTTTAAATGTAACTGTCAAGATTGCTCAGAATAGTTGGGACAAAATGTTAACCTCTTATAATTATCTCTGTTTACTATAGCTTCAGAAAACATTATATAAATATTGAAATCCCAATTATTTGTTGGCTCAATCTGCCATCGGTCCACTGATATTTGAGTTCACTATTTTATGGCAAGTTCTGTTTTAAATACACTGTAAAATATTGCAGTAAAATAAAAATAACGTACCTGAAGAGTAGTTGTTGCCTTTGTTTCTTTTTGGTAACAATACCGAAGTGACCGAGCGAAGCGTCGGAGCGAAGCGTCGGAGCGAAGCGTCGGAGCGAAGCGTCGGAGCGAAGCGTCGGAGCGAAGCGTCGGAGCGAAGCGTCGGAGCGAAGCGTCGGAGCGAAGCGTCGGAGCGAAGCGTCGGAGCGAAGCGTCGGAGCGAAGCGTCGGAGCGAAGCGTCGGAGCGAAGCGTCGGAGCGAAGCGTCGGAGCGAAGCGTCGGAGCGAAGCGTCGGAGCGAAGCGTCGGAGCGAAGCGTCGGAGCGAAGCGTCGGAGCGAAGCGTCGGAGCGAAGCGTCGGAGCGAAGCGTCGGAGCGAAGCGTCGGAGCGAAGCGTCGGAGCGAAGCGTCGGAGCGAAGCGTCGGAGCGAAGCGTCGGAGCGAAGCGTCGGAGCGAAGCGTCGGAGCGAAGCGTCGGAGCGAAGCGTCGCAGCGAAGCGTCGCAGCGAAGCGTCGCAGCGAAGCGTCTGTCGCTCCGACCCAACCTCGTACCCAGGGTCTTATCTCCGCTCCCCGCCACGCCCCCCGATGCCCCCACGGGGGCTAGGTACGAGGTTGGCTCCGACCGAGCGAAGCGAGGGTGATAATCTCGCCGCGGCAAAGATCCATTTCTCACCGAAAGTTTATATATATATATATATATATATATGTAAAATGGTAGGTCATCCTTATAAGGAAGTAAAAGGTCGTCTTGGGTGATCCGTTTGAATCGGACAATATTTGGGCAAGACAACGAGAAGCGGCACGTTCTCATAATATAATAGAGCGTATTTTATGTATTTAGACACGCTAATTCCAAATCTGTTTTCAGAATTGAAAGAGATTACTTGATCGAGATAACGCTCAAAATAATGCACGACGAATCGTGCCTGATCGCGGCTGACGTTTCATATAAATATCCCGAATTTAAAACATAGTCCTAACCCCAACTAACTATGCCCCAACATAACCCTAATCCTAACCCTAACCCTACACATAATACTAACCCTAACTCTTACGATAATGCTTTATTTTAGAAATAACAGCTGATTTTAATTTCGAATTTTACTACCGATAGTCTATGTGACGTGATCGCCGACGCAGTTTTCCCTTTAGTAAACGGTCTTTGCCATCTCGAACGGTCTTTGCCATCCTAAACAATGACCCCGATACCCCTGAATCCTAACCCCCCGGAATTTTTTACTAATATATACGGAAAAACTGTGTAAAGCTGTCGCATTTAAATTTAAATTCCGGAGGGTTAGGATTCAGGGGGGGTTGGGGTCATTGTTTAGGATGGCAAAGACCGTTCGAGATGGCAAAGACCGTTTACGAAAGGGACGACTGCATCGCCGACTAATTTCTAAGTACATAAACCGTTTTTACGAAGGGTATACACGTTCTCGTAATATAATAGACACATCTGTTTTCAGAATTGAAATAGAGCAAATATTGGCCGAGATAACGTTTAAAATCTACGTGGTTTTGTTGCTACAAGATTTGTTATGGACAAACGCGGTCTGGGCCCTGGGACCCCTAGAGTTTCTTTTCCCAATCCATGGTTGGGGTGGCGGGGGTATTGGTAGAAAAGGCGAGCGAGGGATTATTGTATACCTCTTTTGAACTATTGCCTGCAGTATTGCCCATCAGTGCCATCACTACCTCATAGGGCTCGTTGTGGTTAAAGGATACTGCAGTCAAAATCAGCGGCGTCGCCAGGCCTGCTAGAGTGGGGTGGACAAAAGCACGAGGAAGTCTAGGGGAACCGGGGGTATGCTCCCCCGGTCCCCCTAGACTTTATCACCCTAGGGTTTCATCTTTTCTCCACGGATTTGAACAAACTAAAAAATCGGTCCTGATGATAATTGGGGTAGCGCCTCCAGCTCAAATAACTACTATACATACGAAGCGATCAGGTTCGCCGTTTGCAACAATACTCCGCAAACATACATTGTCACAAGTCAGAATATTCATTACCCCCCCCCCCCCCAACAATTTTCTCCACGGATTTGAACAAACTAACAAATCGGTCCTGATGATAATTGGGGTGGACAAGTCCACCCGAGTCCACCCCGTGGTGACGCCACTGGTCAAAATACAAGTGGAGTTCATGTGAACGATCTTACCAATTTTAATTTATTTCCAAAGTTTCAGCATTCAAATCAATTAAATAAAGAAGATATCGCAAGTTGAAGTTGGAGAGTTTGACAATTTCGACGCCATATTTGTTTCTCAAATATGACATCGCTCCATGCTTCTACCTCGTATTATGCCTAAGAAGCCCCTCTACTTTCTGCCACATGAGGAACTAGATAGTTTATTTCAACTAATTTTCATCCAAGGAGCACTCACAACAGCGATTAACTATGTGATGACCATCAAAACAACTCCACTACCGATAAAGACGCAGTCAATGATGTCATATTTTCAAAACAAATATGACGTCGAAATTCTCAATTTTTCAACTTCAACTAGCTACACTATATCTTAACTAAATTGATAGGAATGCTGAAACTTTGGGAATAAACTAAAGTCAGTTTGATCTGTCACATGAACTTCATTTCTATTTTGGCTGGAGTACTCCTTTAAGATCTCTCTGCCTCTTGATGTTTCATCTGTAAGTGGTACATCTGTAAGAAATGACAGAAAAGTCAATTTTTTTACTTTTTAGGGTACATCAAGTTCTGTCATAAACCAGATAATCTTGTTATAGTATTTCATGCTCATGAACCTCCTCACTTACAATCATTCTCCTTTAAAAGTAAGTTATTGCATTTGGTGCTAAATGAAGGATAATAGATTACACTTTTTAGCTTATCGAGAAGGTATTAACAATTAAAATGAAAATTTGGAATGATGTCTAGACTAGTAGACTCAAATTTATACATACAATGCTAATGGTTTATGTATCATTTTATGTATCATTGCTTATGTTTATGTTTTCCATTTGTCAAAATAGACAGCCAAGTTGAAATAGACACATCACCCACACCTTTCCACCTATACTTATCGTGATGCATTATGCGCGAATCAAATCGAAATGTCAACATCCCCCCCGGGCATACATGGGGAATTTTATCGTTTAACATTTCAGGGTGACGGGAATTTGACATTTCCAGTGGAGGGTGGGGAATTTGAACAGATTCTGTTCAAAATGGCGACGAATTTGTCAGATTTTACAGGTCAGAAAATTGCGTTTGTTTTGGATTGGCTGGAAGAAAATGGACTAGTAGTCAGGCTAAAACAAGTGTTTGAAGATAAGAAACTTTATTAGTGTTCACTGAAATGTTCATTGTCCATGTCTATACTCAATAAAAAATGTTTTGCCTGATCAGAAATCGCCGCTATAGCCTATCGCGCCTATTTTTTTTGTTTATGTTCACAGATTTTGCATCAAATGAATATTTGTTTCAATATGTTGAATAGAATCGTTGAGGGTGGGTCATTTGATCTACAATTTTTCCAAAACATGGTATATGTGAACGGGAGAATAGAACATATATGGGCAATTGAGCTTATCAAATAAAAAAATGTAAATCTGGGTCCTGTAAACTGTTCCTGAGCTAGTAGCGTAAAACCCTCTCCGACAGAGCTACACCCTCCTAAGATTGAATTGGTTCAGGACACTGTGCCCAATTAGGTGCGGATCCATACAGCGTACTGTACATGTGTGGTGAAATGGTCAGGAATCGCAGGGCTATCAGGGTACTCTTGCATGAATGTTAAAATACAGTAGCAAGTCGTCAGCCTATTGAACGAACTCGACGAAACCATATTAAACCTGATAAAAGAAGACGACATCGACTATGAGATCGAACAATCGGACATTTTCAAAGAAGGTATGCCACATGCTATTGTTTATATTGAGTCAGCATTACAGCAAATTACAACTGAATCTTCGCCACCACCATGATTCTTGCGAAGACAGATGTAACATCCACCCTCCTTTCTTAGGATTTCCTTTCTCGCTGCAGTGTTGGTTATCACATTGCAGTTGACAGAAGGATCACGATAGAAGGGACAGTCACAGCTGCATGGTGTTCTGATCACGATAGAAGGGATTCACAGCTGTATGGTGTTCACTCATTACTGTACTTCGGTGCAGGTCTTCTGGTGGCTTCGAGCTCAGCAAGTTTGCTCTTTCTCTAGCTTCTAGCTCTTTCTTCAAGGTGGCTAACATCTTATCAAGTGACCATTTCCTAAGGCTTTGGTGATAATTATTCGAATTTCTTGTGGACGTTTTTTCATCAGTATTGAAATCATCAGGTTTCCATATGAGCTTGATTCCACACCACGGGAGGGACCTAAGGCCCCTAACACGAAATTCCACCTTGTCGTAGAATTGACGAAGAGCCTTGACATTGTTGAGACTGCTGACACTTGTTAAGTTCCACAAGGCTTCCATATGACCATTGATGATAACTTGCTGGTTTCCAAATCTCTCTTCGAGAATTTTAACTGCTTCGTCGTAGTTGGCATTTATCATATTTAAATCTGCTACAGCTTCAGCTGCTGGATGTTCCAGAAGTGATTTTAAGTAGTTAAACTTGTCGATTTTAGTGAGATTACTGTTATCATGTATGGCTGATGCATAACAGTCCCAAAATGTGCTCCATCTTGTAACGTCTCCACCAAATTTACTCAAATTTAACTTAGGAAGATGTACTTTGGTGCTTGTAACAACGCTGCGACTGATTGGGGGTACATGTACACTTTGGGTTGTACTGCTATTGGTATACCCAGTGAATGAGAATGCACCTCAAACATGCAGTGCTACCACTATGGGAAACGACATCATGCCAGAATTTGTAGTTCCAAAGATCCACCACACGTTTGCGGGAAGAATGGTGAAACAACGAAACCCCCATCACACCAAAGGAAAGAACAAGAGCAGAGAGAACCAGACAAGACAAGCAGCAACCAAGAATCTCCAAACCAGAAAAAGGTCCTCACAATGTATATCAATGCTAAAACATCTATTCTTCTCCCAGCAGCCCAAGCCGACGTGTACAGTGCAAGTACTCCACAGAAGACCATCAGAGTAAGAGTAATCCTGGGGCAGTGTCAGCCAAAGATCCTACATAACGAAGTTGAATCTTCCCACACAGTGGCGGATTAAGCGTACCTGGGGCCCCTGGTTGTTTTTCGCCGCCCCCCCCGAAAATCGTGGATCGATCGGTGTCATTAGTGATTTTCATGCGAGCTTTCAAGCATTTGGGATTGGGAAACTGAAAACTACTGTCGAAGATCGCTGTAGTTGAATCACTTGATCGCATGAAATTCAACCAGCCAGTCAGCTACTTGTATTTCGAACATAGCCGGGCCCCTAGGAACCGCGGCAGTTGCCCAGTCAGCCCTCCCCTTAATCCGCCACTGTTCCCACACTGAAATCGATCAATGGTCAAGACCTTTGTCTGCGATGGCGTACAGCTGTGTCGTGGTAGTGAAGGCAATACACCCATCAATCTGAATGCTTATTGTGTTTCCACCATCTGCTCACCAATAAACCACCAAAGAACACAGGTTGCCCAAAGCAAGTACAGCCACCTAGCTTCGCTCAAATTAGCCGATGAATCCAGTGGAACAAGGGATGCACCTGTCGACATACTTGTTGCATCAGATCAATACTGGAACCTGCGAAGTATATAGTCAAAGGAGAATCCAGGCCAACAGCAATGAATAGTGCAGCTTACCCACTTCACTTGCCAAATCGTGTCAATGAAGTTTTCGTACACCGGTGGTTCCTCCGGTTGGATTCCAAGAGACTCTAACTCCCAGAACCTCTTAATCTCATCATCCAACATCCGGTTGTGTTCTTTTGGCTCTGTCGCACACTTTAAGACGTAGGTACATGCCAAGTTAATCGAATAATTACCCTCTTCTGGACCACTTTCAACTGGACCGCATGAAAGGACCCATCCTACAGTAATTTGGTATTTCAGTTGGGGAGGGGACAATTGACCCTCTGACTCACCGCCTCCTATACCTATGCAATGGTTATGTGATAGATAAAATATGAGCGGCCAATCTTTATCTGATATACAAACTCGAGCCGAAGGCGAGCGATGTCATTCACCCAAAGAAACCGTAGAGCATTTCTATCTTCTGCAATCGACACCATCAGGAAGGCCTTCTCGATGTCACTTATGAGAGCTATCTCGAAGCTTCGAAATCGTAACAATATGTCAAATATGTTCTTTGACAGGGATGGTCCTGTATATAGACAGCTGTTGAGGGAGATTCCAACAGATTTCGATGATGCGTCATTTAATAGATCAAACACGAGTTTGATTGTTTCATCAGGGGTTCTCAAACTCATTAATAATTCATGAATTATCATAGCCAATCCATGAACGTATACCACATCATTTTGATACCCAATGAAAACCTGTAGGAAATTTCCTAGTGAACTGGATCACATTTCTTAATCTACATATTAAAATAAAATCGCTATGGGAGCAAATCGCTATAGGAGCAAATCGCTATAGGAATACTCGTTTGAGAAGCCAGATCAAACACTCGTTTGTCGTGTTTCATCAGGGGACTCCAAACACTCGTGTTTGGAACCCCTGATGAAACACTCAAACGAGTGTTTGATCTATTACTTCCAAACACGAGAAAACAAATGAAAACCGAGGGCGTAGCCCGAGGTTTTTATTGTTTTCGAGTGTTTGGAGTCCCCTGATGAAACACGACAAACGAGTGTTTGATCTGGCTTCTCAAACGAGTATTCCTATAGCGATTTGCTCCCATAGCGATTTTATTTTAATATGTAGATTAAGAAATGTGATCCAGTTCACTAGGAAATTTCCTACAGGTTTTCATTGGGTATCAAAACTCATGCATGTGATGTGGTATACGTTCATGGATTGGCTATGATAATTCATGAATTATTAATGAGTTTGAGAAGAATTAATGAAAAATCGCACACGTGTTTGGCGAAATATTCATAATGAATATGAAACACAAACACAACTGCGATTTTTCATTAATTCTTCGAGAACAAGTGTTATTTCCTTTTAATACTTTTTCAATCAATTTTGCGCGTGAAAACGAAGCGGGAAAACTGATGTTTGTAAATATTAAAATGTGATTTTTAACAAGCGTATTTAAAAAAATACCACTTGTGGTATTTTTTAAATACCCCTAGTAAAATTTTTTTGATTGAAACTGTATTACTGTACAAGCAAAATTATAAAAATATTGAGTTTTGCTTATTTGTCCATTATTTTTCGGGCAAAAATCCTTGGACCCCCATTGCTATGATTAGGTCCGTGTACTAGTCACTCCTGGTGAAACACTCCTTAAAATTTGGGAGAACATAAAATCGCAATGAAACACCGCTCGCTTCCAGGCTCGTATTACACAGAGATCTCTTGTTTTCTAAAACTTTCACTCGAATTTCTATGGAACAAGTATGGAACAAAGAAAATTATTTCTATTTTTTAAATTAACACTTGTTCTCCAAATACCTGTATGAATGAAAAAATATCGCACGTCGTGTGTTTTGCGAAATATTTTTCATTAATTCTGCTCAAATAATGTTATTTGACTTATTTCCTATACTAATTCTGTTTGAAAAGGTGGTCTGTCTCTTCCTACTGCTCAATGGGAAAACAAGCTGGAAGCGAGTATCCAAGAAGTTAAGAAGTTGGAAGATGCGTATACTAGCCGTTGTCAAAGTTTAGGAGTAAGTGTATTAAAATGTTGGTTTCATTCGATAATTCACCAAATGGAAGCCACAGTTGTCACTCTTAGATGGGTGTTTGGTGTAGGTAGGTAGGTAGGTAGGTAGGTAGGTAGGTAGGTAGGTAGGTAGGTAGGTAGGTAGGTAGGTAGGTAGGTAGGTAGGTAGGTAGGTAGGTGGGTAGGTGGGTGGGTGGGTGGGTGGGAGGGTGGATAGGTGGGTGGGTGGGTGGGTGGGTGGGTAGGTAGGTAGGTAGGTAGGTAGGTAGGTAGGTAGGTAGGTAGGTAGGTAGGTAGGTAGGTAGGTAGGTAGGTAGGTAGGTAGGTAGGTAGGTAGGTAGGTAGGTAGGTAGGTAGGTAGGAGGTACGGGTAGGTAGGTACGGGTAGGTACGGGTAGGTAGGTACGGGTAGGTAGGTACGGGTAGGTAGGTACGGGTAGGTAGGTACGGGTAGGTACGGGTAGGTACGGGTAGGTACGGGTAGGTAGATAGGTACATGTAGGTAGATAGGTAGATAGATAGATAGACAACTTTATTTAATGAGGGTAAAACATTTGACAGTAAAGACTGATAAACTCGAGGCCCTCAGATTTACTAATATTACAAATTCCAAGATTCAAAAACACATTACAATGATCAACTAATAGAAATATTAAAATTTTAAGGTAGAATATAGAATTTAAAATTAATAAAAGCAATTATGATAATGAATAATAATAAAAACAATAAAAGTAATAAAACTACATATTGCTTTGCATATCTTAACATTAAGTGTTTCTTCAGAATTGTCTCTTTTCTACGGATGTCTATAGGAACAGTATTCCACAATTCGAAATCAGTCTTCGGTATATCGATATACCGAAAATTATCGGTTTTTTATAAATACCGATTATTCGACATTTAAATTTTCGATATATCGGAATATCGATATTTTTCGGTATTATCGGTATCACGTTTACGTTTGTTTATTTAAACGTCATATCAAGCTTTTCCAGAGCTAAAACGTGTTTGTTTACGTTGGCGTTGCAAGGTGTAAGTTGTCATTTCGCTTGTCAAAAAGTGAACGGTAGATTGCAAATGGTATTAAAAAAACAAAAACTAAACTCATTGGACATTGTAGTTTATCGAGTGAGATAAGACAATACTTTGTTTCGAACTCGCAGTTGAATAACTCACTAGCATGCGGATGTCATCGCCAGCGCAATCTAGAAAAGGAGTGAAGAAATACGTGAAAACAGACACAATCGATGGCGATGATGATCCTTTGTTGTGGTGGAAATGCCATGCTCGAGACTTTCCATAATGCTCAGTCAGTTGGCACGGAAATATCTGTTAATTCCTACCAGCAGTTCGCCGTGTGAGAGACTATTTAGTAAACCGGTCAGATTGTCACCGCACAAAGGGCTCAGCTAAAGAGGTTGCAAGCAAATATGCTCGTGTTTCTGGCAGAAAATTTGTACTTAAACTTCTTTAAATACAACTTACAAAATTTGTAAAACATCTCTCTCATTATATCGCGGCTGTTTGGCGTCATTTGAAAACAGAAAATTTTGCTTAAAATTGAGCAATATACAATCGCGAAAAAATATCGGTATTATCGGTATTTTTTTTCCGGTATCGGTTTTCGGTTTTTTTTTCAATACCGCAACAGCCTAGTGGTAGGGTTAGTATTTGGGTTGGTATTAGGTTTAGTGATTAGGGTTAGTCTTAGGGTTAGTGTTAGTGTTAGGATTAGTTTTTGTATTAGTATTAGGGTTGGTATAAAGTTTAAGTATTACTGTTATTATTTTGTATTTGACTAATACTAACTCTGATGCTAACTCTGATGCTAACCCTGATACTAACCCTAATACTAACCCTAATACTAACCCTAATACTAACCCTAATACTAACCCCAGGGTTTCTTTCAGAAAATATAACAGGGGGGGGAAACACCCCATAATGAAAATTTGGGGGACGGATCGAGTGCCCGGGTCGAGCGCCCGGCAGTGGAGCATCGAAGCCACCACAAACTGCTAGTGAAGGTCCAGGGGGATGGTCCCCCGGAAAATTATGAATTTTAGAGTCTCTGAAATAGAATTTCCAGAATTTTGAGGGGGATCTAAGAGAGTTTTGAAGGGTACATAATGTGAAACAAAATACTCAATTAAAAAATTGAATACACCATATCCATACAGCTGATACAAGGCATGCATGTAGTGCATGTGGGGATATGTCACACGGACAAATGAATTAAGATCACATATTTGTGTGTACCATCACCACTGAAAATCTTCTTGCAGGGAAACATTTTATATAGTATGTAAAATATACTGTATATATATTATATATATCTAAACAGTAAATAATTTGGCTTTCTGTTCCATACATTGATTTACAGTAACAGTGTATTATATTAAATCAATATCAGAATGCTACAAGCTTATACAATACTGAAATACAGCAATAGTATTGAAAGTTTGGAACAATATTACATACTGTATATGTGATATTCAACAATATTTGTAATTGTATTATGGTATTACTATACATTCAGAATTCAAATTGTATATTAAATTACTGTTTTAAAATTGAGGTCTCAAATTTACAAGGGGGGCAAATATTTTTCAAGGGCGTAAAAGAAACCCTGCTAACCCTAATACCATGCACTACGAGTATCCCATCTTGCCACGACCTTCCTGGAGCTAAGGTACAAGGTGCAGATCAGTGCCCTGCTGTAACTAATCATATAATTTTGTCTCTTGTTTAGCTGAAATCCAAAGTTATTTCTGAAAATTCAAATAAGCCAGGGGAGGCAATTTGCAAATATGCCAAAGACGAAAATGTTGATTTGATAGTGATGGGTACTCGTGGTCTTGGGACCGTTCGTCGTACGATTCTTGGAAGTATTAGCGATTATGTTCTTCATCACTCTGAACGCCCTGTCTCTGTCATTCCGCTTCCTTCCACCGCGCTCTCTAATTAAATGTGATTTTCAAAACTCGCCTTCAATTATTTCATGTAAAACGTATAATAATTATAATGTAACAGATCGTGTGTTTTGAAATACATACAACTATAGTGAAGTTAATTTCATATTTCATGACACGTCGATGATGAGATTGTATACATATATAACTAAAAATAAAATAAAATACTAACTCTCTCTTCTCGTTATGTTTTGGCTCTGTAGTTAGTAGAGGTGTACAAACTCCGGTTTTTCAGCTCCGGTTCCGGCACCGGCTCCGGCTTGCTGGGGATAAAGTCCAACCGGATATTATTCGCCTCACATAACTAGAAATGCCAGAAATGCGGAAAACTTTATAGAACCGAATAAGTTATGCTACTACAAAATACAAATAACGAAATACAAGTGTAAATTGCCAAGGGTTTTTAAAACTTATTATAATTAAATTTAATGAACGCTTAAGCGACCGATGTTGCCTGGAAGGAGGCAACGCTTCTTTGAGACGATGTTTCCCCGCGTCAACGAAAAGATAAGCCAAGAAGTGACAGAGGACAGTGGACAAGAAAGATACGAGAAAGCTAGACGCGTCAAAGCAGGCCATTCGTTTTTGTGGCGATACCAATAATCCAATAATTCCTGTATTTCCGGAGTATTAACTTTGCCGTCTCTGTTAATTTGGCTGTTTGCGCTGAAATGGTTTGACTCAACAGACAATTAAGACTTCAGATCATATGCACATTCTTAAAATTCAGTGTTGCCATTATTTGTGAACAAAGCACTGTCGAAATTGTCATATTGTCATTCTGATTTTCTAGCCGGGCCTCTCTGCACAAAAAAACGCCGGCGCATGGCTAGTAGTTAGCTTTTGGCAATGGCACTTAGGGCATATACAAAACATTAGCTGCATTGCAACCGGGTCATGAAAAGTTTTAGGATACCATATCACGAATTTCAAATACTGCAAAAGTTAAGTTAACTTTCTCTGTTGAGAGAAGGTTGTTTTAAGGTTGACATAATTCATCTGTGGTTTATGTAATACAGTCGAAGTCCTTGGGGCCGCTCTCGTATAGGCGATGTTACACTGTACAATGTTTCGCATGCAACTTGTCTCGCAGCGCCGTTGCAAAACAAGTTCCACGAACCATCATTACACAGTGTAACATACCTTGCAACGGCGAAAATATTTTCGACACAACTTGCTGCAATCGTTGGAGAAAGTAGAATCGAGTTCTATACTTTCTGTAATGATTGCAGCAACTTTTTTTCAGCGTTGCATAATGTAACACCCTATCTGCAACTTGTCTCGGAATTTTCCTCTTTGGAGACTCCGTGCGTATAAACACAGATGGCGAAACTTTGCAAATAAAACTTTGCACGAAACGTTGCGAGTAATCCAGTATAACACCCCCGTAACAGCGCCTTAAGCAACCTGTTCCAGTCACGACCAGCATTGTGAAACCTGCACGTCATGGATTGACAAGCCGTACCTGTGCAACTCGTTTTTCGACGTCACAGTTTCACGAGTTTCGCAAGCTTATCTCTTCAGCTCATGTGTATATATGCATGGCTACGTACGAAGAGTTCCATCAGCATGACCCCAAATTCGAGCTGAAAAAGTGGAAAATCTGTGGACAAGATTCCGTTGCGGATCTATGTGGGTGCGTTGATGTTTTCATGCCAGTGATTTAACCTATCTTGTTCAGTTACAGGGCCTATTTCGAAAGCCTCAGGGTGGTTTCCAAAAGTTACGGCAGACTTGGATGCGTTGGTAAAACTATGTGTAAATTCTACTTCTGAGTGGAATTGAACTAAAACTGAGTTCTAATATCAGTGATATCAAGAAGTATATTTTTCATGGCCAACAATTAGTAGATGGCTGGTTGATTGTTGGAATTGAAGCCAGCCACTCTGGGGAAGAAAGATCAGAAACTCTTACGTGGAAAATGCGGCAACTCGATGACGTTGCAGAAGATCTTCAAAATCTTGCTACAGATTTGTCTGTCTCTTTGACAAGTCGTTTTAAGAAGTGCATCGAATCTGCAATCTATACTTGGTTGCATAGATGCTGAGTGCATTTTGAATCTCCTGGTTGGCGTCCGCAAGCCCAATGGCTACCCATCCCTGGAGAAAGAAGAATAATTTGTTGAATTTGGTAGAGAAGATTTCAAACAATTCTTCAAGTATACGTTTGCTCCCTGATACACGTGAAGAAGTTGGCTGAGAACCATTTCACAGAATTGAAACTCAAGTGTGTTTACAGTGACGATATCCTGACTAACTTAAAGAACACCTTGAAGATTATACGTGTGGACACCTAAGCATATTCAGATTCGTTCCAGATGGCTCAAGTTTATCACCATGACAGATAATGGTCAGGTACGTGAAACACATATATTGTACTACATCTACTCTGTAATCTGTATGCGTTTCTTGTTGTCATAATACACTTTGTTGTATATTAATTGTTTGTCGTGAGACGCTTTGTTGAATACTGTTTTGGAAAACCAAAAACCTATTAACCTACTGGACTTTTATTTTTGGTCATTTTCAATTTTAAATAAGGTAAAGTAGCAATCCCTGGTAACTCAGCAAGAACATCTTGTTACTAAGTTGATGAAGTTTGAACGAATTAAATCCTCTTACTTCAAGTACTATCTCCAGAACCTCTATGAAGCGACCTTTCTTTTGGATGATCAGAAAATGCACACTTTTGTAGCGTGGATCGATGAAAGTGAAGTATACAGACACAGTACAAGCACGTGGACTATTTTTCATAACCTTGTATTACAGTATATGAAAATTAATAGTCAATTGGTCTTGCACTGTTGCCTAATAGTACATACTTTTGATTATAGATCTTTTTATGTTGATGAATCAGTATCAGAAATGATTGGGGTGGAGTTGAGTATTACTAGTATTACCACAGATATTGCACTTGCACTTCGTTCTACTGAATCTGGTGTCGAGTCTTTGTACTCAGTCATGAAATCGCAAACCATGGAAGGTGGCCAGAACAACAGCACTTTGGCTTTAAGGTACTTGCTATATGATTTTCTCTTACAACTCGCATTGTTAATCCGAGTTGTAAGAGCTTGCAGGAGTTACTATACGCTTCAGGCACCGCGGAAGCAAATCTGTATTGGGGGGGGGGGGGGGAGGGGCTAGGTACCAATCCTAAAATTGCCTGGTTACATAGCTTCTCCATTTGATGAATATGCGAACAATTCGGAAGGAAGAAAAGCTCTCGGTTTGGTATTTTCCTGATCTAAATTACAGGGCTCTATCTAGGATTTTTCGTTTAGCGGAGAAGCAAGGACGTATCCAGGATTCGGAAACAGGGTTAACAAGCGTCAAAGGCGCGAGCATCTAGGGGGGTCCGGGGCCATATGCCCCCCAGGGAAATTTTGAAATCTAGAGTCTCTGAAATGCCATTTCCTGCATTTTGGGGTAAGATTTTACACAATACTGAAGGTTTGGAAAAGTCATAAAACACTAAAAACAAGACTTTTCAGGATTTTAAGTACATTTTTTATTGTTTATTAAAATTTATAATATATTTCATATTGAATCAGTGAAGTTGAATTAAGTTACATGCACGCGATACACCACCTTACGTCCAATAATAACATTTCAGTTGTGAATGATCGCAACGTTTTTTGGGGGGAAGCTTCCACCCTAGATAGAACAGTAAAAAGAACACTGAATGATGCAACTTAAATTTTCTAAACACGTAAATTTTTAGCCCCCAGCCCCCTCTCTTCCGCCGGCCCTGCGTTTATAGAAACCTTTACGAGTAAGAAACAGTCGGACGCGACAAAAACACAACGTTGATAAATGTCAACACAGCATAAATATAATAATATTTCCCTGTCTTTCGGAAGCTATCCATTCCGCCTTCATGATTGATCTCTCATCTGTCGGTTTCTCTCATCTTGGAGAGAATCTTTGCAATGGTTTGCGGGTTTACAGGTCTCGGTAAACTTTCCAACTGCGATTTATTGCCAAGAAAACGAAAGTCCGTGATCGGCGTGTGAAGTTATAAGCGTTGTGAGCATATACACGATCAAGAAGACGGTTATCAACCACATCGCTGATATTAGTTAGCCAGTCCGGCACTTCCAAAATCTATCAACTGAGTCAAAGTACAACTCGACCAAAGGCAAAGCTGTCGAAAAAAAAGAACTCGGCGGCCACATGGCCCAGCTTTACATGTCTCGAGGTTCGCAAAGCCTGACGGAAATATTATTGCGCAATTTTGTGGAAGAAAAAAATAACGAGGCCGAATTTAAGACTCGTGCTAGGAGCCCGAGTAATACCCTTAATATTGGCTGCCATTTTGAATAAGGCGTGGTTACACAAGGAATCTCGAAATATGAGCCCAAAATATTATTCTGCATGCGGAAGTGAGACTAAGTGGTAGGCCGATCGGCCCGATCTGTCCTGAATCATTTGGCTTGTGTCTAGAACTACGATGTCCTCCATGGTAACTAGTGTATTAGACCTTACAATTGGTCTCCTTTGGAACAAACTTCGTGACCATACGTCAAACAAACTGAGAGAAGGAGACCCGACGGATGAAAAATGTCGACAACTGATTGTAAGAGAACTGGACGACATCAAATCCATGCTAGACGGTATTGTACGCAACAATCTCCTCAGCAGCGTTAGCTTTCTCAAGGAAGGAGTCCGATTGCTTAATTTTTCCCTGAATGATGAATCGGTTGATGAAGAAGAAGCAGTCGCACCTGTGCATGAACCTCGGCATGAACAGACTGGAGATGAATTTACCGGCGGAAGTTGTTCTCAAAGCCGGGGGATTGATAGATTAGTGAAGCATCACGAAGATTCATATTTTGAAGAAGCGATGCAAGAGCTTTCTAGAGTGATAGCAAGTTCAGATATCACTTCAAAAGAACGTTATTCCTCTGCCAAGTCTTCGTTTAGAGACGCGCGAAGAGAAGCGACAAGAGCTTTCAACAACAAAGCACTGAATACAGAGGATAGAATCTTAGCGACTAAACTACGAGTGATAAGCAGAATTCTTGAAAGTTTGGAGGACCCTGATGCAGCAACTGATTGTTGTAAACTGTACCTTGAAGAACTTCACAACACGGACGCTGTTCGAGAGATGTTCTCTGTTCATTTACGTGGCGGAATAAAATCGCTGTTTAATAAGAAAAAACGATTAGAAATGATGGCATCTGTGATAATCATAAACTGTATGTTGTGTAATTTCGTGATAAGTTTTGCAAAGAGACAACTAGATCTGTGCAGCTGGCCAAGACTTCGACTTTCTCAACGCGATTTGCATCCACTGGTCGACGTTGAAGCCCAGACAATAATGAGCAAGTTTGGAGTTCGAGCACCGAACCAGTTTGTATTCAGTAAGCTAATTTACCCAACAACGGCGGATTTAAATGATCTGGCGCCAATCATGAAAGAAATTACAGCCATGGAAGACCTCAACAATGTCAATGTTCTAATCGACAACAGCGAAATCCACTTCTCAATACGTAAAACCGAAGAATCACTCACGAATGAACAAGCAAATGTATTGACTGCAGTAACCATGGACAATGAGAATGACATTTACTCCCTTATATATTTTAAACCGACTCCTCCGAACAGCGTTCATTTCAATTTGTGTGTATCCGACGCAAGGGGAAATATTAAAAGGAAACTTCCTTTATCATTTCTAACTATTGACGAAAACATTTTCCAAGAATCTGGTGACCATAATGAAGTATCTGCACAACCACTCGGTCTCAGCTATGGTGTAGAACTGGTCGTGAATAAGGACAAGGATATTGTCCTGGGATATCAATCTCGTATCTACGTCTGTGACAGTCGTGCAGGTCAGCTGAAATATAGCTTCGAAACTGTCGACAGAAACGATTTGGTAAGCATTTCTGACAAGAACGACATCATTTCAGCCAAATACCGTGGTAGAACATTTTATTTCTACACCAAAATGGGAAAATTCAAATGGAAGTCGCAAGTAGTAATGGGACAAGAAATTTACGACTTGGTCTTCCATCATATCTCGAAAAAGGTTTTCATTTTAACACGTGATTCTCAAGCGGTGTCACAGTTAGAATGCTATTCATGCTTTGGTGAACTTTTACAAACTTTGCCGTTGCATTTTGCCCTTGATTTCAGAGCTTTGCAAGTTCTTCCCGACGGCCCAGTTGCTGTCATACATGAGAAAGGATTTGTTTTAGTTTAGAATGTAGCTTTGAAAGACGTCAATTAGTCATGAGAAAGACATTAATTAGTAAATAACATGAAAATGGATTTGTATAGGTAATTATATATGATTGCGAGTGTTAAACTATACCTCGACTGTATCTGTCGGTGGATCTGCCAGCTGGGATCTGTATCTGCCATCTGTATCTGCCATCTGATCTGCCATCTGTATCTGCCAGCTGGGATCTTCTTTATACTTACCCGTTTGGAAGGTTGGGTAACAGATCCCCCGACTGGTCCCTGTTCGTCGTGCCTTGTTGCTTGGAGTAGGATCAGGTTGACTGGTCCTGTTGATCCCTGTACCCTTCAAACATCAGTTTCTAACTGATGGTGCGTTTCGATATAGCGTTTAGTAATTAGTCATGCGTTCTTCTGTCTACGCTGCTCTTGCGTATAATAGCATTGCGCGCTATCCGGTTTCGATTACTATCAAGTTTTGTGATTGGTTGATTAAAACAATAAAACAATGGAATCAACCACAAAGAAACCAATGTCCTAACCCTAACAACCTTTGTTCGATATAGCCAATCACAAAACCTGTTCATTTTAGGTACGTATTTACCGATTGCGTCTCATATTCGCTGATCGTCCATTTAATCTGTCATCAACTGAATGTCGCGTGCAGCGCAGCATGTCTCCTTTGGTTTAACCTTGGTTATAAATAAGGCGAGTTATAAATTATAAATTAGGCGAGTAGTGTAAAACCTTAATTATCACGAACATGCATAGCGTAAATATCACGAGTAGTGTAAATCCTAGACTTGCTCCAAGTCTACCTCTTGGTGTTTCGAGACGGGTTTGTTTCGAGACGGGTTTACAACAATTTGTTGTTGAAACCAAAACATAAACCCGTCTCTAAACAAACCCGTCTCAAATAAACCCGTCTCGAAACAATCCCGTCTCGAAACATGAAGAGGCAAACTTGGAGCAAGTCTATGTAAATCCTTAATTGCACGAGCAAAATCATGATTACCATGTTTCACCCTTCAGACTTTTGTAAAATTGCTCTCCAAAATTCAGGAAATGCCCTTTCAGAGAGTCTAGATTTCAACATTTTCCCGCGGGGTAGCATGGGTAGCATGCTCCCGTACCCTACATAAATGTACACCTCGCGCCTTCGGCGCTCGGTTGTGCCGTTTTAAAACCGCTCCGTGGTCCCTGGGTTTATAGACTTTACCATTTCAAACATCAATTTATATGACGGTAAGAGTTAATGCATGAAACAAACTAATTACATTACATTGCATTATTTTAAAGATAAATATTAGAGCCCAGAAAATGACTTTGAGACAAGACATAATAAAAGAGATTTAATTGCTATCGTTGTTTGCAGCGCAACATCATCAGAGCGGTTTAAGATAGTTATTGTATGTCGGACAAACACGCCGACACCTTCACATACGTATCTCAGAGCATATGGGGGTTTCGCCTTTGACTGGAAAGAAGTGCTCAGTGTCAACCATGTCAGCTGTTCTCGCTCATAACCACAAGACCAAACATCCTGTCTCTTCTTCTGATTTTAAAATACTTGTCTCATCAACTTCAAAATTTGAACTCTTACTAAAGGAAAGTCTTTTAATTTCTAAGCTTAACCCCCACTTTCCTTATTCTAACTATTGACTAGGATTTACCTTTCACTATGCTTGTAATTTTAAATTTCAAATTTGTTATCCTACTGTACTTTGACCGTTTGTAATCTAATACTAGAATATATATATATATATATATATATATATATATATATATATATATATATATATATATATATATATATATATATATATATATAATATATATATGTATATATATATATAATATATATGTATATATATATATATTATATTATATATATATATATATATATATATATATATATATATATTATATATATATGTATATATATATATATATATATATATATATATATATATGAAATATATATATATGAAATATATTAAAATTGCAGCCAGGAAGATTCATGATAAAAGTTTTAATGTGTTTACACGTCACTGACTATTAAAAACGTATAACAACGTTTATTAAAAGATTAAAAAGACGTTTCGGTCAAAAAACTTAGACCTCGTGTTAATTTAAACAACCTATTGTGTTCAATGTCAAAGGGGTTTTAGTGCATGCACACACGGGTGATTAAGAATAACGCGATAATGAATTTCAAAGAACTACAATAGGTTGCTTGAATTAACATGCTAATTTGAATTTGAAAAGGTAGCCTTTTTTTTGGGACACACTGTATACAAGTTCAAAATTATGTAAATCAATTTGCTAAGAAAGTGAGATGTAAATATTCATGGTATGTCTATATGATCATTGCCTGCATTCAAGTTCCTTTGGGAGTGCCAAGCTTCCAAAAACCCACTCATACCGACAAGTATTCATCCCAAACAATCGGTTGTTAATACACTTTTGGACAGAGCTGAGAAGATTCCATCCCCCAGAGCTGGGAAACGCAGGGAAAGAAAACATGAAAGTACTCAGGGAGAATGGCTGGCTATCCATATGATTACATCAAGAGATGTGATTCTAAACAACAAAAGACGAACAACAATGATGAAGATAAAATGCTCGAAGAATCTCAGCATCCAATTTTGTTTTGTTACCATATGTAAAAGGTATTTCCGAAAGAATAACTAAAGTTTTACGCCGCGAGAATGTGAAGGTAGGATACAAACCGATTAATACGATTAGCAAACGTTTTCCAAAGCCGAAAGACAAACTTCAAGCATGGCAAATGAAAGGAGTAATATACCAGATAAATTGCTTGGATTGTAATTTTGTTTACATTGGACAAACTGACCGAGCGCTATACGCACACGAATTAAAGAACACAGAAGAGCAGTAAACAATTAAGACAAGAATTCGAAAATAGCACAACATGCAATACGCAGAAACATAACATGGATTTTGACAATACAACAATCATTGACAGAGCGGCGAATTACCATAAACGATTGTTTTTGGAAGCTTGGCAATGTCTAATGACGGTGGATGATGCCTAATGACGGTGGATGATGGTCAATGACGGTGGATGTCTAATGATATGTTATATATAGGTCAGTGAGTAGGACATGGAATTATTACATATCACTTTCTTAGCACATTGATTTACATAATTTTGAACTTGTCAGATATAATAGAGCTGTCCTTGCTTTTTAACATTTTTAACCGACGGAGGTCTAAGTTTTTTGACCGAAACGTCTTTTTAATATTTTAATAAACGTTGTTATACGTTTTTAATAGTCAGTGTAAATCAGTGTAATCCACGACCCACGACAGTATACTCAAACTCTTGCCGAAGTATCTGCCGAGGTGTGCCGAAGTAATTGCCGATTTACAGTGAATTCATCAGGCGCCTGGCAGAAATAATTGCCGAGGCAAACTATTAATTCGTCAAAAGACGTCGGCAATTATTTTGCCAACGTAAATATAGTTAAATTATGAGGATTGTGTCGTTTGCGCGTTTCACTGCCTTTTCAATTTTGAAACGTTGTGTTCGGTATGGCGACAAAACGAAATAAATCGGCAAGAGCAAAAGAGTAAAACGCGGTTTATATAAGAGTATATATCAAAGTTGAAAACGAGGTTTTGGAAGTTCACAGCTTGATTTCCAGTAGACACATGTGCGCATTGCGTACCTATTTTTTAAATAAAGCGAAATAAACTGTCCTAGATCAGCAGGGTTCTGTTCGCCGGGGCAATGTCCCCACTCCGCTTTGCTTGTTAAGCGGAGGATTTCATTAACTGCATGTTTCAACTCACCATTATTCCGAATCGAACACAATGCAGTATTGCAGTTTTGCTGTACTCATCAGCTGTGCTAAGATTCTGGCAGACATTAATTATAACCTTGCGTGGGATAGTTAATTCCTTCAAAGGGGCCACTCTCGATTTACTGGCTAACAGCTTGACATAACGCGACCCATTTTCTATTATGGACGCCATTTTCATCGTGGTCGCCATGGCAACACCATATATTATCAAATTTGTAAGGGTATGGAGCCATATGGAGCCTAGCCCAGTTCACACGATCTGACCCAAACACAAGTGCAAGCTATCAGCTATGACATAATTATTTTGTTCACTTCAAAAATAGTGATCACTTAAACATCAGAATGTCAGGTAGTAAAACTTTCCATATTAGTTCCATCCGTCTCTGGAATAACACTGACTTGTCAACAAGAAACATTGTATCTCACAAGAGTTTTTTTTGAAAGGATACAAGCTAATGCCCTGAAACAGAACACATCCTTAGAACATTTCACAATTTCAAGAACATATTAACTTGTACTTCTTTTAGATTCTTTATTATTTGTAATATTCTAAATTGGTAGGAGGGCCACTATGAAAACTACTAGGTAACTAGTAATAGTGTTTACCCTCATTAAATAAAGTCTTTCAATTTCAATTTCAACATCAACTAAACAAAAAAAAATGCATGGCTGATAGGTTTGCGTTGAACCAGGCTTGTTCCGAAAACTGTTCAGACATTTGAAAGGCTTAGCTTTACTTTTTACTTAGCTTTACTTTTTTACTTTTTTTTTTTTTTAGCTTTACTTTTTTTTAGCTTTACTTTTTACAGTAATTTCTAGCTGTCGCGTGCTCATCACGTGCATACGACGGGAACAATGCACTGTTACCATCTGACCCACAATTTATCTGTTACATGTCATGTGACCTTTTTTCAACCAATGAAAGCGTGTCTCACGCAAGGAAAAGATATAGTCAGTATTTATAGACGTCAGTATTTCGTCACTAAAAATCTTGGCAGTTTACCACCTTTTAACTTTGCTATATAACAAGTAATGATATTATACCTCAACTGTAAATTGTCTAATCAGAGAGCTATAGATTTGTACCACGTAATCATCAATTTATCATATCACTACCCGGCCACTTCGTAGTATTCGAGCTCGAATACCACGCTGTGGCGGGGAATATTTTAGTGAGTATCCCGCTGTGGAGCGGAATTATACCACGCGCGAAACCAAATACCACGGGCGAAAACCAAATACCACGTGCGTGAACCAAGACGAGCCTGTCAACAATGGAGGAACAACATGACGTTTCAAGACGTTTCAAGACAGTATTCAAGATTGTTTCGATACAATATATAATTTATAGACCCTCCGCTCGGGAAATTCGTCGAAATATTACCACTTGAGATGATATCATCCCTCGCGGTATTATTTCGTCGAATTCCCCTCGCTCCAGGTTTATAAATGGGAAAAGATTAGATGGGATGTCTTACTCATGTACGTAAGTTCTGTTAGGCAGATAACTCTGGCCCTTCATATCAGTCGTGTTCGTAAATACCTTGAAGGTGATCAAAAGTACATTGAAGATGATTATTTTACTGATGGATGTGGTCTGTCTTTTTCATCATAGTAACACGTTCGATCTTGGATATTTCAGTGTCTGGGATACCAACAAGCAATCATATCTGTTGCAGTAGTCAAGCCTTGATGAGATAAACGCATGTACCAGTTGTTCAGTACAGATGGAATCAAGATCCTGGATAGCCAGGCTCCCGGATATCTCTCTGACCTACTAAATTATTATCGACCATCTCGTCCTGCAACGCTCCAATGCTGACGAGTGACGACAAAAAGCGACTACAGACCCCTGCGTTTAAAACCAACCATTATGGTGGACGAGCTTTTTCAAATATTGCACCACGACTTTGGAACAACCTACCCACTGGATTGAAAACCTATTCATTTACTAATTATAGTTAATGTTGTACGGGCATCGAGATATGATGTGATGCACTAGAACTCTGTATTATTATTATTATTATTATTATTATTATTATTATTATTATTATTATTATTATTATTATTATTATTATTATTATTATTATTATTATTATTATTATTATTATTATTATTATTATTATTGCTGCCGTAGGCAGCACACTAATCTTGACTTGGGTTGTTTTGTCTCGTGCCCAGACCTCTTCGCGGAACTATGTAAAGTCAATCGACTTTAAATTACGATCATGGATGTTTGTCCACAGATTTATGACGTTTTATGACGTAACTCGTAGATGTTCGTATAATCGCCGGATGCGGAAACTATCCGAATCAAATGTTCGGATAGAACTCGCCACCGGCCTGCATGCAAACAAAATAAAATCTCTTTAGCTACTAGCGCCATGATATTTTGTGAAGAGCCTCGTTCGTCAATCATTATAATTAACGTGTTCTGCTTTACTGATGAACTTCTGGCAGTTGTTAGTTTATCGACTGTTATAATGTCAACTTTTTGTGTTCATATTTAACTGCATTTTTATGCAAGCCTTGTACAGAGAACTATGTTATACAACTAGTTTATCTTTACTGTATGTTCAACTGCATTTTTATGTAACTGTTGAACTTACATGTGTTGACTTCAATATTAACTGTTCAACTTACATCTGATTCTGTTGACTTACATCTGTTGACTTCAATAAGCCCGCCACTTATTTGTGCTATTTTGCACAATATCACAACTGCCTTGAATTTTGAGGCAGCACTTTCCTTGCGATAGTAACTTCTAGTATATTATTATATATAGGAAAAAGGAGGAAAAGGATCGAAAATATGACTCCGTGTGGACTTTTTCCGATGATGGCGGCTTCCAAGTTCCAGCTGTCGAACTTCGCCGGAGAAAGACCGTTAAAATTAGGGTTAGGATTAGGGTTAGTTACTTTAAGGCTAGGGTTGAATAGCCCGAGATTTCGAAAACTTCGAACCTAATCTAGCCTGCTCGAGCAGGATGGGGTTGCACTGTGACGTATACTGGGCGCCCTCTTCGAGAAAGGTCTCACGGAGTCCTTAATACGTATCCGCAATAATTTGCGTTTAACAAATTGCAAAAGACCGTTTCGTAGTCGATTTTAAACGTTATCTCGGACAATATTTAACATATTTCAATTTTGAAAACAGATTTGAAATTATCGGGTCTAAATACATAACATACGTGTCTATTATATTATGAGAACGTGTATACCCTTCGTAAAAACCTGTTACTTGTAAACCTGTACTTAGAAATTTATAATCGGCAATCAGGCGGCCCGCGCTTCGTCGTGTATTATTTCGAACGTTATCTCGGTGAATCTATTATATTACGCAAAGTGTATACCGCGTTGTCTTCCCAAATATTGTCCGATTCAAACGGATCACCCAAAACGACTTTTTACTTCCTTATATAAGGAGTTGGTCCACAAAGAAAAAGAAAATACAAGTATTTAACGTATTAAGTTATATAAGTTATTCAGTATTTTTTCCTGATTTTTTTTGCTTTTTTTCAGAATTGAAAAAATGAAAAAACGCGAAGCATTTATATCTTTAAAAGACCACAAAGAAAATTTCGAAAACAACCCAAAATGTCGATTAATTAACCCCGCCAAAAGCGAATCCGGAAAACTAAGCAAAGCTATTTTGGACAAAATTAATTCTAATTTGAGACAAAAACTGAATTTAAATCAATGGAGAAATACAAAACAAGTTATTGAGTGGTTTGGCAATATAAAAGATAAGGACAGACACAGTTTCATTTCATTTGACATTGTCGATTTCTATCCATCTATTTCTGAAAAACTATTGGACCAAGCTCTGTCCTGGGCTTCAAATTTGGCTACTATACCTCAAAACAACATTTCAATAATAAAACACGCTAGAAAATCTCTCCTTTTCAATAGCGGAATTTCATGGATAAAAAAAGATAGCAAGAATTTGTTCGACGTTACCATGGGCAGTTTCGACGGCGCGGAAATTTGTGAGCTCGTAGGCCTTTTCATTTTAAACCACCTAAGTAAGAAATTTGGCAAAGAAAGCATCGGCCTATATAGAGATGACGGTTTGGCTATCATAAAAAGTAAATCAGCACGTTTAGCAGACAAAACAAGAAAAGATCTCCACAAAATTTTCGAGCAATTTGACCTAAAAATCACCGCCGAATCAAATTTACGTATAGTAAACTTTTTAGATGTAACTTTCGACCTTAACAATGGAAACTATAGGCCCTATAGGAAGCCCAATGACGATCCGCTATACATAAATATGCACTCTAACCATCCACCAAGCATAACAAGGCAACTACCTGCATCAATTAACAAACGCATTAAACTCCTTTCGTCAGATGAGCAAACTTTTCAGGAATCTGCACCCTTATATCAGAACGCGCTTAGGCACAGCAACTTTAATCATGAACTTAGCTACACTCATGATACACCGCAACGACCACGTAGGAATAGGCAACGCAATATCATTTGGTTCAACCCACCATTTAGCAAGAGTGTCAGCACTAACATAGGACGTAATTTCCTTAGCCTAATTGACAAACATTTCCCTCCGCACCACAAGCTCCATAAGATTTTTAACAGAAATACAGTTAAAGTAAGTTACAGCGCTGCATGAACAATGTTAAGTCAATAATCACTAAGCACAATGCACGCATAGCTAGGAACATCAAACCGCAGGATAGGGACGCTACTAATTGCAGTTGTAGAGAGAACACCATTTGCCCGCTTCAAGAACAATGCATGACTAGAGACATAGTATACAAAGCAACAGTGACAGTAAACATCACAAACGAAATAAAACACTACATTGGTATGACTGCAACCACATTCAAAGAGCGATTGGCCAACCACACTAAATCTTTTCAACATAAAAAGCATGAAAATGACACCGAACTTTCGAAATATATTTGGACATTGAAAGAAAACAATAAAGATTTCAGTATTAATTGGCAAATTCTAAAACATTCTATTTCGTACACAGGAGGATCAAAACGATGCAATTTATGTTTAGAAGAAAAATTTTGTATTTTAAAAGAAAAAAATAAGAATAGTTTACTCAACAAAAGAGCGGAAATAATTTCACAGTGTCGTCATCGTAATAAATTTCGCGTAATCAACGCAAACAAAGCCATGACCTCATGCTTTGTCCCCCACATACGCCCCCACTTTCCGGCAGAAAGCCTATAAATAAGCGGTCATCCCTTTCGATATTGTCACTGCCTGAAGATTCTTTTACAGATGAAACAAGTTGTAGCAGACCAGTTTTGAGGTAAGCGAAAATCTATTATTTGCTCTAACTATATGTTGTTGAGCACTCTTTGCATTTCGTAGACCAAACCTACACGTATATTTGCACCCGTATATCGGTTGTGCACTCTTGTTTACGTTATTCATTCCTATCTAACCTTAAAATGCGGCAATTTCGATTTGACTATTCGCTAAAGAATATCCCTATACCATCACAGGACGCTTATTTGAAGAATTTGATTGAAAAAGTGGAAAGTGTATTAAAACGTATGAGATGGAAAGCCAATTTCTTTCTTAAAAACAAAAATAGTGAGAACCAAAAGAACCTTTTCGGCCTTGCGTCCAACAAAACACCTCCTTCGATTCCAGATATGAAACCCTTCGAAGACGAACTTATAAAACTAATCGAGAATGTACAATTCCGGCCATATAGGAACCAATTTCAGAAATCTTTGGCTAACGATTTAAAGAAAATTAATACGTCTCCCAACATTTTCATTTTTGCAGACAAAACTCAGAATATTTATGAAACCCCGCCCGACATATACAACAATCTCTTACATGACAACATCACAAAAACATATAAGCATGGATCCGAGGACTCTATAGATGAAATTGACTCAGAACTAAAAGACATTTCGAACAATTTAGGAATCGGCGACAGAATTGAAAAAATGAAAAAAACGCGAAGCATTTATATCTTTAAAAGACCACAAAGAAAATTTCGAAAACAACCCAAAATGTCGATTAATTAACCCCGCCAAAAGCGAATCCGGAAAACTAAGCAAAGCTATTTTGGACAAAATTAATTCTAATTTGAGACAAAAACTGAATTTAAATCAATGGAGAAATACAAAACAAGTTATTGAGTGGTTTGGCAATATAAAAGATAAGGACAGACACAGTTTCATTTCATTTGACATTGTCGATTTCTATCCATCTATTTCTGAAAAACTATTGGACCAAGCTCTGTCCTGGGCTTCAAATTTGGCTACTATACCTCAAAACAACATTTCAATAATATAACACGCTAGAAAATCTCTCCTTTTCAATAGCGGAATTTCATGGATAAAAAAAGATAGCAAGAATTTGTTCGACGTTACCATGGGCAGTTTCGACGGCGCGGAAATTTGTGAGCTCGTAGGCCTTTTCATTTTAAACCACCTAAGTAAGAAATTTGGCAAAGAAAGCATCGGCCTATATAGAGATGACGGTTTGGCTATCATAAAAAGTAAATCAGCACGTTTAGCAGACAAAACAAGAAAAGATCTCCACAAAATTTTCGAGCAATTTGACCTAAAAATCACCGCCGAATCAAATTTACGTATAGTAAACTTTTTAGATGTAACTTTCGACCTTAACAATGGAAACTATAGGCCCTATAGGAAGCCCAATGACGATCCGCTATACATAAATATGCACTCTAACCATCCACCAAGCATAACAAGGCAACTACCTGCATCAATTAACAAACGCATTAAACTCCTTTCGTCAGATGAGCAAACTTTTCAGGAATCTGCACCCTTATATCAGAACGCGCTTAGGCACAGCAACTTTAATCATGAACTTAGCTACACTCATGATACACCGCAACGACCACGTAGGAATAGGCAACGCAATATCATTTGGTTCAACCCACCATTTAGCAAGAGTGTCAGCACTAACATAGGACGTAATTTCCTTAGCCTAATTGACAAACATTTCCCTCCGCACCACAAGCTCCATAAGATTTTTAACAGAAATACAGTTAAAGTAAGTTACAGCTGCATGAACAATGTTAAGTCAATAATCACTAAGCACAATGCACGCATAGCTAGGAACATCAAACCGCAGGATAGGGACGCTACTAATTGCAGTTGTAGAGAGAACACCATTTGCCCGCTTCAAGAACAATGCATGACTAGAGACATAGTATACAAAGCAACAGTGACAGTAAACATCACAAACGAAATAAAACACTACATTGGTATGACTGCAACCACATTCAAAGAGCGATTGGCCAACCACACTAAATCTTTTCAACATAAAAAGCATGAAAATGACACCGAACTTTCGAAATATATTTGGACATTGAAAGAAAACAATAAAGATTTCAGTATTAATTGGCAAATTCTAAAACATTCTATTTCGTACACAGGAGGATCAAAACGATGCAATTTATGTTTAGAAGAAAAATTTTGTATTTTAAAAGAAAAAAATAAGAATAGTTTACTCAACAAAAGAGCGGAAATAATTTCACAGTGTCGTCATCGTAATAAATTTCGCGTAATCAACGCAAACAAAGCCATGACCTCATGCTTTGTCCCCCACATACGCCCCCACTTTCCGGCAGAAAGCCTATAAATAAGCGGTCATCCCTTTCGATATTGTCACTGCCTGAAGATTCTTTTACAGATGAAACAAGTTGTAGCAGACCAGTTTTGAGGTAAGCGAAAATCTATTATTTGCTCTAACTATATGTTGTTGAGCACTCTTTGCATTTCGTAGACCAAACCTACACGTATATTTGCACCCGTATATCGGTTGTGCACTCTTGTTTACGTTATTCATTCCTATCTAACCTTAAAATGCGGCAATTTCGATTTGACTATTCGCTAAAGAATATCCCTATACCATCACAGGACGCTTATTTGAAGAATTTGATTGAAAAAGTGGAAAGTGTATTAAAACGTATGAGATGGAAAGCCAATTTCTTTCTTAAAAACAAAAATAGTGAGAACCAAAAGAACCTTTTCGGCCTTGCGTCCAACAAAACACCTCCTTCGATTCCAGATATGAAACCCTTCGAAGACGAACTTATAAAACTAATCGAGAATGTACAATTCCGGCCATATAGGAACCAATTTCAGAAATCTTTGGCTAACGATTTAAAGAAAATTAATACGTCTCCCAACATTTTCATTTTTGCAGACAAAACTCAGAATATTTATGAAACCCCGCCCGACATATACAACAATCTCTTACATGACAACATCACAAAAACATATAAGCATGGATCCGAGGACTCTATAGATGAAATTGACTCAGAACTAAAAGACATTTCGAACAATTTAGGAATCGGCGACAGAATTGAAAAAATGAAAAAACGCGAAGCATTTATATCTTTAAAAGACCACAAAGAAAATTTCGAAAACAACCCAAAATGTCGATTAATTAACCCCGCCAAAAGCGAATCCGGAAAACTAAGCAAAGCTATTTTGGACAAAATTAATTCTAATTTGAGACAAAAACTGAATTTAAATCAATGGAGAAATACAAAACAAGTTATTGAGTGGTTTGGCAATATAAAAGATAAGGACAGACACAGTTTCATTTCATTTGACATTGTCGATTTCTATCCATCTATTTCTGAAAAACTATTGGACCAAGCTCTGTCCTGGGCTTCAAATTTGGCTACTATACCTCAAAACAACATTTCAATAATATAACACGCTAGAAAATCTCTCCTTTTCAATAGCGGAATTTCATGGATAAAAAAAGATAGCAAGAATTTGTTCGACGTTACCATGGGCAGTTTCGACGGCGCGGAAATTTGTGAGCTCGTAGGCCTTTTCATTTTAAACCACCTAAGTAAGAAATTTGGCAAAGAAAGCATCGGCCTATATAGAGATGACGGTTTGGCTATCATAAAAAGTAAATCAGCACGTTTAGCAGACAAAACAAGAAAAGATCTCCACAAAATTTTCGAGCAATTTGACCTAAAAATCACCGCCGAATCAAATTTACGTATAGTAAACTTTTTAGATGTAACTTTCGACCTTAACAATGGAAACTATAGGCCCTATAGGAAGCCCAATGACGATCCGCTATACATAAATATGCACTCTAACCATCCACCAAGCATAACAAGGCAACTACCTGCATCAATTAACAAACGCATTAAACTCCTTTCGTCAGATGAGCAAACTTTTCAGGAATCTGCACCCTTATATCAGAACGCGCTTAGGCACAGCAACTTTAATCATGAACTTAGCTACACTCATGATACACCGCAACGACCACGTAGGAATAGGCAACGCAATATCATTTGGTTCAACCCACCATTTAGCAAGAGTGTCAGCACTAACATAGGACGTAATTTCCTTAGCCTAATTGACAAACATTTCCCTCCGCACCACAAGCTCCATAAGATTTTTAACAGAAATACAGTTAAAGTAAGTTACAGCTGCATGAACAATGTTAAGGTCAATAATCACTAAGCACAATGCACGCATAGCTAGGAACATCAAACCGCAGGATAGGGACGCTACTAATTGCAGTTGTAGAGAGAACACCATTTGCCCGCTTCAAGAAACAATGCATGACTAGAGGACATAGTATACAAAGCAACAGTGACAGTAAACATCACAAACGAAATAAAACACTACATTGGTATGACTGCAACCACATTCAAAGAGCGATTGGCCAACCACACTAAATCTTTTCAACATAAAAGCATGAAAATGACACCGAACTTTCGAAATATATTTGGACATTGAAAGAAAACAATAAAGATTTCAGTATTAATTGGCAAATTCTAAAACATTCTATTTCGTACACAGGAGGATCAAAACGATGCAATTTATGTTTAGAAGAAAAATTTTGTATTTTAAAAGAAAAAAATAAGAATAGTTTACTCAACAAAAGAGCGGAAATAATTTCACAGTGTCGTCATCGTAATAAATTTCGCGTAATCAACGCAAACAAAGCCATGACCTCATGCTTTGTCCCCCACATACGCCCCCACTTTCCGGCAGAAAGCCTATAAATAAGCGGTCATCCCTTTCGATATTGTCACTGCCTGAAGATTCTTTTACAGATGAAACAAGTTGTAGCAGACCCAGTTTTGAGGTAAGCGAAAATATATATATATATATATATATATATATATATATATATATATATATATATGTTGAAAGGATTTGTGGTGAAGGAAAATTTCGAGTGTTGGAATACATACATTTTAAGACCAAACCGGGACCAGTTGCGAAAAATGCAACTTAGCGGCCTTCCGGTAGGAATTGAACCGCAACCCTGCGATTGCTAGTGCAGTGCTCTGACCACTGAGCTACGGAAGCCGTTGCCGAGAGCCTAGTCACGAGTTCTGTATATATGGTGGTAATGCCGGGATAAGATTCTGGGTATATTATAGGTAATATTTGGCATTTCACTCGATCAAACTACATGTTGAAAGGATTTGTGGTGAAGGAAAATTTCGAGTGTTGGAATACATACATTTTAAGACCAAACCGGGACCAAGTTGCGAAAAATGCAACTTAGGCGGCCTTCCGGTAGGAATTGAACCCGCAACCCTGCGATTGCTAGTGCAGTGCTCTGACCACTGAGCTACGGAAGCCGTTGCCGAGAGCCTAGTCACGAGTTCTGTATATATGGTGGTAATGCCGGGATAAGATTCTGGGTATATTATAGGTAATATTTGGCATTTCACTCGATCAAACTACATGTTGAAAGGATTTGTGGTGAAGGAAAATTTCGAGTGTTGGAATACATACATTTTAAGACCAAACCGGGACCAGTTGCGAAAAATGCAACTTAGCGGCCTTCCGGTAGGAATTGAACCCGCAACCCTGCGATTGCTAGTGCAGTGCTCTGACCACTGAGCTACGGAAGCCGTTGCCGAGAGCCTAGTCACGAGTTCTGTATATATGGTGGTAATGCCGGGATAAGATTCTGGGTATATTATAGGTAATATTTGGCATTTCACTCGATCAAACTACATGTTGAAAGGATTTGTGGTGAAGGAAAATTTCGAGTGTTGGAATACATACATTTTAAGACCAAACCGGGACCAGTTGCGAAAAATGCAACTTAGCGGCCTTCCGGTAGGAATTGAACCCGCAACCCTGCGATTGCTAGTGCAGTGCTCTGACCACTGAGCTACGGAAGCCGTTGCCGAGAGCCTAGTCACGAGTTCTGTATATATGGTGGTAATGCCGGGATAAGATTCTGGGTATATTATAGGTAATATTTGGCATTTCACTCGATCAAACTACATGTTGAAAGGATTTGTGGTGAAGGAAAATTTCGAGTGTTGGAATACATACATTTTAAGACCAAACCGGGACCAGTTGCGAAAAATGCAACTTAGCGGCCTTCCGGTAGGAATTGAACCCGCAACCCTGCGATTGCTAGTGCAGTGCTCTGACCACTGAGCTACGGAAGCCGTTGCCGAGAGCCTAGTCACGAGTTCTGTTATATATGGTGGTAATGCCGGGATAAGATTCTGGGTATATTATAGGTAATATTTGGCATTTCACTCGATCAAACTACATGTTGAAAGGATTTGTGGTGAAGGAAAATTTCGAGTGTTGGAATACATACATTTTAAGACCAAACCGGGACCAGTTGCGAAAAAATGCAACTTAGCGGCCTTCCGGTAGGAATTGAACCCGCAACCCTGCGATTGCTAGTGCAGTGCTCTGACCACTGAGCTACGGAAGCCGTTGCCGAGAGCCTAGTCACGAGTTCTGTATATATGGTGGTAATGCCGGGATAAGATTCTGGGTATATTATAGGTAATATTTGGCATTTCACTCGATCAAACTACATGTTGAAAGGATTTGTGGTGAAGGAAAATTTCGAGTGTTGGAATACATACATTTTAAGACCAAACCGGGACCAGTTGCGAAAAATGCAACTTAGCGGCCTTCCGGTAGGAATTGAACCCGCAACCCTGCGATTGCTAGTGCAGTGCTCTGACCACTGAGCTACGGAAGCCGTTGCCGAGAGCCTAGTCACGAGTTCTGTATATATGGTGGTAATGCCGGGATAAGATTCTGGGTATATTATAGGTAATATTTGGCATTTCACTCGATCAAACTACATGTTGAAAGGATTTGTGGTGAAGGAAAATTTTCCTTCACATCGAAATTTTCCTTCACCACAAATCCTTTCAACATGTAGTTTGATCGAGTGAAATGCCAAATATTACCTATATATATATATATATATTATATATATATATATATATATATATATATAGATAAATTTAGCGATAGTTAAGGTAGTTCAAAAGGTAGTTCCAAATAATTTACAAATATCAGCAAGGAACACTTCTTTTAAAAAACTTTATTGACGTTTCGGGCACAGCCCTTCCTCAGAATAATAAAAAGATGTGCCAACCAGAGCACTTATTACAAAATCTAAATAATTAATATTAATAACTTAAATGAATTACATTAAAAAATCACGAAGATTAAGTCCTTTGGGAATAAAACTATTGAGTTTGTAAGTCCAGAATGCTTCTCTATTAGTTGGATTATGGATAATCTGTTTTATCAATAATGTTGACAGATAAATCTTCGAGACCCTCGTGGCCTTCTTCAAAAAAATGGGCATACAAATGTTCTCCTCCCCCCTCCGTAACGATTCAAACTACTCTTATGATTATTGAATCTTTTACGGAAAGAGGTGATAGTACTACCTATATAAAATTTATTACATTTTTTACAGCTTAATTGGTAAATAATACCAGAAGAATCGCAATCAAATTGGTAATTTATAAAATATGAATGTTTAAAATCAGAGTCCCGAAAAATATGCGAACCCGACACAAATCGACATATTTTACATCTCGGTTTACCGCATGGCTGCATACCTTTCGGGCCCGATTGTTGATCAAACTTAGCCGAAGTTTGGCCCGAACTAAATGATCTTTTAAATTTTTGGGTCTACGAAAAGAGATAAACGGCGCTAATGAAATACTTCTTTAGAAGTGGCTGTACAAGCCAATATGGGATAAAGTTCATTAATGACATGGCGAACTCCAGAAATATATATATATACATATATTATATATATATATATATATATATATATATATATATATATATATATATATATCTTCGTTCCGTGAGGATCAATGATGGTGACAAACCTGTAGCCCGCCATTTCAACAGCTCCAACCATTTGGTTTCAGACATGAAAGTCTGTGCCATCCTTCCCATCTCCGGTGGCAACGATAACCGCAAGCGGCAAGAGAAGCGTCTCATTTTTAAACTTGGCACCACACATCCTCTTGGTCTTAACGAACGTTTTTATTTAATTTCCTACAAGTTTTTATTATCCGCGTATGCACTTTCATTCCTTTTCAAGTTTTTGTTTCTTATGCTAATATTATCGCCTAATCCCCTTGAATATTGGACCTGTCATTTCTCCCGCCCCCTCAGTCTGCTTGCTGATCGACTGTTAAAAATAGCAAATGATCTAACGTTTCCCATCTCATTAATTATTAGTTTGTTTATCTCTCGTGCATTTGATTGGCTACTTTCTACTTGTGACACCCTTTTGGCATATATATAAGCCCTATTTATTTCATGTCATCTCGTCTTACTATGAAGGGCTCCGCTCGAAACGTCAGTATCTCGTCACTAAATTCTTGGCAGTTTACCACCTTTTCACTTTGCTATATATTCAAAACACTGTCTACGCAGCACTCTACTTTTTTACTACTCTCGGATATATATATATATATATATATATATATATATATATATATATATATATATATATATATATATATATATAATATATATATATATATATATATATATATATACCGGGTGTCCCAAAAAAAAGTACTCCGGTTTGATTCATAATAACTTCTAAACGAGTGAAGCTATTAAACTGAAATAACTTTCATTAGATAGAGGGAAGACTAACTTAGATTTTGATATATTACAGTTGTATTTTACTTAAAAATTCACGGAGATATTTATGTTCAAAATCGGTAGCATATTTCTGGATGTGTCTAAAATATGCAAAAAACGCCGTATCAAATACTTAATGTTGGATGTCTCTGGGGAGTTGCATGTTATGTCTTATGGAGTTATGGTTTGATTGTGTTTCATTCTGAGTTTATTCTGAACATGCCAAGATTAAGTAAAGATCAAAGAGTGTGGGTGTGCTTAGAGCATGCAAGATTCATTTCAGAACGCGGCAGAATTTAGAAGCCGGAGCTTCGCAACTCAATTGTGACAGCATGCCGTAATCTAGAACAACGAATGATCCATGATTCCTTCGACGCAATGGTGTCACGGGCTAGGCAGTGCATTCGTGCTAGAGGAGACGCGATTCCGAACGAATAAATCTTGCTTGTATTTTGTAAATAATAATACTTCGTTTCATAATAAACAATTTGTCAAGTGTCATTTATTTACTGCTAATAGTGCGTGTTTCAGTTGAGCAAAGCTTGATTAATATTTGATACGGCGTTTTTTGCATATTTTAGACACATCCAGAAATATGCTACCGATATTGAACATTATTATCTCCGCGAATTTTTAAGTAAAATACAACTGTAATATATCAAAATCTAAGTTAGTCTTCCCTCTATCTAATGAAAGTTATTTCAGTTTAATAGCTTCATTCGTTTAGAAGTTATTATGAATCAAACCGGAGTACTTTTTTTTGGGACACCCGGTCAGAATTTTCAGAATTTTCAGAATTTTCAGAAATTTCAGAATTTTCAGAATTTATTCAGAAAAGGGCCTTGCGGATAATTCATGGCCTGGTATGACGTATGAAGATGCATTAGCTCATACTGGATTGGAAACGGCGAGTACTCGTAGACATAATTCCTGTGAAAAATTTGTTAGCAAATTGAGGTTTGGCCACAGTTCTGTCCACTGCATGCAATCCACTCATTATCAACTTCCATTGAATTGAACAGCTTCGCACAATTTCTCTCCTCTCTATATAGTGTACTCATGGGAAGATTCTAAGAGCTCGCCTCTGAATTTGCTAAATATCCTCAGAGAGATAACGAGGAATGGGGAAAAAAGGCTTATGGTGAAAGGCCTGGTGGCATGCACATATTCAAGGATGGAACTAATGCTTGAGCAATAAAAATTTACTAAAGATATTGAATCTTCAGGTACATCTGAGGCTTTAATTCCTTTAGTAAATAGAGCCGTTTTGAGGCTTTCAATAAAATGTTCTCTATGGCTGTCCCACTTTAGGTAATTTGCGAAGGTTCCCATCAGAATTTACACTGAGTTCACAACTTCAAAATATTGATAATTTATCTCCACCGGTTCTTCACTGCACGGTTGTTTCGTAAAATTTATCCTTAGGCTTAGTTCTTTACATTTGGCGGCATTTAATTGGAATTTAGACTAATGCACTAACGCTAATTGCACTATAGGTACGATCTCTGAGACAGTGGTATCATCTGCAAATTTCCACATTTTTTTGGGAGATATGGCCCTTCAATGCAGCTCAAGTCATTAATCATTGCAAGGAAAAGCCATAGTAAATAGTCATCTATAAGTATCCATAACACGTGGTTAAATAGCGCTGCCGGCAGAAGTGGTATACGTACAAAATCCTTGGCGGATGGTTGCAGGTTTGCAGAATTACTATCTCCTAGCCCTAAAAAAACTAAAAGGTGCATGCTGATTGGCTGCTGTAAGCGAGATCATTGGGCTGCTGAATGATAATTTGTCCAGCTCAGGATTTTATTAGAAATTGTCGAAAACATATGGAAAGACTAGTTCATGGAAGATTCGAAAAATATGACAAAAGCCATATTAAAGGCTGTTTAAAAACATTGTGTCCTCTCCTTTTGACCTAGCTAATCTGTTGTTTATTAAAAACTTCTATAGTTTCGTTTATTTACAAAAAAAACATATGATTCCTTTAAGAATCCTTTCAGAACCCTGCACAGTCCGAAAGATACAGGATCTTTTGGAAATAATCGGACCTGAGCAATGCTGTGATAAATGTTGGGTATCAGTTGCTTGCTCCTAGTGAATTATAAAATATTGTTACCTATACGCGCACTGTGATTATTGGTCAGCTTGCCGGTCTCGATCAGAATGATCGGCATTATGACATGAGTCAAAATCAAAATCGTTTTATATCATAATTATTCAAAGTATCCCAGGTCTCTATATCGTGATCGTGTTTCCATGTACTGATATAAAATAATATTTAGACTGGCCGCCATTATGTAAGAGTTCTTGTGATAAAACGTTTGTATATGTGTGAAATTCCATAATAAATGTAATTTTAAATTAAATAATATACATGCAGTACCTGCTGCACTACACTTGTAACTTGTTTCATTGTGAAGAGGAGGTGAGTTGGTTATGATTGTCATCTTTACTGCTAACAATTTGGAGGAGGGTATTTCTGGTTCTCGGTTAAAAAACGTTATTTACCATGTTTCGATATATTTATATTAATATATATATATATATATATATATATATATATATATATATACGAAAGTATACAATGTGCCCTACCGGCTATCACCATATGGCTTTATGGTAACTGTGGACTTGGGACCCACTATGTATATATATATATATATATATATATATATATATATATATATATATATATATATATATATATATATATATATATATATAAGATAAATTTAGCGATAGTTAAGGTAGTTCAAAAGGTAGTTCCAAATAATTTACAAATATCAGCAAGGAACACTTCTTTTAAAAAACTTTATTGACGTTTCGGGCACAGCCCTTCCTCAGAATAATAAAAAGATGTGCCAACCAGAGCACTTATTACAAAATCTAAATAATTAATATTAATAACTTAAATGAATTACATTAAAAAATCACGAAAGATTAAGTCCTTTGGGAATAAAACTATTGAGTTTGTAAGTCCAGAATGCTTCTCTATTAGTTGGATTATGGATATCTGTTTTATCAATAATGTTGACAGATAAATCTTCGAGACCCTCGTGGCCTTCTTCAAAAAAATGGGGCGTACAAATGTTCTCCTCCCCCCTCCGTAACGATTCAAACTACTCTTATGATTATTGAATCTTTTACGGAAAGAGGTGATAGTACTACCTATATAAAATTTATTACATTTTTTACAGCTTAATTGGTAAATAATACCAGAAGAATCGCAATCAAATTGGTAATTTATAAAATATGAATGTTTTAAAATCAGAGTCCCGAAAAATATGCGAACCCGACACAAATCGACATATTTTACATCTCGGTTTACCGCATGGCTGCATACCTTTCGGGCCCGATTGTTGATCAAACTTAGCCGAAGTTTGGCCCGAACTAAATGATCTTTTAAATTTTTGGGTCTACGAAAAGAGATAAACGGCGCTAATGAAATACTTCTTTAGAAGTGGCTGTACAAGCCAATATGGGATAAAGTTTCATTAATGACATGGCGAACTCCAGAAATATATATATATACATATATTATATATATATATATATATATATATATATATATATATATATTTATATATATATCTTCGTTCCGTGAGGATCAATGATGGTGACAAACCTGTAGCCCGCCATTTCAACAGCTCCAACCATTTGGTTTCAGACATGAAAGTCTGTGCCATCCTTCCCATCTCCGGTGGCAACGATAACCGCAAGCGGCAAGAGAAGCGTTCTCATTTTTAAACTTGGCACCACACATCCTCTTGGTCTTAACGAACGTTTTTATTTAATTTCCTACAAGTTTTTATTATCCGCGTATGCACTTTCATTCCTTTTCAAGTTTTTGTTTCTTATGCTAATATTATCGCCTAATCCCTTGAATATTGGACCTGTCATTTCTCCCGCCCCCTCAGTCTGCTTGCTGATCGACTGTTAAAAATAGCAAATGATCTAACGTTTCCCATCTCATTAATTATTAGTTTGTTTATCTCTCGTGCATTTGATTGGCTACTTTCTACTTGTGACACCCTTTTGGCATATATATAAGCCCTATTTATTTCATGTCATCTCGTCTTACTATGAAGGGCTCCGCTCGAAACGTCAGTATCTCGTCACTAAATTCTTGGCAGTTTACCACCTTTTCACTTTGCTATATATTCAAAACACTGTCTACGCAGCACTCTACTTTTTTACTACTCTCGGATATATATATATATATATATATATATATATATATATATATATATATATAATATATATATATATATATATAATATATATATATATATATATATATATACCGGGTGTCCCAAAAAAAAGTACTCCGGTTTGATTCATAATAACTTCTAAACGAGTGAAGCTATTAAACTGAAATAACTTTCATTAGATAGAGGGAAGACTAACTTAGATTTTGATATATTACAGTTGTATTTTACTTAAAAATTCACGGAGATATTTATGTTCAAAATCGGTAGCATATTTCTGGATGTGTCTAAAATATGCAAAAAACGCCGTATCAAATACTTAATGTTGGATGTCTCTGGGGAGTTGCATGTTATGTCTTATGGAGTTATGGTTTGATTGTGTTTCATTCTGAGTTTATTCTGAACATGCCAAGATTAAGTAAAGATCAAAGAGTGTGGGTGTGCTTAGAGCATGCAAGATTCATTTCAGAACGCGGCAGAATTTAGAAGCCGGAGCTTCGCAACTCAATTGTGACAGCATGCCGTAATCTAGAACAACGAATGATCCATGATTCCTTCGACGCAATGGTGTCACGGGCTAGGCAGTGCATTCGTGCTAGAGGAGACGCGATTCCGAACGAATAAATCTTGCTTGTATTTTGTAAATAATAATACTTCGTTTCATAATAAACAATTTGTCAAGTGTCATTTATTTACTGCTAATAGTGCGTGTTTCAGTTGAGCAAAGCTTGATTAATATTTGATACGGCGTTTTTTGCATATTTTAGACACATCCAGAAATATGCTACCGATATTGAACATTATTATCTCCGCGAATTTTTAAGTAAAATACAACTGTAATATATCAAAATCTAAGTTAGTCTTCCCTCTATCTAATGAAAGTTATTTCAGTTTAATAGCTTCATTCGTTTAGAAGTTATTATGAATCAAACCGGAGTACTTTTTTTTGGGACACCCGGTCAGAATTTTCAGAATTTTCAGAATTTTCAGAAATTTCAGAATTTTCAGAATTTATTCAGAAAAGGGCCTTGCGGATAATTCATGGCCTGGTATGACGTATGAAGATGCATTAGCTCATACTGGATTGGAAACGGCGAGTACTCGTAGACATAATTCCTGTGAAAAATTTGTTAGCAAATTGAGGTTTGGCCACAGTTCTGTCCACTGCATGCAATCCACTCATTATCAACTTCCATTGAATTGAACAGCTTCGCACAATTTCTCTCCTCTCTATATAGTGTACTCATGGGAAGATTCTAAGAGCTCGCCTCTGAAATTTGCTAAATATCCTCAGAGAGATAACGAGGAATGGGGAAAAAAGGCTTATGGTGAAAGGCCTGGTGGCATGCACATATTCAAGGATGGAACTAATGCTTGAGCAATAAAAATTTACTAAAGATATTGAATCTTCAGGTACATCTGAGGCTTTAATTCTTTAGTAAATAGAGCCGTTTTGAGGCTTTCAATAAAATGTTCTCTATGGCTGTCCCACTTTAGGTAATTTGCGAAGGTTCCCATCAGAATTTACACTGAGTTCACAACTTCAAAATATTGATAATTTATCTCCACCGGTTCTTCACTGCACGGTTGTTTCGTAAAATTTATCCTTAGGCTTAGTTCTTTACATTTGGCGGCATTTAATTGGAATTTAGACTAATGCACTAACGCTAATTGCACTATAGGTACGATCTCTGAGACAGTGGTATCATCTGCAAATTTCCACATTTTTTTGGGAGATATGGCCCTTCAATGCAGCTCAAGTCATTAATCATTGCAAGGAAAAGCCATAGTAAATAGTCATCTATAAGTATCCATAACACGTGGTTAAATAGCGCTGCCGGCAGAAGTGGTATACGTACAAAATCCTTGGCGGATGGTTGCAGGTTTGCAGAATTACTATCTCCTAGCCCTAAAAAACTAAAAGGTGCATGCTGATTGGCTGCTGTAAGCGAGATCATTGGGCTGCTGAATGATAATTTGTCCAGCTCAGGATTTTATTAGAAATTGTCGAAAACATATGGAAAGACTAGTTCATGGAAGATTCGAAAAATATGACAAAAGCCATATTAAAGGCTGTTTAAAAACATTGTGTCCTCTCCTTTTGACCTAGCTAATCTGTTGTTTATTAAAAACTTCTATAGTTTCGTTTATTTACAAAAAAAACATATGATTCCTTTAAGAATCCTTTCAGAACCCTGCACAGTCCGAAAGATACAGGATCTTTTGGAAATAATCGGACCTGAGCAATGCTGTGATAAATGTTGGGTATCAGTTGCTTGCTCCTAGTGAATTATAAAATATTGTTACCTATACGCGCACTGTGATTATTGGTCAGCTTGCCGGTCTCGATCAGAATGATCGGCATTATGACATGAGTCAAAATCAAAATCGTTTTATATCATAATTATTCAAAGTATCCCAGGTCTCTATATCGTGATCGTGTTTCCATGTACTGATATAAAATAATATTTAGACTGGCCGCCATTATGTAAGAGTTCTTGTGATAAAACGTTGTATATGTGTGAAATTCCATAATAAATGTAATTTTAAATTAAATAATATACATGCAGTACCTGCTGCACTACACTTGTAACTTGTTTCATTGTGAAGAGGAGGTGAGTTGGTTATGATTGTCATCTTTACTGCTAACAATTTGGAGGAGGGTATTTCTGTTTCTCGGTTAAAAAACGTTATTTACCATGTTTCGATATATTTATATTAATATATATATATATATATATATATATATATATATATATATATACGAAAGTATACAATGTGCCCTACCGGCTATCACCATATGGCTTTATGGTAACTGTGGACTTGGGACCCACTATGTATATATATATATATATATATATATATATATATATATATATAATATATATATATATATATATATATATATATATATAGATAAATTTAGCGATAGTTAAGGTAGTTCAAAAGGTAGTTCCAAATAATTTACAAATATCAGCAAGGAACACTTCTTTTAAAAAACTTTATTGACGTTTCGGGCACAGCCCTTCCTCAGAATAATAAAAAGATGTGCCAACCAGAGCACTTATTACAAAATCTAAATAATTAATATTAATAACTTAAATGAATTACATTAAAAAATCACGAAGATTAAGTCCTTTGGGAATAAAACTATTGAGTTTGTAAGTCCAGAATGCTTCTCTATTAGTTGGATTATGGATATCTGTTTTATCAATAATGTTGACAGATAAATCTTCGAGACCCTCGTGGCCTTCTTCAAAAAAATGGGCGTACAAATGTTCTCCTCCCCCCTCCGTAACGATTCAAACTACTCTTATGATTATTGAATCTTTTACGGAAAGAGGTGATAGTACTACCTATATAAAATTTATTACATTTTTTACAGCTTAATTGGTAAATAATACCAGAAGAATCGCAATCAAATTGGTAATTTATAAAATATGAATGTTTAAAATCAGAGTCCCGAAAAATATGCGAACCCGACACAAATCGACATATTTTACATCTCGGTTTACCGCATGGCTGCATACCTTTCGGGCCCGATTGTTGATCAAACTTAGCCGAAGTTTGGCCCGAACTAAATGATCTTTTAAATTTTTGGGTCTACGAAAAGAGATAAACGGCGCTAATGAAATACTTCTTTAGAAGTGGCTGTACAAGCCAATATGGGATAAAGTTCATTAATGACATGGCGAACTCCAGAAATATATATATATACATATATTATATATATATATATATATATATATATATATATATATATATATATATATATCTTCGTTCCGTGAGGATCAATGATGGTGACAAACCTGTAGCCCGCCATTTCAACAGCTCCAACCATTTGGTTTCAGACATGAAAGTCTGTGCCATCCTTCCCATCTCCGGTGGCAACGATAACCGCAAGCGGCAAGAGAAGCGTCTCATTTTTAAACTTGGCACCACACATCCTCTTGGTCTTAACGAACGTTTTTATTTAATTTCCTACAAGTTTTTATTATCCGCGTATGCACTTTCATTCCTTTTCAAGTTTTTGTTTCTTATGCTAATATTATCGCCTAATCCCCTTGAATATTGGACCTGTCATTTCTCCCGCCCCCTCAGTCTGCTTGCTGATCGACTGTTAAAAATAGCAAATGATCTAACGTTTCCCATCTCATTAATTATTAGTTTGTTTATCTCTCGTGCATTTGATTGGCTACTTTCTACTTGTGACACCCTTTTGGCATATATATAAGCCCTATTTATTTCATGTCATCTCGTCTTACTATGAAGGGCTCCGCTCGAAACGTCAGTATCTCGTCACTAAATTCTTGGCAGTTTACCACCTTTTCACTTTGCTATATATTCAAAACACTGTCTACGCAGCACTCTACTTTTTTACTACTCTCGGATATATATATATATATATATATATATATATATATATATATATATATATATATATATATATATATATATATATATATATATATATATATATATATATACCGGGTGTCCCAAAAAAAAGTACTCCGGTTTGATTCATAATAACTTCTAAACGAGTGAAGCTATTAAACTGAAATAACTTTCATTAGATAGAGGGAAGACTAACTTAGATTTTGATATATTACAGTTGTATTTTACTTAAAAATTCACGGAGATATTTATGTTCAAAATCGGTAGCATATTTCTGGATGTGTCTAAAATATGCAAAAAACGCCGTATCAAATACTTAATGTTGGATGTCTCTGGGGAGTTGCATGTTATGTCTTATGGAGTTATGGTTTGATTGTGTTTCATTCTGAGTTTATTCTGAACATGCCAAGATTAAGTAAAGATCAAAGAGTGTGGGTGTGCTTAGAGCATGCAAGATTCATTTCAGAACGCGGCAGAATTTAGAAGCCGGAGCTTCGCAACTCAATTGTGACAGCATGCCGTAATCTAGAACAACGAATGATCCATGATTCCTTCGACGCAATGGTGTCACGGGCTAGGCAGTGCATTCGTGCTAGAGGAGACGCGATTCCGAACGAATAAATCTTGCTTGTATTTTGTAAATAATAATACTTCGTTTCATAATAAACAATTTGTCAAGTGTCATTTATTTACTGCTAATAGTGCGTGTTTCAGTTGAGCAAAGCTTGATTAATATTTGATACGGCGTTTTTTGCATATTTTAGACACATCCAGAAATATGCTACCGATATTGAACATTATTATCTCCGCGAATTTTTAAGTAAAATACAACTGTAATATATCAAAATCTAAGTTAGTCTTCCCTCTATCTAATGAAAGTTATTTCAGTTTAATAGCTTCATTCGTTTAGAAGTTATTATGAATCAAACCGGAGTACTTTTTTTTGGGACACCCGGTCAGAATTTTCAGAATTTTCAGAATTTTCAGAAATTTCAGAATTTTCAGAATTTATTCAGAAAAGGGCCTTGCGGATAATTCATGGCCTGGTATGACGTATGAAGATGCATTAGCTCATACTGGATTGGAAACGGCGAGTACTCGTAGACATAATTCCTGTGAAAAATTTGTTAGCAAATTGAGGTTTGGCCACAGTTCTGTCCACTGCATGCAATCCACTCATTATCAACTTCCATTGAATTGAACAGCTTCGCACAATTTCTCTCCTCTCTATATAGTGTACTCATGGGAAGATTCTAAGAGCTCGCCTCTGAATTTGCTAAATATCCTCAGAGAGATAACGAGGAATGGGGAAAAAAGGCTTATGGTGAAAGGCCTGGTGGCATGCACATATTCAAGGATGGAACTAATGCTTTGAGCAATAAAAATTTACTAAAGATATTGAATCTTCAGGTACATCTGAGGCTTTAATTCCTTTAGTAAATAGAGCCGTTTTGAGGCTTTCAATAAAATGTTCTCTATGGCTGTCCCACTTTAGGTAATTTGCGAAGGTTCCCATCAGAATTTACACTGAGTTCACAACTTCAAAATATTGATAATTTATCTCCACCGGTTCTTCACTGCACGGTTGTTTCGTAAAATTTATCCTTAGGCTTAGTTCTTTACATTTGGCGGCATTTAATTGGAATTTAGACTAATGCACTAACGCTAATTGCACTATAGGTACGATCTCTGAGACAGTGGTATCATCTGCAAATTTCCACATTTTTTTGGGAGATATGGCCCTTCAATGCAGCTCAAGTCATTAATCATTGCAAGGAAAAGCCATAGTAAATAGTCATCTATAAGTATCCATAACACGTGGTTAAATAGCGCTGCCGGCAGAAGTGGTATACGTACAAAATCCTTGGCGGATGGTTGCAGGTTTGCAGAATTACTATCTCCTAGCCCTAAAAAACTAAAAGGTGCATGCTGATTGGCTGCTGTAAGCGAGATCATTGGGCTGCTGAATGATAATTTGTCCAGCTCAGGATTTTATTAGAAATTGTCGAAAACATATGGAAAGACTAGTTCATGGAAGATTCGAAAAATATGACAAAAGCCATATTAAAGGCTGTTTAAAAACATTGTGTCCTCTCCTTTTGACCTAGCTAATCTGTTGTTTTATTAAAAACTTCTATAGTTTCGTTTATTTACAAAAAAAACATATGATTCCTTTAAGAATCCTTTCAGAACCCTGCACAGTCCGAAAGATACAGGATCTTTTGGAAATAATCGGACCTGAGCAATGCTGTGATAAATGTTGGGTATCAGTTGCTTGCTCCTAGTGAATTATAAAATATTGTTACCTATACGCGCACTGTGATTATTGGTCAGCTTGCCGGTCTCGATCAGAATGATCGGCATTATGACATGAGTCAAAATCAAAATCGTTTTATATCATAATTATTCAAAGTATCCCAGGTCTCTATATCGTGATCGTGTTTCCATGTACTGATATAAAATAATATTTAGACTGGCCGCCATTATGTAAGAGTTCTTGTGATAAAACGTTGTATATGTGTGAAATTCCATAATAAATGTAATTTTAAATTAAATAATATACATGCAGTACCTGCTGCACTACACTTGTAACTTGTTTCATTGTGAAGAGGAGGTGAGTTGGTTATGATTGTCATCTTTACTGCTAACAATTTGGAGGAGGGTATTTCTGGTTCTCGGTTAAAAAACGTTATTTACCATGTTTCGATATATTTATATTAATATATATATATATATATATATATATATATATATATATATATATATATATATATATATATATATATATATAACTTATGAACTTAAAATATTGTTTGCTACTCCGAGTTTCACGCAAGTGCGATCATCATTGCCTGATGATCGCACTTGCGTGAAACTCGGAGTAGCAAACAATATTTTAAGTTCATAAGTTATACAATTCGCTCTACCACTCAAGGTATTGAGCACTCTTAGACGATTGCAAACTATTCGCTTCATTTTATCTATATATATATATATATATATATATATATATATATATATATATATATATATATATATATATATATATATATATATATATATACAAATAATTTTCCAACGCAACCAGGTGATAAATCAGACATAGATTAGACATAGTTTGACGCTACTCTAGTCTGGCTTTAAAAAGTTTTTGGGACGTAACTTAAAAGTTACTGTCCATGATGACCCAACTTTTCGACACTGCAGTCTAGTGTCTTCATCAGGGGTGATCGTTGTAAAGTTAGGGTCCCTATTTATACCCTCATACAACCGATGATGACGTTATCTATTAACAAGATGAAAATAAGCTTCTGGTAATAAACCACCGTCATCGCGATTCAATGGGGCGTGGGCGCTATTGATATGCCAACAACGTCTCTGATAGTACCAATAATTTTGGAATTTTCCCACGCAATCCAGCAGAGTCTCGAAAAAGGGCACTTTCACCTTACTTGGAAAACAAGCGAAAGGAAATTCATAATATATTAATAATATATTTTAATAATATAACAAATAGAACATACTTGCGTCAATTGCGTGCCTCTGTGTAACCTATATTTCGTAAATTGTTGACCACGACGACCTGCAACGACTAGAGACAATTAGTTCGGGCTCGTTCCTCTTCATTTTTGATTCCTCATTACGCATCTCGCTCGTACTATTTAAATGTTTTTGCTTTTCGAATTTGGGCAGTATATAGTTTAACTTAGAGTGATAAAAGATAAAATAAATTATCTTTCCCAACCCCGAGGGGCCTGATACTCAGGCTAAACGGCACACGGCTGCCCCAATCTCCCCTGACGCAATCTCATGGAGGTTACACACTCGCATGTTCCGACATTCCGCGATTTTCCTTTTTCCTTTTCGGTCGATCATATAAAAGCTGTGATCAGCGACTTTCCATAGGCGCCGGTCGGAAGAATACAAAACTGTGGCCTTCAGCACCTCGTATTGGGCTATGGAAATAACCGGCGCGCTAACCCCAAAACAACTTAGATGCTAACGTGGCGGATCCAGGGGGGTTCCATGGCACCCCCCTTTCTGAAGCCGAGCATGTTCTTTACGCTCATTTCAGAACTTTATATTTTGCTCAAAGTGCCCCCGAAATGCAGGAAATGCTGTTTTAGAGACCCAAAATTCAAACATTTTCCCAGGGCCATGCCACCGGACCCCTTAGAAATGTGTCGTCACTTAGGACTAAGCTTGGAACCTCCTTTTCAAAATCCTGGATCCACCACCCGGCTGTATTTTCTATTGTTATACTAAAATTTCGAGAATGCGTGATTGATGGGGAGTGGAACCGAGTTCGATTGAAATTAGAATATTAAAATAGACTGCATGAGGTGCCGTATTGTTTCGCTTCAACCTGTAGTTGTTTTGCTTATTTAAAAAATGTCAGAGACGGCCGAGAAACAAAGAAACGTGTTAATAAGCGTGGATGGAAGTAACAATTCAGAACGCGCCTTTAATTGTAAGTATTTCAAGAAGTGCGTATTCATTGTACTTAGTACACATCTGAATTTAAAAAGAAGTTGCTTGCAGTTACCGCTATTTCCATGGCACCTGCATTTAAGAATAAATACAATTTCCACTATCAGTGAATGAATAATACAATACAATAAACAATAAACAATAGGCTGAGCATGATATCAAGAATATCAAGAATGATCCATCTGACCGAGGTCAAAGTGCGGATAACATTGACAGAGGTCTCATGGGTAATTCTTGATATCATGACGTGTAAGCCGAATCAAATAATTGTTTTAATTATTATACAATTATAAATGTAGAAGCCTTTAGGGAGTTTAGGAAGTAAGCCACACAAAGACAATTAGACAATTTTTGATATTTTGTAGGTGGCGATTAGACATCAAGAATTGTCTGTAGGTTTTTTAGCCAATCAAAATAGAGATTGTATGAGTATTGTATAATAATATAGTACATTATTATACATTCAAACTTCATTCTCGTTTCTTATTGGTCAACATACTCCAGTGAATTCTCAATGTCCGGCAGGCGCGACATCATTTCCGTCGAATACTGTGAATTATTGGATGGAGGTGTCCAAAAAATATTATTGGCCATTGATGCAATTATTGCAGGTCACTAGGAAAAGCGTGCGAAAATTACAAAATAAAAAATGGCTTTTAGTAGATTACTACCAGACTGTCACTTTGTTTGTATATTTTTAGTAAGACTATTTTGAACAAATGTATAATAAAACAATTATTGGATTCTGCTTACGCATGACATCAAGAATTATCCAGACCTCGGTCAATGTTATCCACCTCAGCCTTCGGCAGATAACATTGACCTTGGTCTGGATAATTCTTGATATCATGCTCAGCCTCATCCAATAATTGTTCTGCCATTTTTGTCAAGCTCCACATGCACCCAACATTTCATGGAAACAATTGGAAATTTAAACTTATACTCAGTTTTCGATCCCTCAAACATTACAAGATTATTTAAAGTACAGATTTTCTACTTTCCAGGGACGGCATGAAGTATTTACCAGTTTCTATGCATCGCAATCAATCATGGTTTGTTTCAAATACAATGTTAAATAATCTGCAGTCAGTATAATTTAATATGTGGACTGCAGACTGCGGACTAGCTAGGGGGTATATAACATGCTATAAAACTCACTTTAGGAAAAACGAAAATTTTCTTTACACAAATGTCGCATCGAGCTAATATCACTGACAAATATACTGTATACAAAAAACAAGATCAATAATAACACTAACATGCAGTAAAAAGAAAAGAAACCACAACGAAGTAAAACCAATTTTTAAGAAAAATGAAGTGACCATGAGTCCATGGTTTGAACCAGGACACTATAGCACTCAGAAACCCCGGACACAAACCACTACACCAAATAAGCATGAGTTATTATGACCTGGATAGCTTATTTGGTGAAGTGGTTAAATCCAGGTTTCTGAGCGCTTAGTGTCCTGGTTCAAACCTTGGATTGGTCACTTAAATTTTTCTTACTGATTTCTTTTAGGGTTAGTTTCAGGGTAAGAATTTGTTTTTCTGTTAAGATAAGCATTAGAGGTCAATACATCTCATGTTGGGCCCATGAGCATTAGCTGATGTGGTCTGGTGTTGGTATTCCAAAATTGCTGGACTGCTTGTTTAACTGTAATATATTTGTCAGTGATATTAGCTCGATATGACGTTTTGTGTAAAGAAAATTTTCATGAGTTTTATATAGCATGCTACAGTATATTCCCAGTCTGCAGTCTGCATATTAAACTGACCGGTTAAATAATCTACAGAAAACAGTATACATGCAAACTAATTTAGTCAGCCCAACCTGAACATGGGTTCGTAATGTACTGTAAACACCCTGCAGTTGGTTTTTATAATGCTCACACTGAGCTACTGTAGTTGTTCAAAGCCTGGATAACAATTATCGTACAGTGAACAAATCATATCTAAGGGATAAATTCCCTGTAAAAACTTTAATGGCGAATACAATTTGTCTGCCAGATAGCAACTTTAATCCAGGCTTTGTCTTATAATTCTGTTAATATAATATTACATTTCCAATCAACTTACTCCTGATGTACTTGCTAATGATATACGGTAAACTCATGCAACATAGCAGCTCACAGTTTGTGCTTCTTTAAAGTTGAGTTCCAAGCTTTTCTGGGCTTGTTCACCATTTTATTATACAGTACTGTACATGCATTAATAGTCAGTTTTCACACATTTTCCCATCTGCTTTTCAGTTTATATGAATGACATTTGTAAGAGTGGTGACCATGTGACTGTATTCCATGCACAAGAAATGCCAACTTTACCTGCTGCACCTTACCCTTGTGAGTGAATTGGTTAAGCATTATTAGGCCATTGGACTGAAGGCTTGAAATGTGCCTAGAAAACGATGCACAGTGCACACATCTTGAAACTAGTGATTTTTTTCATAAAGTCATAGAGAAACATGCCAATTGAATCAAGAAGGAGAAACAAACATTTTGGAAATTCTATAATTTGACAATACCATCAGATATAATCTCTCATTGTGTCTCCTTCTTGTGCACACTTACTATCACCAGTGTTGTGAAAATTACTCAAAAAAAGTAATGAGTAATTATTACAATTACAAATTACTTTTTTCCAAAAGTAATTAATTACCAATTACTAATTACCTGTCAAAAAGTAATTAATTACCAATTACTTTTAAAATTACTTTTTATGTACACACTTTGAACTTCACTACGAGGGAAACAGGAAATACGTCCATAATACACTAATACATGAAGTAATTGCATCTGGTCGTTCGCTCACGTCGCTTATTGGCAACATTGCAGGCTCATTTTAACAAAATAAAATATTCATCACTGTTTTTAAAGTTCAGACTACGAGGAATTTGAAAATGACAAAATGTTTTACAAAATATATGCGAAATAATGCTGTAGACTGGCTGAAATAAAAGTGAGAACACTGAGAAGTAACGTAACGTTACTTTAGGGGAATTTTACTCGTTGCCTACAAAATGTAATTAATTACGTTACAAATTACTTTGGCAGAGCAGGTAATTAATTACCATAAAAATTACTCAAAAAGTAATTGGTAATTAGTAAGTAAGGAGTATTTACAACACTTACTATCACATGGGACCACCTTGATTGTTTGAATTGGCATAATTATGTTCCTCTATGACTTTATGAACGAAATCATTAGTTTCGCGATATGTGCAGTGAAAGATAGAGGTCCTCAGTCCCACGGCCTACAGTATATTAACATAATATTATTACTTTTTATAATGTTTATATAAATATGTACAAGATTTTTGCAAACCTTGAGATTTAGAGATAGGTCAAACCGTAAGACAATTTACCTCAAACCGTGAGTCTGACACGGTGAAACTGTGAAAGTTGGCAGGTCTGTATTGTATACATGTATATATGTTTAAAAATTTTACTGTATATCAATGTGTGAAGTTGGTCGTCTAGGTTGTTGTAGTCTTGAGAAAGACTGTTGTTGGTGACTGACATTTCGACGGCCTCAGCGGCGGTCATCTTCAGAGTCAAGTAAAGCATATGTTTGTCAGGGTTTGTCTATACAGGTAATATACGTCTGGTTCATTACGTCGTCGTTTGTTTGTGTCATAATTAGTGTGAGTGGGGGACCACTACAAACAGCGACTCACATTAGAAAGTTTGTATACGTTTGCCCGGGTCTCTATAACGTTATCGAAACCCGAGTGACGTAATAAAAACACGAGAGAAGTGTAGGGAGAAGCACGAGCCGCCGAGGCGAGTGCTTTCCCAACTTCTCGAGTGTTTTTATTACTTCACGAGGGTTTCGATCACGTTATAGAGACAAAAGCAAACGTATTCTATTATTTTTATAAAATAATTTAGAAACAATTTCTTATACTTTGGATAATTACGATAAATAATGCAAATTCTCATTAGTTACTGACGTCATTCCGGTGTCCCAGGAAATTCGTCCCGCCGTAATATCGCGATATTCCTAGGAAATCCGCCCTCCCGGGGGACAAATTTCCTAGGAATATCGCCCCCCTTTAGGAATTTCGCCCTCCTCTTTAGTCGCAAGATATAAATTGGAATCCACTTGCCGTCAATACGTGGTAACAACATGTGTCTTCTGTCATTCGAAATAAAACTATTTCCACTCGTCAGCAGCCAAAACGGCAATGTCGAAGCGAGTCAATTGTCAGTTGTGACTCAGCGATTGGAAAACATCTTTCTCCTAATGTGCATGGGTTTTGTTTTTAGTATGTTGTTAAATATAGCGTCACTTCATCAATGGGGGTGACGTTATTCAACATTTATCGTGTAAATACCCGCACTGTTTTGTTGAGAAATTGTCCGCAGAAATGCATTATCCTTCTGTTTTAGTTTAAATGTTTTTCTGCACTGACTCTGCTAAGTTTTGAACACTTTTTTTAAGAACTATCCAACATTGCTATTCGCCTTCCAAAGCAATATTTAATTTTGTCACCACGGCAAAATCGCTTTTTTTAAGAACTCTTTTCTGGTAATAATATAAACAGAGGGTAGGGTAGCTACATCATGAATAGGAAGAACAGCCCAGATAATTAAAATGCGATTATAAGATAAAGTTAAAACATCACACACAATAGGAAGCCAAGGTCCGATCCAGTCCTATTAATTTTAGAGATCTGTGGAAGAGACCAATGTTCCGCAACCGACCCTATTCAAATTCTAGACCCTTTGTTCATATTGTTGTTTTGAATGTGTGAGTCATGCATCGTTCATTGTTAAAAAGTGGTCACCGCAAAGGCCATTGTAACCATTGCTATTGTCGAAATTTGCAGCACTTTATCTGATAATTTCTATTTTTATTAATTCATTTCTGAACAAGTCCAATAGCTATAAAATGTCTGAACTGGTCAACTAATATATTTAAGTATCTTTTTTTGTAAAATATTAAAGTTAATAAACAATGTTCTTGAGAAGTTTTGATTTTAAAACGAAATTGAGAGGGGGGCAAATTTCCTAGAGGGGGGCGAATATCCTAGGAAATTCGCCCCTCCAGAGGGAGGGGGGCGAATTTCCTGGGAGGGCGAATTTCCTGTGACACCGGTCTCCGCTAGCCTGATAGAGACCGGCAAGCTGACCAATCACAGCGTGCGTAGAGTAAAATTATTTTATAAACCAACTTCGAACATAAACCACTTAACATAGACACCATACAAAAGACTTCTTCGCATGCACCAACGAACAATATACCAACGCTTAACGCATGACAAACAATATTGGCCCACGCTTAAGCCTGGTTCCCATATAGTTGTAATTGTTGTAATTCAGTCAGCGATTGTCGCCGATCAAGTTTTACAACAATTCCAACAATCGTGTTCCCATATACAGTAGTTGTAATTGTTGTAATTCAGTCAGCGATTGTCGCCGATCAAGTCTTACAACAATTACAACAATCGTGTTCCCATATAGTTGTAATTGTTGTAATTCAGTCGGCGATTGTCGCCGATCAAGTCTTACAACAATTACAACAATCGTGTTCCCATATAGTTGTAATTGTTGTAATTCAGTCAGCGATTGTCGCCGATCAAGTCTTACAACAATTACAACAATCGTGTTCCCATATAGTTGTAATTGTTGTAATTCAGTCGGCGATTGTCGCCGATCAAGTCTTACAACAATTACAACAATCGTGTTCCCATATAGTTGTAATTGTTGTAATTCAGTCGGCGATTGTCGCCGATCAAGTCTTACAACAATTACAACAATCGTGTTCCCATATAGTTGTAATTGTTGTAATTCAGTCGGCGATTGCCATTAGAACTCAGGACTTCTCGGTTTAATGATCGCCGATTTGTGTCACAGCTGCGCATGCGGGCGGTTGTCTTGCTAACTTGCTTTCTGTTAATAGTTACCTGGAGAATTGGGTTATAGGATACTATTGTATCTTGCCATTGCCTTTCGCACATCCATGTTCGTTGCCTCTGCTACACGGCTCCATGAATTCGACTTTTTGTTTTTGTCACGAAATTCAACAGAAGACCTTTTGTAAATGGCTGGGTACTCGCGAATGACATCCATAAACTTCTCGTCTGTTAAACTTCCCATTTTACTCATTATATTGCCGAGGGCAGAGCACGTGAATCCTGATAACTTGTAACACGTGCAAAGCAATCCTGCAACTTGCTTGGCAACGCAACTCTTGATGCTGATTAGTTATTAATATCACGTGTCATTTTCTGTCGCCGACAGTCGGCGACAAGTGTTCCCATTAAAAGTTGATGCATCGGCGACTGTTGTAATTGTTGTAGAAGTTGAACCTGATTCAACTTCTGTAACAGTCGCCGATCAATCGCCGATAGAATTACAACAATTACAACTCGTGTTCCCATTAAGTTGTAATTGTTGTAAGACTTGATCGGCGACAATCGCCGACTGAATTACAACTGTATGTGAACCAGGCTTAAACGCATGACGCGACACCCACTCACACTAATTATGACACAAACAAACGATGACGTAATGAACCAGACGTATATATATAGACAAACCCTGACAAACACGCATTGCTTGACTCTGAAGATGACCGCCGCTGAGGCCGTCGAAACGTCACTCACCAACAACAGTCTTTCTCAAGACTACAACAACCTGGACGATCAACTTCACACATATAATGATACTCCTAGGTTCTTTACTTTACTGTATATAAAGTAAAATAGCAAAATTTGATCTTAACTAATTCTCAAAATGTTTATACATGTACAGTAGAACCTGGATTTTATTATTTCCATGTTTTGTGACCACCTGCCATTTATTACTACTTTTCTGGCACAGATTATTTGAAACCATGATAGTAAAACTGTAGAGTAAACATTTTAAATTGATGAAAAGCTAAAACTAATATTTGTTTGTTAAACGCAAATATATATAACATTGTCATTGCTAATACATTACATAAAGCAATTAACACATGGTTTACGTATGTTGTATAGGCCAGCAGCTTTTACATTTGGTACAGCACTTGAAATGATCGAAAATCTTGGAGGTCATTTTCGTCCACCATGTTTGTTTATTACACACATTTGTTTATTACACATTTCTATTCAAACATCAAATTGCTCCACTCGCAAACACACCACCGCCTTTTGGCTCCACCACGACTCCATTTTCACCTACACATTGTCCATGTCAATCATCAGTGTTATCCACATGATGTAATTGTTTTGGTATCCGTTATGCTCAAATACTTTTTGCCTACTATTTACAAAATACCCACCCATATATTACACAAAATCCCATGCCATTCATGCACAATCGCTATCTACTCCTACTGTTGATACACGCCACATACTCATACTTCACATATGTATCCAAAATGGGAGCACCCGTTGTTAAGTGTCAAATTTACGTCATCCAACTCATAGCCCCATGCGTATCTGAGTTTACTCCGGTCGATTGTCAAAACATCCTACTTATCACCATATATTTAACACCGGTGCAGGTCCCATCACCTATCTTTTTATCAAAATGTAGTGGGACCACTGGTGGTGGACTACGCACTTGAAGACTACAGTTTTACCAAGGATACACAAAGGTGAAAGGTACTTTTTCAACCTGCCCCTGGAGCAAACCCAACAGACCCTGTGATTAAGATCGGTGACACCCCTCTTGAAGTCGTGGACCACTTTCCTTACCTTGGTAGTATACTTTCCAAGACAGCAATCATCGATGAAGAAGTTGCTTATCGCATTCGATGTGCTGCAAGCTCTGTTCGGAAACTCAGAGCGAGAGTCTTCGATATTAGTGAGCTCCGTCGTAGAACCAAACTTAAAGTTTACTATGCAGTAGTATAACCTACATTGCCCTTGGACCACTTATAGTAGCCATATCAAAGCTCTTGAAAGGTTCCATCAGCGTATGCTCCGCTCCATCCTAGGTATCACATGGAAGGACTACCGCACCAACCATAGTATCCTTCAGGCTGAGACCATATAAGCATGCATCGAGACCATGATCATCAAAGCCCAGTTAAGATGGGTCGGCCATTTACGCGAATGCCTGACTACAGACTTCCTAAACAGGTTTTCTAATCACAACTGAGGGAAGGTCAGAGATCAGTCGGAGGTCAGCGCAAGCGCTATTAAGACGTGCTGATTGAAAGTTCACCTGAAGGCCACCCAAATTAACTACTGTAGCTGAGCAAAGAAGTAATTGGAGAACTGCAGTCGGAGAGGGGGTCAAGACCTTTGAACCAAACAGCCCTAAAATATGTGCCTCGAGGATCGGTTTGTTCAGCCACTCGAGGTCTCATCGGAACTGACTGAGCAATCTCTTTATCATCATCATATCATAACTATGGAGCTGGAAGAGGCAGTCATACTCATTATAGAGTGACTCCAACTACAGTACTATTACTATATTATTTGAACACTTAAGCCTAGAATCAGTCCTAATACATCAGTTTCTTTGCCCCCCTGACTCTGATCGAGTCTGGCCTTAAGTCGATCCTACTCCATTTGCAGTTCCAGACGATTTGTGCAAACCCCTAAGATGAATTTGGGTGCCATATTACAACTAATAACTTTGTGAATATGAATTAGCATATATTGTTTTAAAAATAACTGTGCAAATGAACAAAATCAACTAGTCTATATTTTTATTATTTTGCTTGAAATTGTCTGAAAATGTCGAAATTAATTGCCTGTAAAAGTGCCTGAGTTTCCCCCAAAAAATTTCAGTTAGGAAAAAAATTCAGCCTCCTATTCCTATGGCTATAATTGAGTCGAATAATAATCAGGAAACACATTTACTGTTTATTCAAAGCACATTGGCAACAAAACTGATTAAGTTGGTCTAATATGAAAGAACTTTATAAAAAATAAAGTTGAAAGAAAAAAAACAAAAAAAAGAACTCGTAATATGATAGAGTAACACATTTTCCGTATTTTACTTCGTTTTTGAAATATTTAAGTTTGTTTGATATGTAAATGAGGTGGTCTCTGACGTCAGGTGCAGGGTAGAGCATTTTCACTCATTAAAATATTAGTTCAATCTTCAAGTTTATTCCACAAATTTACTTGAAAATGTGCGTACAATAACTTCTCATGATAATGAACGTTGTAAACTTAGCAATCGCTGAGATATAAGGCATTTTTAATGAGTGAAAATTCTTTACCCTGCACCTGACGTCAGAGACCATCGCATTTACATATCAAACAAACTGAAATATTTCAAAAACGAAGTAAAATACGGAAAAGTTGTAAAAGGTGTTACTATCATTTCACGAGTTTTTTTATATTAGACAAACTTAATTTTTGTTGCCAATGATCTTTAACTGTTTTTTCATGATGACTATTGTCTGCTGTCAGTAGCTTTTGAATTGATTTAGCTTAATTCTCAAAAATATGGTAAGATCAAATTTTGCTAGATTTATATAAAGTTATTTTTGTACTCTCTACTTGTTGCCACCAGGTATATGTACTGGCGCAATTTAATGTTGCATTTTTGGTACAGACTATATCAGTACTGTATACAGTACACTGTGTATTTGCTTGGCATAAATTTCAATGTATATACTATATTATTAATAGCGCCGGTTATGCTTGCTCAATTGTCTGTTTTTATTTTCACTTTATTTAACAGATGGTTTCGCATTCTACGAAGAATGGCAGCAAGTAATGCAGAAAGCAGATGAAGAATCGAAAGTCTTGCTTAGGCAATATGGCGACATTCTCAAAACCAAACCAGAAGTTAGTTTTCATTTTAACCTTTGTATACAACTATACACTGACTGTAACCATTCCTGAACTCGCCAGAAAGGCATATAACAGAATATTTAGACTGGCCGCCATTATGAAAAAGGTCTATAGATACTGTACCTCACAACTTTTAGAAGCCCTGCATAGTGAAATGCGTACACGCGCAGTCATACTTTTAAATACCGTATTCCTAATTAGTTTTGTAAAGATGTTTTCAAATATTCATTTTTTCTAACGAACTATCAAGGTTATATAACTATCAAGATTATATAGTAAACAGAAATATGTTTTGTACTTTTGTTAATCGGGTATCTTTGTCAACTACTGCATGCATACAGTTTGAAGCTTGCTCATAAGGCTCTTTATAGTGCAGTTTGGCCAGCGTATTTGCCTCTGGAGCGATATATACCATCCAGGTCGCTGAGGTCTTCTGGAGAGGTACAACTGAAAATACCTTTCGAGACCGGAACTTTCCAGCACTCTTGTGCAATACGCTTTAATAACCTACCTAGTACAATCCGAAATATTACTGAAACTAGTCTTTTTCTGAGTCATCTCAAAACTGAAATGACATCTGTGGCGGAGAGTAGGCTAGTGAACGAGTCAGTCTAATGACATCCGCAATTAAGTTGTAGTTGTAATTTTAGTATAATCAGAATCAATTTATAATTTATTGTATTTTATTATCATATGTATTTATTTATTCATTTATATATATATAGCTTTAATTATGATTGCGGACGAAGAGCCAATGTAATTTTATGGATATATAAGCTATTAAAATATACAGAAGGTATTAACATTAGTTCCCATTATACATTTCAGATCAAATTTAAACTAGTCAAAGAAGGTGGAAAACCTGGAGAGCTCATTTGTAAAAGTTGTGAAGAAGAAAAGGTGGACCTGGTTGTTTTAGGTAGTCGTGGACTAGGAGCTGTGCGACGTACATTTCTTGGTAGTGTCAGTGATTATGTTGTTCATCATAGTCACACGTCAGTTTGTGTTGTTCCACCTGAGAAGAAACATTAAACTTCTAATAATCAATGATTGACTAAATTTTATAATATAATAATTCCCCTCCGACACTGTGAATCGATCTAATAGTGTCATCTTTGTTTTTGAGAGAATAATAGAAATTTCTCAAATTAAAATTCCATTAATCAATGATTGACTAAGTTTTATAATCAAAATGTTTTTTCTCCCACACTGTGAATTGATCTAAATATTATATAGCGTCATCTTTGCTTAATTTGAGAGAATGTAATAGGAATTTCTCACATTAAACTTGCATGTGAAATCTCTCGGTCGTCCTAGCGTCTAGCGTGAACTAGCAACACATTTCTGCAACGTGTTTCGTAAGGCGTTGCAAGTCACTGCTGCGTGATGTTGCCACTTATATATACACTATGTTTCGTGCAACAAATTTCCGTGTTGCAATGTTGTAGTCAAATTTGTTAATATATACACTGCTGTAGTGAATGTAGGATAGCTTGGAGTAGACAGACGATACATGGACGATCGTCAAGCTCATATCCTCAGAAAATGTAACCTTCGCTCTCCATGATTATCCGTCATTGTAACGTTCGCTCTCCATCTGAGTCTCGGTAGCTGGCATTTTGCCTCGTTCCCAGGGCATTTTGCCTCGGTGGAAGGTCGGCAAAAATGGCCCTGGGATCGGCTGGTCACATGACGTCACGCCCAGAATTTCTGGGTGTTTAGATATGATAATTGTTGTGGTCTTTGTTCCATTGCCTATGTCTACTTTGTTGACCTGAATAATTGAGAAATATTCAATGCTCTCCAGAGTTGTTCATGTCAGCATTCCTAAGCATAAAAGCAGCTAATAAGATTAATAATCCACCATACATCCATGGTTATCTCTTACAAAAGGTACGAAGAAGCATACATGTATATACAATTTAGCGAAAGCTATCACTTCTAATTTGCTGTAAAATTTGAAGACAACATTCAGATTTAGATGAATAAATTATACTCGGCTGAATTAATTGAGTTTTATTATAGAATGGACCAGCTGATCCCAGGGCCATTTTCGCCGACCTTCCGCCGTGGAGGCAAAATGCCCTGGGTACGAGGTTGCTCAATGGTTAGAGCGTCTCGCAGGCAATCGGAAAGTTACAGGTTCAATCCCTGTCCGGGACTCAGAATCATTTTTCTGAGATACGAGGTTGACGATCGTCTATGCATCGTTTGTAGTCAAATGTTGCGAAAAGTTGAAGTGACTTCAAGGTTTGGGTTAGGCCTGGGGCCAAACGTCGAAATTTTCATGAATAGACCTCTTTCATAATGGCGACCAATTTAAATATTCATTTATGTGCATCTTAATTTGCCTTAAGCGCCTCGTTTGTGTGTTGGCATTCAAAAGAATCTTCGATATTTTATATGCGCATAAAAGTATATTAAAAATTATGAAAGAGGTCTATATTCGCCGTTTGCAGTCTGAATTATCTACGTCGATCCAAAAAAATAGTCGAACTTCCGTCTGGGGTAGACAGATACAACGTCTGAAGTTAAGTTCGACTGTATTAATTCGACGTTTGATCCAGCAGACGAAATTAAATAATTGAGGTCGACCTAAACTACAATTAAGTTCGACGTATGAAATGTTTTACGTTTGGCGTAGTAAGTTAACCTTTCACTCTCCGACGAAAGGCCTTTGGTCGAAAGTTCGATCTACTATACATTCTGATTTCAGATTTATTTCGCTAGGGTGATTTTTCGGAAATGTTTCCCCTCGCCCCTTACGCGACTTTCCAATTTATTCCCACCTTATCTCCTCCATTCAGTGCTTTTTGTCGCGCAATTGACCTTTTGCGATCGCTAGTTCGTAACTACGCAAGCGTCAACTTAATAGTTTACACCTGGTTAATGTAGACAGCAGTGGCGTACCGTGACCATTTTGGATGGGGGGTGTATCGTCTTAGTTTTACCGACGAACCATTGCCTTGTCCTTCACTCGGCGCTCCTTCGGAGAAAAGTACCTGGGCACTAGGTTGGATCGGAAATCGGGAAAAGGGAGGTTTGTAAGCTCAGGAATATTAATTTATCATTAACCCATGCAATTAAATCGAATTTTATACAACCGACAAAGTTTAAACAGTCGATTAAGTCAATTTTACCAACGAGGCAACGATCTAATATGACGAACAGTTTACCGACAGCCTTAACTATTACAAGGTTTTCCCAACTTCCGGTCTGACCAATCGGTTTTACCGACGATGCCAGGCTTTACCGACCGACTCCGCGTTTTACCGACCAATTCAGTGAAAAGTGGGGGTGTCACACCCCCCCCCCCCCCCCCCCCCCCACGGTAGACAGTACACATTGGTAACATGTAAGTGTGGTTTGGATGGAGGTTCGAAACGGCAAATTTTAGGGGGTTAGGATTAGTGTTACGATTAGGATTTAGTTAATGTAACGTACATTCACAGCTACATGTATAGTTATGTTCGGGTTGCAAATGTAGTGCATGATGAAGAAATGGCTTGTTTAAAACTAATAAGCTTGAAACTGAGAGTTTTGCCGTAGCATCGAAGGCGAAATTGAACAGGCGACGCAAATACCAATTCTTTGTCAGTTTTCAAGTGAAGATACTTTCACAAACCGAGACTTTTGTTGCGTCTCTTTCTGCATAGGATTGTTTTCTTCTATCGAACGCCATTTCACTAACAATACGAAGAGAACCCGGTTGAGAAATACTTTCGCTCGTATTCCAGTATTCAAGAAGGGAGACAATTAAAGTATGTTTCAAAAACTATAGGCCTATCTCCCAATGTAACATTTCCAAGTTGTTTGAAAGTTGCGTTTTGAAAAAGATTGCTGCATTTTATCAATTCAAATCAACATGGATTTATACCTAGAGTAGAGGTTCTGGAATACATTGGCCAGCAACTTGACAACGGCAAACAAAGCGACTGCATGATTTACTTAGATATGAGTAAAGCCTTCAATAAAGTGCGCCACAGCCAAATACTTGAGAAGTTACGAGAATTTAACATCTGCGGTAGTCTCCACTCTTGGTTCGGTTCGTACTTTCATGCTGGGGCGTAAGCAGCGTGTCACCATACCCGGAGCTACATCATTTACACTCCCCGTAACATTTGGTGTACCACAAGGATCGATCCTTGGACTTATACTCTTCCTACTGTATGTCAACGATTTACCCAACTCTGTTCTGTCTTCAAATGTTGCAAAAGCTCTTCAAAACGATCGATTCTAGTGTTGACGCAGAATCCCTCCAAGACGATCTCGATAATCTCAATGCATGGTCACTGCGCTGAGTGCGCTCTGGTCTTTTCTTCAACGAGATGAAAACGAAGTCTCAAAGCATTACCCGAAAAAAGGGGCAGGTATACATATCATCTCGAAAGTAAACCAATCGAGCATCTTGAGGCAGAACGAGATCTAGGTGCTTAGTGCTAGTTGAGTTAACGTAGACATACATTAACATGTGTTACCCTAGGTTGGAATAGCATGGGACCAAGTTTACATTGTTTATATTCCTTAATGGTCTCCTATCTGCACATACGCAAAACGAACTGTACGTCATACAAATAATATACATATATTCAAACGACTCATGTTTATCACTACGCATGCGTAATTAGAAAAGCTATCACAAAAAGTCAATGAATCCACCTTTTTTCGAATACCATAACAATTTTAAAGTACCCATACGGGGTTTTTGGATTTTACATATTCGTAATCTTTGGGTTCTACCAAGAAGATCTTGAAATGTAATATATCTTGTCGAAATGGTAATATATCTTGTCGAAAATTTCATCTTCATGTCTTTTTACCCAGCTATATAAAGTTATTTGAAATTATGTCAAAGCAGGGACATTGTACACTGATTCAACAGTGAAATACAAAGAAAGTTTGACTCTGAACTTTAAACAGACCATTTATACAAAATTCGCTCGATTCCCAAACTTCTCTCCACGCGTCCCCAAAACACCCTGCGAATAGCCCACCTATAGTATATTACATTATTACTACAAATAAAAGCGCAAGAAGCCTCTGCGGAGGAGAGTGTCCCTGCTTGATGTCATTTCAGAATAGTAAATCAATAGCAAGGGAAAAGGACGAAGATGAGATTTTCGCACGACAAGATAATATACAATTATTTTCAAGAGATTCCAAATATCACAAATACCGGATCGGCAAATAACTTTAATTAAGGTATCTTTGAAAATTTTCTTTATAACAAAATAAAAACCAATGCCGGATAAATGTTGTTTTAATACCCAAATCTATAAATCATTAAAATATTAATATTAATTAATTCCTATATTTCATAATTATAGCTTCCGTAGTATTAAAGCAGTTGAAATTATTACAAATTATTCAAACTACGTCTATTTGGATCATGCAACCTACGTTGTGCAGCATAGTTCTGTGATTACTCGAGATAATGATTCCTCTTTCAATTTTAATTTAACTATTTACTTTTGGGGACAATTATAATCGGGACATGAGCATGGTGCAATACAAAATCACTGGTACTGCCCAGCACAGTCCGCCGGATGGTTCCATGTCCTCGACTAGCCATCACGATACAGGTGGCCCCTTCTTCTTCGGCACACCTGCAAATTTCCGGACCAATTGAACCACCATGAACCTTAACTGTTGCAGAAGCCTAAAAATTGAAATGAGATACCTGTATTAGAAGGTAAAATTTGACCTGGTGGTTGCATTTCTGACACTCTAACATTGAGTTATACCGAGACTCAGATGGAGAGCGAAGGTTACAATTATATGTATGTGTACTGATGCCTATGCGCCAGTCACAATATATCATTCTCAAATCATTAATAATTCATAAGAAAACACATAGGGTAATAAACGTCCTTATTACACGATTGTTTTCTTTGATGTACCGCGGGCTTTATCTAGCATAAAGACCATGAATACTAATTAGATAAGAAATGAAGGAAAAACTAAGGGAAATCTTTGTCCAAGGTGGATAAAATGGACAAAATTTTGTTGGAAAACCTCCTCACTCGTGAAATAAGTCAGATAAAGCCCTCGAACGTCGGGATTTATGCTATATAAAGCCCTCGGACGCTGCGCGTCCTCGGGTCTTTATATAGCATAAAGCCCTCCTTCTCGGGCTTTATCTCTTACATAAATTAAGACAACTTTCTCCTCAAATTTCTCTTAAAATACTGGTTCGTTTGAGAGCTATATCATACAATCGAAACTCGAAAGGCGTTTATTATCTGATTCGAAAACTCCTCGAAGTTGGTTAAAAAATATCGGCTATATTGCCTCGTTTTACAACACACTTCTTGGTGTTTCAAATCAGATAATAGAGACCTTTAGATTTGAGGACGAAGACGAGTACGAAGACGAGTTTACCATTGCGCATGGTTTTTTTCCATTGTTGTTTCTCCACTGCGCAGAAAAGTTTGTCTTCGTACTCGTACTCGTACTCAATCTAAAGGTCGCTAATAAACGCCTTGTCGTATGTAATATATCATACACGACAAGGCGTTTATTATCTGATTTGAAACACCGAGAAGTGTCTGCCTCGTACCCAGGCGTCTCAATCCTTGTACGGAGAAGTGTGTTGAAAAACGAGGCGATAGCCGAGTTGTTTTAACCAACTTCGAACCAACTTCGGTTTTTAATTTATACAGTAACTATGGGTGGCCACCGCGAAATATTCCCGGCTTCATAGTTACTATATAAATTAAAAACTATCGACAACTGATTCATTTTAGGATCTTAAACGATCAGAGATAGATAGTCTCAGTCGCCTATAGTAAAACTATATAGCGTGGTTCCTTCAACTCTTCAAGATGGCCGCCGCGAAATATTCCCGGCTTCAATTTTTCGCAGCATCCAAACAATAGTGGGGAACAAGACTGACTAACCGAGGTTAATATATGAGGTTTTTATTATATGGCTCTTTTCAATTTCGCACATTTCCTCAATTTTTACGCAATTTTCTAAAACTTTTCAGTTGTTTTATAATGACCGGTCTTTGCGGATTTGTAAATAATAATAATAATAATAATAATAGACGTATTAGGAGCATTATACAATAGTCTCAATGCTCTTACAACAATATATTCTTAATGTTACTAAAAAAACTAATTATAGTTTCATTATAAGATAAAGCCTATTACATATGTTACCACTATGAACAAAAAACTATTAATTTTAAAAAAGAAAAGTCTTAAGTGCTGACTTAAAACTACTTAAAATATCAATGCTCAAATATCAAACGACGTGTTTGAGAAAAATATGGTGGTCGAAGTTGATTCGTTGCGGTACGTAACAAGGCCTATACTATAGGTTCTGAAAAGGATAACGTGGATTGTTCGGAGCAAAATCATGGCGCGTGTGTCTACAGCGAGTACAGTTCGATGAGTTTTATTCCAAGTTAATTACTGAACGCACGCGCACAAGATCAAATTGAAGCACGCGTACTGTCGTCAGCATACGTAGGGTGCTTCGTTTACTTGCGTGTGAAGACCAACCGTTTTTGCGCGAGCTTGAAAAACAAACGTTAAAAATCTCGGTATAGACAATCCGGTATTTCACTAAATATTATTTAGATGGCAAAAAGGATACTTGGAGTTTCTCAGATTCCAATAGAAGAACACTTTACCGACCACTTTGAGAAGTATCCCGTTCAAAATCGTACAGGAAAAAATGAAATACGAAATAATTCGCGGAGCACTTCAGTGCACGTTCAAACAGTTTCACGTCACGTAAAGACCGCTCAGTAACCAATTTGATTTCAGAAAAGCTGCGTTAAGATCGCCGCTCAGGAGCCAAGCCATATAATAATATCTCATAATACAACCATGATTATCTCATATAAATATCATGCATGAACAACTATATATCAAATGCTTCTAATTTGCAGTAAAATTTAAGACAAATTTGCATCTAGAAGAATAAATTATACTCTAGCTGAATTAGAATTGGCCAATAAGATTATAGAATTGACCAGCCGATCCTCAGGACAATTTTCACTGACCTTTCACCGTTAAAGTGCATTCCTAATTCGGAGTTTGTGGATTTTACATATTCCTAATCTTTGGGTTCTACCAGGGTCATCACCTACCTATACTATCAAGTGTTGTGATTGGTTGATTAAAACAATAAAACAATAGAATCAACCACAAAGAAACCAATGTCCTAACCTAACCACTTTTGTTCCATATAGCCAATCGCAAAACCTGTTCATTTTAGGTACGTATTTACTCTTCTACCAAGAAGAAATGTAATATATCTTATCTGCGCATACTGCCACCCTTATTGACAACATTACTCTTCTACCAAGAAGAAATGTAATATATCTTATCTGCGCATACTGCCACCCTTATTGACAACATATTTACCAATCACTCAGATAATTATTCATTAATTATTATTCACAGACATTTCTGATCATTTGCCAATATTTTGCATTACTCATGAACAGTTCAATGACACAGATAAAGACACATATATTGTCTTCCGTGACAAAAGTGCAGCGAACGTAGCCCAATTTCGTGACCTCCTAAGTAACATATTTTGGCACGATCTTCATGAACCCGAAAAACGCTTATTTCCCTGAAATTTCCCTGCTAAAGTTGATTTACTATTCACGGGAAATTACGTCAAAGCAAGGACACGTTTAGACATTGTACACTAATTCAACAGTGAAATACAAAGAAAGTTTGACTCTGAACTTTAAACAGACCTGTTTAGAAAAAAATTCGCTCAATTCTCAAACTTTCTTTGTATTTCTCAAAGCATTAATAATTCATGAGCCAATTAGCCAATTAAATCACTTTATTTTATCAGGTCTTCGCTGATCCTCAACTGAACAGAGTCTGTTAATTTTCTGAATAAATTTTACACACCCTCGTGAGTTCAGTCCCATGCGGGTTTGTTCTCAAATGCGTTTTAAGTAAACATCCAATTAAATCCGTGTTCGATTGAGAAGCCATATAAACAACTCGTTTATCGTGTTTCATCAGGGGATTCAAACACTCGAAAACAATAATTCTCGTGTTTGGATCCCCTGATGAAACACTCAAACTCGTTGTTCATATATTACTTCTCAAATCATTAATAATTCATGAATTATCATAGCCAATCCATGAACGTATACCACATCACATGCATGAGTTTTGATACCCAATGAAAACCTGTAGGAAAATCCCTAGTGAACTGGATCACATTTCTTAATCTACATATTAAAATAAAATCGCTATGGGAGCAAATCGCTATAGGAATACTCGTTTGAGAAGCTAGATCAAACACTCGTTTGTCGTGTTTCATCAGGGGACTCCAAACACTCGAAAACAATAAAAACCTCGGGCTACGCCCTCGGTTTTCATTTGTTTTCTCGTGTTTGGAACCCCTGATGAAACACTCAAACTCGTGTTTGATCTATTACTTCAGTATTTCTGAATCAATGTGCAATGTTTTTGCGTGTCCCTGACGACAAGATATTCCCCAAACCCCGGATAGGCACTTTAAGTGTTTTTATCATGTAAATAAATAAAATATAAATAAATAAATAAAAACCTGTATTGCTTCACATTTGGCTTTGTATTTGTCTTCAAGTTCTTTCAGTTTCATTTCGTTATCATCAACAAGCGTTTTCCACTCTTCACTCTTAAATGCATCTGGATACAGAAATTTGAATTTGAATAAAATGATGTTAACAATGATGGATAAAACACTAAAAAACCGCAACACAATTTTTAACCACGATCCTTGTACTGACAATGCTATCAATGAAAAAATGAACGCGATCAATAGGTTTACATAACTGGGGAGCAAGATTCGTTTTCTCTAGAAAAACAGCTCAAATTCCGGCTACCATTTTGCCTGGGCACCTCTAGCTTTTGATTTTTTTTGTACCATACATACAAAAACATACACGTGAAAAGAACCAATTCATTGGTACTAACCCAGACGTCTCTCTAGTCGGTTTATTCGCATTCGTTGTCAGTGCTTCCAATCTCGCGCTTTTAGCGCTCGCTTTGCGCGCGTTTTCCACCCATAAAATGATATGGCTAAAACAGTACAGGCAGCTAAACCTCTTGAAAATTGCGCGGGTTTCCGCACGAAAATGAAACGCGCATAAAATAGCATCTACGACAATCAATAATGGCTTCTCTTTACATTTCCCCCCTAACCTGGATAGAAATTGTACGGTTAAAACTTACAGGGAATTTTTGCGAAAATTGCGTTGCCGTAAGAAAATACAATTTCCTCGCCTTGCGAGAAATAGGACTGAGCACGAAGTTAGACGGCAGCCAAAAAAACATAAAAACAACATGGCGTCTGAGAAAGTCAAGCTCCTCGTGGGATGGAACATGGATAATTGTGTAGAGCATAAACAGAGTAAACAGAGATATTTCATTCTTATAAGTGGGAAAATGCTTATATGTTTCTCATTTCAGTCGGAGGGGCACGATTTATAATAAAGACTTATTAACCGAGTGCGAGGTCTGTACGGAAAACGATATTTGCCTGGGGTTTTCGTGTACGAGGTTTGTGCGACAAAACAGAATAAATATACTTTCCGGTACAGACCGAGAAAACGAGGTTAATAAAGTAATTATTATATGGCTCTTCAGATGCTGCCGTTTAGTACTTTACAGTGTACAGTACGTTTCGCTAAAAGCAATAATGATGTTCCAGCGCACTTATTTAATGCTCGGTATTTTCAATGAAAATGCCTAGCTCTCTTTTATTTTCATTTACTGCAAGTCAGACATTTTCCCGCCAAAAAAGCGTATTGCCCTCTCAGCCTATAGGCTAACAGGTCAATATCGTAGATTCCGGACCTCTCAGTAACCAATCAGCGAGCGTTAATTGGCGTACAGATCTGAAAACGAGCTCAGCCAGATGATAACAAATTACCTATGATTGAAGTTGGGAGCGTGTGGGCGAGCACAACCTCCTTGATACTATTGCGTCTCCGCTAGCACAACAGTGCTACCATGAGATATTGATTCCTGTCATTTGTTATCATGGAATATAATTTTAGGTTAATAAATGTTCACATTTGCCAAAAAACGATGAACAACAAACATTCTATCACAAGAAATGTAAGCTCTAAAGCAGCCGAAACTTTGACACCATTGCCCAAAGCTTTATGTGCCAAAAAACGATGAACAACAAACATTCTATCACAAGAAATGTAAGCTCTAAAGCAGCCGAAACTTTGACACCATTGCCCAAAGCTTGTTCTCAATGAGCCGCGATCTCATTTGATGTGAAGTCAAAGACTCAGCGCGTAGCAAGTTTGGTGTTCGTGTTTGGCTGGTCGTGGCTAAAAGGGATGATCCAAAAGTACCTTTATTGATCCTAACCTACTAACCCTAACCCTAAAATGGATCTAGAAAGGTCCTTTTGGGTCATCCATTTTAGCTAACACCTGTATGGCTTGCTTCCCAAAGCAGTCTTAATAATTATATTAATTAAAATAATGTTTCTATTCTTTAGAAATGTTTTTGAATATTTTAAAAATAAAAGCGTGGTATTTATTTTCCCCTAATATTTTAGACACAAACGTTATATTTTCCACTCCAGTTTTGATTTTACCAATGACGCCACTGGAAAGTTTTGCATTGGCTACACAAACGGGCTTGAACACCTCTCCTAGCAGCTAGTTTAACAGGTGGTACTAACAGCAGTAGATTGTGCGTCCGTTGCAGGACACCAACAACCAATTGAGAGCTTTGTCAGGATCAATCCGGATTGATCAGTATATAGTGAGTAATTGGCACAGCACCATCTTGATATATGTCTTCAAGGTCCTGATTCAGAGCACATTGTATCGGTATAGATCACTTGGCGGAAGAGCATAGTTCCGTCGAACGGACAGCAGGTCGTTTACATACTGTACAATGTGAATTAGTATCAGTCCTTAAAGTTGGATCCTGGTCAAAGATTCCCATGAGTAAATAATGTTTACTTCAGCTGTACCAGGATTAAGAAAATTAAAACTTGTTCAAGAACCTCTGAGCATGGAAACCAGTGTAAAATCAAATGTCCTTATCCAAGCATTTAAATGCGCAAAAAGCGCTACTATGACATTCAATCTTAATTTTCTCAGTCCTTAACAGTTCTTCATTCCTTACCACACAGACAACATTTTCATCACTTGCAATGGCTGTTGTCCAATTGTTAACTTCCTCAGTACTTTTGCATTTTTTTTCTGCACCTCTCCAGTGGGTTCACGCCAGAGTCATCAAGGAACGATTTTTCAAATGGGGGGCAAAGTAAATGTGACGAAACCCTTTTAGGGGGTCCGGGTATTTCTCCCCCAGGACATTTTACATTTCTATGGCCTCTGAAATAGCATTAACTGCATTTTGGAGAGCATAAATTAACAAAATGTAAAGGCCTTGGTTGCAGACCACAAGCTTGTTGGTAATCGTTATACTTGTTATATCAACAAGTATTGGGTGGATTGTCTCAACAATGCCCTATGGTTCTGCACATATATCAAGTTGCAACAAACTTGCTGGCTGCAACCTTGTTAAGCCTTGACAAAATAAACAGTTTACTGCCAATTAACTGTTAGCAGATTGATGCAAGCCTACAGAAAATACAGTATATACATCCTCCAACAAAGCTTGTGTAGCTATATTAATTATTTAGGCATGGCTGCAAGAATAATTGGTTCTTAAAATTAATTAAGGTACATGCACTTACTATATTCTTGGATTGATCAAAATTTCAACAAAAGCTTAGTAATATACTAAAGTTTATCCAAACAAAATGAAAAATATAAATATAAAGTATCAAACATTTCAAGCCTGTATAATTTAATTATAAATATAAGATCTGGGACTTGTTGGACAAGCTGTGCATGCTTTTATAATAGCGTCATTTTTGGCTTTCAGAATATTCCATTTTTAATTTTTTTTAGTGAAATAAAACATACAGTAATTACTTTTTCAAAGTATACTTTATATTCTAAAATAAAAAAGAAAATTTGGAAAAATGTGGGGGGCACATGCCCACAGGGGCGTCCGTGCAGGGTGTGTGTGAATTGGTTGGTAAAACGCGGAGTCGGTCGGTAAAGCCTGGCATCGTCGGTAAAACCGATTGGTCAGACCGGTAGTTGGGAAAACCTTGTAATAGTTAAGGCTGACGGTAAACTGTTCGTCATATTAGATCGTTGGTAACATTGACTTCATCGACTGTTTATAAACTTTGTCGGTTGTATAAAATTGGATTTATATGAAATGTAATATTGTTACCATTGCAATGGGTTAATGTTAAGTTAATATTCCTCCCTTTTCCCGATTTCCGATCCAACCTAGTAACAAGGTAACTGTTACCGGTACGTACAATGCAATGGAAGAAAATCTGCGCCCATGTGTAATTCATCGGTAAAACTAAGACGATACACCCTCCATCCAAAATGGTCACGGCCACACCACTGCATGCCCACCATTAGCACCCCCCTGGCTCCTATGGCACTCAGACCCTTTGTTTGCATTCTTTTGACCAATTTGGGGCTGCTGTTTTTCTTAGCTTTCTGTTATGTGTACTGGTACAGTAGATATCCCAATCCCCAAATAAAATCATTTTCATTAAAAATGTTCTGAGTAAATGTTGTTGTTGCTGAACTTTGCACTTTGAATCCTCAGACAATCGTAATTGTTGTTTTGAAGTTGAAAAATGTAACAGAGTTTTGTTGACACAAAGGGCACCTTGTCAAGGTGACCAAATTATAATGGTTCATAGCAAGGACTAAAATACAAAAATTTCCAGTTGTGTCATTGGTAAAATCAAAACTAGCTGGGAAAATAAAAAGTTTGAGTGTCTAAAATATTAAGGGAAAAATACCATGGTTTTATTTTTAAAAGCTTCAAAAACATTTCTAAAGAATATAGAAACACATTTTACTTTCTTTGTTGTTTTCTAATTCACTGCAAAATAGGCAAAATAGGCAATTTCAGAATCTGCAAACACAAAAATTTCCTTGCTTGGCAGCCACTAAAAAGTTTCCCCTGAGGTTTGTATTTTATTTAAAGACCCACAAGCCTCGTTTCTATGCAAAGTCAGCCATTTATGAAAAACATCTATACATCAAGTTCTCATGACACTACTTGAAAAATTACAATAATATTAGGGACCGGTCAAAAAGTAAGTGTTAGCTAGGGTGGGCCAGAGGGAATTTGGATGGGTCATGTGCAAATGGATGGGCCATAAAACAAATATAGCTAATTTGCACTCATAAAAGTAATTCATTCAAAATTTATAATAATTATATATTTAAGAAACAAAATTTATAATAATTTATTATTTTAAAATTTATAAAAATTTATATATCCTGTTATTGTTAATAGTTTTTATGATTATCTTACACTGCCGAAGTCACCAAACATTTTAAAATATTTCTAAAACATTTTTCAACAAAAAAACTTCGGCAGTGTGAGATAATCATGAAAATGATCTCTTTGTGTTTCTCTGACGATGATTCTGTAATAGAGTTACTGTAATCTACGAAGGTATATGGTTGTATTGCAATTGATGTACTTCAAATATTACATTCTTCGATTGCAAATCAATTTTATCTATTGGTTTTAGTTTATGGAGAAAGTGACGTTGGTCTGTTCGCATCAGGCTTGGACTGCAGGCCATTGTGCCATCTTGTGCAAGAACAATGGCTAGCTATTCTTCTGGCTCAACCAGCCATTGTTCTGGCAAAAGATGGCACAATGGCCAATCCAAGCCTGGTTCGCAGTGATTGACATAGATGTATAACACTGGTGGGTCATGAAACGTTTTCAATAATCAAGTTTCTTAGGATGGGCAACCAATTTTTTTTAGTAAAAAGCATTTTCCCCTCCGGCCCCCCTAGCAGTTACTTTATGACCGGTCCCTTAAATGTCTAAATGACAAGATTTTTGTTGACTGAAACATACGTGGAAAGGATGGCAGGTGGAGCTCATGGCAGTGAAAGACTACAATCATATCGTCCTTGTGGTGCATGTTATCCACATACCCTAAAAATTAAATTAATAAAAACATAGAAATATAATGTACATGAGTAATAATGTTAGCAGAGCCATGCAGATGCCTGCACAAAGGCAATGCTGGTGATTTATGCTAGATTTGAACAGATTGAGGATGGGGGTTAGGGTTAGCTCCCCAGCTAGGCAGGGGGTTGGGTTGGATCACAGTTTTTTTGGAGGCAGGGCAGTGGCTATGTGGGGATTGGTTTATGCACATATCAATGTTAAGCAGGAGGGCCGGGGTGAGGCCGGGCATACCCAGGGGATTTGGCACATGATTGATTCCCATGGTGGTGCAATTTGATCAGCTCAGAAGGCAACGTGGCGGAGTCAGATGAGCGTGAACAAGAGAACAAAGTTTTAATATATAAGAGGGGGGATTTGATCTCATTTGAGTATTGAATAAGTTCCTAGGGACCGTGGAATATTTGACAAAAAATTTAAATTTCAAATCAAATCATCTGGGTATGCCTAGCCTGCAATGCAGGGCCTCACCCCCTCCTGCTTAACATTGATAGGTGCATTAGTTATATAATATATGTTACAATTTACATTAACGAGGTGAAGACTGGGTTGACATGATCCATGCAAGCCGTAACAATACATTTTGTACGGCCAGAGAATACGTTTAAATTGCACAATTGACAAAACGTTTCTACTTACATTGGAAAGCACGTTCACTGTGCTCACTAGCATCAACTGGTATTAACACGATTCTCTTCTTTTCCTCTGCCATTTTCTACAGAACTTATTGTGTGACCAAACTATTGCATATCTCGGGTTGCGCAACTTCGACATCCGTCAAAAGTAGGCGGCGATCAGAAATCGCGTTTCGGGTTTTCTCTGACTAAGCCCCCACCCCCCTTTCAACAATACATGATGTTACAGAGTCTGTAGTGTTAATTCCTTTCGATTGAGCTAGATAGTAATAAAATAATTGTTATCAAAATATTTTACTTTTATTCATCATTCCTATGGTCTCTGTCTACAGAACTTAGATATTGTGACAAAAAACAAGATTTTTTTATCTATTCTGTATTTCTGTCTGCAGTCTGTATTTTTTTCCACACTGTCAAATGGTCCTGGGGACGAGGTTGCCCCCTCCCTGTGCGCATCAAAATGACATGTTCTGCGTCGGGATAAAACTTATTTCGACATCAGGCTAAAACCACAATAGACATTTGCATATTTCTATTTACACTTGCAAATTCTTATACTGATGTTATGAATTGAAATAAGTTTTATCGACGCAGAACGCGTCATTTTGACGCACGGTTGACATTACGCGAACTGGCTTGGATCAATACTGATCAGTGGTCCCCCCTGTTTAATAGAGGAAATACGGGAATTAAATTTATGGTAAGTATTTGACCGATTTCTCGGAAATCGCTTTCCGCCATGGGAAATGATCTTCGAATCCCTAACCAAATACAAATCTTAACATTAATCCTAACCCTAAATCTAACGAACAAATTTTTCGGAGACGCGCGATTTCTGACGTGTCAACTTTTGACGGATGTCAAAGTGCGCTACCCGATCTTCTCAGGCTATAGAGTTAGCCACGTTTATTTATATTAAAGGCTTCACGAGATGTTGCCGTCGCATTTTAACGTCATGGATCTTGGTGTTTTTGCAGGCGTTATCGTGATCGTTCTGCTCGTGACACTGTTCTTCTTACTTGACTTCGTAAGTACACCATTTATTTTAGCGTATATCTCCAGCACAGTGGGATCGAGCATAATTGTTCTTTGAATCTTTTTACTTTAAAACCGCAGAATGCCAAAACGCGTTGTTCCTCCCTGCCTGGTATTGACTCCACAGACCCAGAGTAAGTGTATTATAATGTAGCTTAGCTAAACTAAAGCTTTAGTTGGACAACCGTGGTTGGATTTAATTCCAAATCAGTCGCCATAAGAGCCTGCTCGCAGGCTAATTTCCGGGTTATAAGGTTCCAAATATATTATACAGAACAATAGACAAAATATAGGCGGTCCGAAGGCATGCGCACCCCCGGCAAATTTTTGAATTAGCGCGGCCAGTTTTCAGGGAATTATAAGGAGAAAAAATCATAAAATTTTACAATCTACTATAATTACACTGAAGCTTTCATATGTGCACAGCTTTTCTTATTGAATATTATTGTGGATGTTTTAATTGTTTTTAATAAAATCTTCCTATATTGTGACCCTCCATGGGAAAACATACCTTATCGAAATTGCGTTCAAAAGCCGTTGGCGTTCGAACGGTGTCGTGAAAAATTCGAACGGCTAGCTATAGCGTTCGAATGGCTAGCAAGTCGCGTTCGAACGCTTGTGTGCGGCGTTCGAACGGTTGGAAGTTGGCTAGTCAGGGCTCGAAATAGAGAAAAAATATGGCCTGACAGTCTAATTTTTTTGGCAGGTCAAATAAATTTTTGCCTGCCATTTTTATTCTTGAACTGCCAAAATGGTCATATCTACTATTGAAGAAATTAATGTTTTCTTGACATGCATTTTTATTATTTTTGTAATTGCCCTACCAAACTGGTCTATTTGACTACAGTACCAAATTTCAACTCGAATATAAATTTATTTAGACAATTAAACGATCCAGATTGTTAGTAAGCGCCTGCAGTCGAGATCGTAACGGATCGTGAATTATCGTAAACACAAATACGAATCGAAGAGAACTATCATTTAAAATATCTTTCACTTACTTGACTTTGTATTTTAAAATCCACTAGTGATCATTGTTCAAATGAAATGAAACATATCTATAGAATTTCGCCTGCCATATTATTTTTGACTTGGCAGTTCAAAATTTTTTTCGCCTGCCATCTCACAAATATGGCCTGCTTTTGGCCATTGGCAGGCCGCTATTTTGAGCCCTGCTAGTGCCTACAAGCGTTCAACCTTGCATCCAATTAAACGTTCATCAACAAGCATTTACATAACCAAACTGTCAAACATAATCGTAAGCGTTCTTCGCGACGGTTCACGGCAGGCTATTCAGGTGTCAGAATCATCGGATTTGGGATTCGTGTAACTGAGAAGGATATTCGCTGACAACAGTAATTTGAGACTATTTATTTCACCTCATCTGTCTGTCCTTAAGCTTTCACAGTTGTTTTTGCCACAATTTGGCAAACCTATGGGCAAACGCACATCCTTCTTTAAATATAGGTTTTCTAAGGAGATCAAAATATAAATTTACAAAGACGCTTTTCGGAATGTTCGCAAACCAAAGAAACAAACATCCGGTGTGAGCATAGTGATGTTGACAGCCAATGAATGTGCACGCAGCTGTACAGCATTGCCTGTAAATGTATGAGTGTAGATCAGATCATTCGGTAATAAAGTAATTTCTGATGATATAAAAGATTGAAATGAAAGAAACGCGAGAGCCAGCGACGCATGCGGAGGCATTCTACTACATGGTACTGGTACTGGTACTGGTTTTAGCAGCATTCAAACGTTCTATTCAGCCGTTCGAACGGTTCTAATCAGCCGTTTGAACGGCGTTTAGCAGCGTTCGAACGGTTGTAGTCAACTGAATGGCGTTCGAACGCGTTCGAACGGCGTTTTCAAGGCGTTCGCGAAAACGATAAGGTATGTTTTCCCATGGAGGGTCACATATAATGTATATTAATCTTTCTTGCAATGCCCCCACACTTTAGGTTTCGTGGGGGCAGCTGCCCCCACTGCCCCCTTGCTTCCACTGCCCTTGACAATAGATATGTAGTATGTTATATATTATATACCTTGTTCATTAAAAACCGCACCAACCTCATACCCAGGCTTTTCACCTGCAGCCTAGGTACTAGCTACTCTGACCTTCCGAATAAGCGTAGGGCAAAATAATAGTATAGATCGAGTGTAAAAATCCAAAGCAATCAATAATAGTATAGAGCGGAATAATAGTATAGAGTGGAAAATTACCCAGACGTCAATAATAGTATAGAGTGGAATAATAGTATAGAGTGGAAAGTAAACATCCCCAGAAGTCAATAATAGTATACAGGTACACTATAGAGCGGAATAATACTATCATGTTAAGTACAGTACGTTCTAGCTTTTTATGAAACAATGGGAGAAACATAAGATCAATAAAGCTGTTATTGTGACAAGTTTACTGAAGTTTACGAATTCAAGATGGCGGAGCACTTTTGTTTGTTTTTGTTTTGTGGAGCGAATACAGTATGTATATTTCTTACTTGGATATTAAAGGGTTTGGACAAGGGATTTTCTCAGCATGCAATACGTACAGAAGTGGTGAACTTATGGAAATTCCTAAATTTAGTAATTGTACAGGCCCGCGAATAAGACGTATAGAGTGGAAAATGCCTAAAATTAATAATAGTACAGTTCTGAATAAGGCCACAATGCCATATAGAGTGGAAGATTTCTTTGAAATAAATAATCATACATATACGATTATTCAGAAGGTCAGAGTATGTTGAAACAGCGCTTGATTTTCTGAATAAATTTTTAAAGTTGTTTTTTTCAAAATTAAGAATGATCCCATACAATTTTGCTTCTCCGTCCCGTACGGGACGCAAAATGCTCATTGGCTAATTTGCAATGACGTCATGCGATATTTGTTAACGAACAAAACAAATGCAACACGGCCGAAATGTTTGATAATGACAACAGAGAACGTATTCTAAAAGATGTTTTGAACAGTGCTGTCGTTGTATCTCCTCTTAGAAGTATCGTAGACGAGCAAGTTGAAGAGGCTAAGGCGTAGACTAAGGAAGAGTACTCTTCACGCGGTGTGCTCGGTTTCAGTGTTTTCTTCGTACTCATAGCAATCAGCTTCGCAATTTATAAATATATGTTGACAGTTAGTAAAAGGGTCAAATTACGGAAAGTTCATCAGAAACAATTGCTTCGTTCTATTTTAAAATCCATTTAATTTGATAACTATCAACAAGTACACACAATATAAACCTTCGACATTATATTTAAAGAGATTTTAGAGCAACCTTGTTTCAAAAGTGAACGGGTATTCTATAATTGCTCCAAAACTTGCACTCTCGACAGAATTTCACCCTCGAATCCTCGCTTTTTTTGCGTGCAGGCTCTCCCTCCCAAATTTTCCGCCCTCCCCTTCCCGGGAGAGCCTGCACGCAGGCTATAATTTCCATCGCAATCAAATGCGTTCAGGAACGCGACGCGTTCTGGACGAGAATGCAGCATTAGGTTATTTCTAGCAGTACTGTACTGTATCTGACAATAACGGATGTTGAAGTGTTTGTTTTGGTGAATATGGGTAAACCGAAAAACATACATGTAAGTTAAAAAATCTCTGTTATTTTCTCATCTACAGTTAATTATAGCCATCATCCACTGGCACGGAATTCACAATCTTTGTATGAAAAGTAAATAATGGCACATAATTATTCAATTTTGTAGGCGTGTGAAAAAGAGCCTGCTTGAGTCATTCAGGAGTTTTATTTATAGAGCGCATCTGTTTTTCTCAGGGCGAGGCCTGCAGGTTACAAATAAACAAAAACCTTTGTTAAATTTACCCAACATGGCGGCAATGACGTAAAATGCACACAGCAAGAATTGTGTGCTATAGTAGTATAATCAGAAGATTGCCAGTGAACCAATAGGAAACTAGTTCACTGTTTTATAATTTTGCGAGGAAAGATATTATATGATTCGACGATCGCCCGTGTATTATCTACAGTATCTACTCCCAGCTCTCCCATTAACTACAATCACACTTTCTATATAGTTATTACGTAAGCTGGCATATGCTGGCAGGCTGACAACATTTCTTAAGCACCCAAGTAACTTAATTGGCAACTGCTGGCTATATCGACTTAAAATGCCCAGTCATTATCAGTTCAAGTGAGGCAGGTTTTAAATGTATTCTTGATGTACGTCTCCCGACCTGAAGAACGAAATTTTGATTTTGAAAACTTTGTCAACTACATTTTACTGTACCTACATATATTTCTCAGTGATCACCGCAAGTTATGTAAACAAATTTAAGTTATAAAGTATATTTTTATTTATATTTATAATTGATGAGCTCACTCACTGCTTCCTGCATGCGTGTGATGTTGGAAATCATAGCAAAATTGGTATCTTTATCATTTTTCTGGTGCTTCCCAAGTGGCTTAATTGAGTGTGGGTGATTTTGATGTCTAGATTTTTTACATTTTCCTTTATTATTGTTTATAATCTTATATGTTTCATACTCGTGTCCTAAGTGTCCTTTCTAATTTAACTGAAACAATTGTGTTAATTTGTTGTATAAGACCATTGGGACTATTGTAAAATGCTCCTAAAATATCTTTATTATTTAATTAAATGTGTTTTTTTCTCTGATGCCACCAGCAAAGGAAATTTTGAAGATATACAGGATGCTGGTAGCCTGCATGAGTTTCTTGTAAATTTGCACGAGGAATATGGTCCTATAGCAAGCTTTTGGTGGGGCGAAAAACTTGTGGTGAGTTTTGGAACACCAGAGATGTTCAACGAAGTGAAGACTGTCTTTGATAGACCAAGTACGTTACTAATACTGTTTTTTTGTGTATCAACATTACTATGAATCAAGACAAAGATAAAATGTTAATATTTAAAAAATACCTTTTTCATTTTATTATCTTTTTTCATTCTTTTTTCATTTCTTTTTATTATCTTTTTTTCATAGAATATAATTACTACAGTATACAACATAACGTGTATTATGTACAACATATAGCGAGTATTGCATCATAGCGAGCATTGCGTACATCATGACGAGTATTACCTGTATGGTAAAACATAGCTACATCATAACCAGTGGCGAAGCTGGCTGTAGCAACTGGTCATGCTATGTTAATTTATAAACATCTGCATATTTTAAAAACAATATATTTCTAAAGATCTGAATATGTAAATCGTTTCAAAATTTGCATAGCATGACCACTTCGCTACTGATCATAACGAGTATTACGTACAACATAGTACTGTAATTGCGTACGTCATAGCAAGTATTGCGTACATCATAGTGAGTATTGCGTACATCATACTGAGTATTACGTACATCGTAGTGAGTATTACGTACATCATACATGTAGTGAGTATTGCGTACATCATAGTGAGTATTACGTACATCATAGTGAGTATTACGTACATCATAGTGAGTATTACGTACATCATAGTGAGTATTACGTACATCATAGTGAGTATTACGTACATCATAGTGAGTATTACGTACATCATAGTGAGTATTACGTACATCATAGTAAGTATTACGTACATCATAGTAAGTATTACGTACATCATAGTAAGTATTACGTACATCATAGTGAGTATTACGTACATCATAGTGAGTATTACGTACATCATAGTAAGTATTACGTACATCATAGTAAGTATTACCTACATCATAGTGAGTATTACGTACATCATAGTAAGTATTACCTACATCATAGTGAGTATTACGTACATCATAGTAAGTATTACGTACATCATAGTGAGTATTACGTACATCATAGTGAGTATTACGTACATCATAGTAAGTATTACGCACATCATAGTGAGTATTACGTACATCATAGCGAGTATTACGTACATCATAGTAAGTATTACGTACATCATAGTGAGTATTACGTACATCATAGTGAGTATTACGTACATCATAGTAAGTATTACGCACATCATAGTGAGTATTACGCACATCATAGTGAGTATTACGTACATCATAGTGAGTATTACGTACATCATAGTAAGTATTACGTACATCATAGTGAGTATTACGTACGTCATAGTGAGTATTACGTACATCATAGTGAGTATTACGCACATCATAGTGAGTATTACGTACATCATAGCGAGTATTGCGTATATCATAGTGAGTGTTGCGTACAACATAATGATTATTACATAAAAATAAAGAGTACTGTATTGCGTATAGCTAGCGATTATTGCGTACATGATGACGCATATTTCGTAGAATACGACGTATATTACAAACAATATGGTGTGTTGTTGCGTACAACATGACGTATTATTGCGTGTAGCACGACGTAATTGCGCACATCATAACGTGCATCGCGTGCAACAAGCTTAATCTGGGCGTGAACATTAACTGTATAACTCCTGCCACATAGTACATACCATGCATAACGATGCTCGCGCTAGCGAAATTACCAGTGATGTAGACCTTATGCATCATCATGTTTGTACTGTCCAACACTAATATTACTTGTAGTTGGTCGTTTTATTGTACATTTGAATAAATCTTGTTCTACAGTGAAATTCATAATCAGCGAACAGCCTAAGGGTTTTTGTTCCTATGTGGGAACTTTTCTCTGAAATAAAAGTGTCTGCATAGTACAGGTTTTATAGGATTTGCAAATCGAAAACTCTAAAAGGTTGTTGTACTACAGAACTAGTCTGTAGGAGGTCTAACGTTTCCAGCGAAGTCCCTTCATTAGATCTGTTACACACTATTTTGGTAATACATGTTGGGAATTGTGTCAAAAGGAGATAATTCCATGTAATTGTTATTTATAGGATTAGGAAAACAAATGACGCACATAGTTTAATTAGTTAGTTTTGATGACAGATGAGATATAATTGATAAGAAATATAGTATAGAGCGAGGTATAGAGTTGATTTCGAACGAGACTGTGAGACTGTGAACATTTGAGTGATTTTGAGAATTGTTGGATCGAACACAGACTTTTAGTCTTATTTCCAACAATACACTGTAAATTTTAGGGAGCAAAAATTGCACCAAATAGTGGGGCTAACCAGGACCGGATTAACGACTTTGTAGGCCCAGGCCTCCAGTGACGACATATTTCTAGGGGGGTTGGAGGGGTATGCGCCCTGGAATTTTTTTAATTTTGGGCCTCCGAAATATCATTTATTGCATTCTGAAGGCACTTTTGAGGAAAATATATTTGCTAATATCTGCTATTACTGTCGAAAAATGATCAGTTATAGAGGAAGATTATTTTTTGCTTCAAGGATTAGGTAGCCAACTAGCCAAGGTAGGGATTAAGTACACTGTACACAAAACTGAATCTTTACGACTTTACCTATTGCTGACCATCGTTTATAAAATATATAAATATAAAGAAAAAATGTAATAATTTCGGTAGGCCCCATTAACTTTTGTAGGCCCTTAAGGCACAGTGCTTATAGTGCCTATTGGATAATCCGGTCCTGGGGGTAACTAGTTTTTTATGCCTAGTTTTTATGAATAAATTAAACGGGGGCTGTTAAAAATTACACCAAATGTGGGGTAAAAATTAATAACTCCTCTTCAAGGATACTTTTCTATACCGTTTTGTTGTTTCTCTTGGCTTTGCATATTTACCCCCAACCAGGATAATTCCATGGTTTACCTTTTGCACAGCTGGTCATGCACCCATCCACTTTGCTAAACTTCACAGGGCCGTCGCGAAGGATGGGCGTGGGGGTGTGATCCCCCCCCCCCCCCCAGCAAAACTAGTGCTGTCGGCAAATAAAGGATTTGTCGGCAAATGAAACCTTTGTGGGGTTTGCTAAATAACCGCTAATCCCAAAACAACTTAGATCCTAACCCCTCACCTAATGAGTTTTCTAACCCTAATCCCCCGTTTTAAGTGTCTTCCTAACGTTGATGTGACTGCTGACCAACAAGATTTCATGCTCATCCTCGATCATCGCCCGGGTTATATAGCAAACCCCAACTTTTGTCGGCAAATCTTTTTTCGGCAAGACAGCAAATTACTGTTCGAAAATCGAAATCACGAGATGTACAGCAGAGGAAGTGAAGTGTGATGTACGCCAGGCCTTTATATGCTATTCTTTTAGTTAAACCCCACTTTCATTGACCCCCTAGAAGCCAATATACCGATAGTTCCATCTTTCCTGTGAGTCCGAGTTTTTGGTAGTTTGGTCGTTCTTGTCTGGGTTTATTATTTTTGAACGACCACATCCAATGACCACGTCCATTTGTAATTTGTATGCAAAATTAATTCTCACACCCCCTGCTCAATACCCTTCGCGACGGCCCTGAACCTTCATCAGCCTTGCTTAACTTTATATACATCGTGATCAGCCAGTTGATTATCCTATACTGTGCCACTCAAGATGGTTGAACAATGATATTTGCTGTATTTAAATGACTTTTCCTAATTAGCCTAATCTAGCAGTGTTAATTTTCTTTATTTTCTAACACCAAAGTGCATCGTTTGTTCACAAAAAATACCTAAATATCACAGAATATTGGCAATCCTTGCGTGCATGCTTTGTCACTCATTGGTTAAACTTGATCTACAGATCACGTAGATCTGGTTCATCCTATATGTATTATACATTTCATTTCCAGAACTGCTGTTTGAAGCTTTTGCTGGTTTGATTGGTGATAAAAGTATCCAGTTTGCCAATGGTGCAGAAGGCCGCAAGAGACGACAGCTTATGGATGCAAGTTTTAGTCACGAAGCAGTTGAGCATTACTATGAACACTTTATTAAGGTTAGGGTTCTTTAACTTTGCCAACGCTTTCAATCCAAACCCGCTTCAATGGACACGAATAACGACTTGTAATCGAATCTGACTTGCAATCGTGTTCGAAGTATTGAAACACCAGTAAAATAGATAATCAAAATGTATTGGGTGGCAAACGTTGGAGACGAAATAAGAAGTACAGGTAGATATACCACTCATTTTTGTGGCTACTCCCTTTATAATGCGAGTAGCCACTATGTCATCGATTTTTTTCCAGCCGATTAACGATTTCTGAATCGATTTCTGAATCGAAGTGTTTGTTATATATATATATATATATATATATGTATGTATGTATGTATGTATGTATGTATGTATGTATATATATGTATGTATGTATGTATGTATGTATGTATGTATGTATGTATGTGTGTGTGTGTGTGTGTGTGTGTGTGTGTGTGTGTGTGTGTGTGTGTGTGTGTGTGTATCCCTACTTGCACTTTAAGATCATCTATAACCATGAATACGTCTCTAACACAAAACATTGCGTTGCAGATATCTAACGAGGTAGCTGACAAGTGGGCCTCGTTACCTGCAGATGAACATATTCCACTTTCTCAGTTCATGATGGGTATGAGCATCAAAGCTGTTTCAATTTCTACCCTTGGAAGTGACATGAAGGACGCGAAGGAGCTCGTGAAACTAAGAAAGGCTTATCAAACTGTAAGTGGATGCTTTAGTGGATTACAGCATATAGCTGCCGATCCCGATCTAACAAATGTGTGTCTACAAACAAAACTAAAAATGTCTCCCAACACAGATTGTTACCTAGCATGCGAAGCACCCCATGATTGGTTGATACATGGTCACGTGACATACAACAAAACTAAAGTGGATAAGCAGGCAACATTTGTTTACGCGGTTGCACACGAGATGAGGCTGTGACAGTGTACTAAAACCTCCCAAGCTTGCGCACGTGATATTATGCAATTCTATTACTTGTTTACTTCGTCGTTGCGTAGGTATATATATACTTATTTTCTTACAATTCCCACTCATTAATTCCAACTACACGTGTCAAAACGTAGCCTCCTCCGCAGGCAACTCTGTGGCTTCTTTTTTCCGAGTCAAATCGCTTCCAAGGCTGTTTCTATACTTCCCTGCAATCCCAGCCAAAACATTGCTCGCACAGCCTTGGAAGCGATTTGACTCAGAAAAAAGAGTTGCCAACAAGGTTGTTAAGCCATGTGATAACAATGTTGTGAACAAGGTTCTGCCATCAATACTGTTACAACTTGTTAAAGTGCCCCTGACATCAACATTTTTTATTGTCTTATTTGGAAGAACTTTTAAAATGATAAAGTAACTTCTTTTGAAGATTTTCGTTTCTTCGCTTTCTTTTTGAGATATATCAGTTTGTTTGAGATGCAAATGTCCGGAATTTACGTCACACATGCATAATGACTTATTGGAGAAATGTGTGTATCTATTTCATTCTCGAACGAAATCCTTTAAAATCGAGAAGTTTGGTGTTGTGGGAGAAACACGCACACGTGTTATTCACACTTTAGTGTTTTTATTTGATGAACGCAAAGATATATAACATAGTTACTTTATCATTTTAAAAGTTCTTCCAAATAAGACAATAAAAAATTTTGATGTCAGGGGCACTTTAATTGTTCTATCAATTTATTTTCCTGTTCCAACAACCGTGAACAACCGTTGTTGCTTTTTCACAAGATCTATTGACCATTCAATCCAGTCACCAACCGGGACCACATCTCACTCTTTTCCGATTAAATGCCATTTCCACTGCACCACTAATAATTATAATCTTGACTTGGGTTGCTGTGTCTCGTACCCAGACCTCATCGCGGAACTATGTATAGTCGATCTACATTAAAATCACGCTCGATTTTTCATGGATGTCCACAGATTTATGACGTAACTCGTAGATGTTCGTATAATCGCCAGATGCGGAAACTATCTGAATCAAATGTTCGGATAGAACTCGCCAACGGCCTGCATGCAAACAAAATAAAATCTCTTTAGCTACTAGGGCCACGATATTTTGTGAAGAGCCTCGTTCGTCAATCGTATATATATATAACGTGTTCTGCTTTAGTGCTGAACTTCTGGCAGTTTTTAGTTTATCGACTGCTATAATGTCAACTTTTTGTGTTCATATGTACAGTAACTGCATTTTTTTATGCAAGCCTTGTACAGAGAACTATGTTATACAACTATTTTATCTTTATGTTCAAGAATGAACTGCATTTTTATGCAACTGTTGAGGGGTGGTGCCAGGAATTCCCCGACACAGGGGCTAAGGTCCCCGACAGGGGGGCTAACAGGTAGTGGTAATTCTTCTAGGGGGGTCCGCGGGGGCATGCTCCCCCGAGGAATTTTTGATTTTCTTAGCCTCTGAAACTATTTCCTGCATTTTGGAGGCAGTTTTAACAAAAAAATTAAAATAAAAAACTGTGAAAATCATGATTTTATAGTCCGTATTTCCTTACTGTATACGAAACTCTAACAATAATATTCACGCAAAAACTAGACGACAGTGAGCGCGCTAAACAACACAGAGGTGATAGAATTGTGCCAGAGATGAAAGTTGATAACCTGTGACGTTGTTTAGCGAAACGTTTGTTAATGCGTAAAAAAACTTTTATGATTCTAAGAAAACGAGACGAACTTTTTGTGTTTTTTCTTCTTTTTTCTTTTTTTCTTTTCTCTTTCTTTTTTTCTTCCAGTTCGTTCCCCGACAAATTGTTAATTTTCCCCCGACAGGGGGGCTAAGGTTCCCGATGGGGGGCTGTAGCCCCCCCCCCCCCCCCCCCCCTCTGGCGCCACCTTTGCAGTTACATCTGTTGACTTCAATATTAACTGTTCAACTTACATCTGATTCTGTTGACTTACATCTGTTGATTTCAATAAGCTCGCCACTTATTTGTGCTATTTGGCACAATATCGCAACTGCCTTGAATTTTGAGGCAGCACTTTCCTTGCAATAGTAACTTCTAGTTTATTGCATAATTTGTAAACAATGCTCATCTTGGCTCAGTCAGACGAAACCTTAGTGACTACACTGTCGCTGAGCATTTTAATTCAGTAGGCCACTCTGGGATATATATCCGTCACCATCCTCAAAAAATGCTTTGATGATAACGAACGCAAACAATGTGAGCGCAGGTTTATTTTTATTTATTTATTTATTTAGATTTGTCACTCAGTAAATTATATACAATATTTTAGAAAAGTAACAGAGTGGCCGGGTGGCCGCAACAGCTTACAGCATGCCAATTACTGCGGTCCCTTATTGTAACAAGTAAGGAAAAACATCTAACAACGTATATATATTTATATACATAATACATGCACACATATATACGCACACATACATACATTTACACACATACATACATACTTATATACAAAAATAAAGTATACTAAACATCGCTGTGCGCCGGAGGGCCGGAGCCGGAGCTCCGGCCTATTTTGCCGGAGCCGGAGCTGGAGCCGGAGTTTGTTCAGCTCCGGCAAAACTCCGGCAGCACTTAACCGCTTCGTATTGACTAGATAGATCATTTTTATTTATCCACGCTTACACCGTCAGCAGAAGATGCTTGATGGGGAATGATCGGTACGTTTTCTCTTCTCAGCAGTCGCCATATATTTGTCTTCTTCTCGCGGAGCTTTCGTTTTATTACGCAAACACGGCAAAGAAGCCAGATGAAGTCAGACACGATTCTTTGTGAACAATTTTAACGACATTGAAAGGTCTTCCATTGTCTTGAACACTGAACATATGTCATATCATATGCTAATCTAGAAGAGCTGAGAGGATATATTGGTATCGCCACAAGAACGAATGGCCGGCCCTAACACGGCTGGCTGCACTGTCATATTTGTCTTGTCCTCCGTCATCTGTCACGTCTGAGCGAGTCTTTTCTCTGGCGGGGAACATTGTTTCAAAAAAACGGTGCGCCCTTTTGCCAGCGAACATCGGTAAACTTGCCTTCATCAAGTTCAATTATAAAAAGTTTTAACCACATTGACTTAGCGACTGCTTCTTGTCTCGCGCAACTGCAACGCCAATACCGTGTATCATGCATAGTACGAAATGTTCAACCTCGTACCCTAAGACCCTGAGTACGAGGTTGCGAAGTGTTAAAATCAAAAACAAAGATAGTGCTTGTGCTTCCACTTTGAAATGTGAAATTGCCGTAAAATTTCCATTAAATTTCGAATTTTCCTCGGATGCCGGAGCTGGAAATTTTCTGCCGGAGCCGTAGTTTTTTTGGCCGGAGCCGGAGCCGGAGCTGAAAAACCGGAGTTTGTACAGCACTTTTACTAAAACATATCAGCAAGAGGTACAGCGCTATGACTAGTTACATCACTGAAGGGGTGTGGTTAGACTTCTGGACGTGTTGCACTTAGGGCATATTGATCTCCACGACCTGCTGTCCGATATACCCACACGGGATTAACGTTGATTTTGATAATTTTTGTTGATAATTTTGTGTACATTTCGGCACCTTTTGAAATTTGCATAGGTCTCTTTCTTATGCCAAGTATGGGTTAGGCCAAGTTCAGACGCCGTTCTTCTCGCTAGGCGTTAACTCGGGCTACTTTAGCCTGCGCATGGAACTATGATGCATGGGTTATAGCTCATTATCGCGACATAGAAAGGAAAATAACACAGAAAGGCTGGTAGTTGTATTAGCAATGCAATCCACGTGCAATCCTTTATATAATTATAAAACTTCTACAAATAAAAATACGGTAACTGAAAAAAGATATGTAATAACGATGCCATAATCATGTGGTAAAACCACACTATGGTATGCCTGAGATTACGTGGAAGAAAAACAGAACTACACTTTTAAAACTTCACACTGTGAGAAATTGTACTATTTACTTGTTGACATTCGAAGCGAGAGAGCGATCTAGTGAGTGAAACTGAGTATTGAATGTGATTAAACGAACATTTGAACTTGTGAGTATTGTCGATATTAATCTATTTACGACAACACAACAATTTGATAATCAGGAACAATTGCACTTCATACTTTTGCAAGTACAGGTAGTAGTACTGGTTTTGATGACACCCAAAACGTCTCATGTTTTATATCGAAAATTATATAGTGTTTCTTTATGACGTCAAAGAGATGTAATCATAATAATTGTAATAATAAAAATAATAATAATAATCAGACGCTACATGGACGATCGTCAAGCTCATTTCCTCAGAAAAATTATTCTGAGTCCCCGGACAGGAATCGAACCTGTAAACTTCTGATTGCCGGTGAGACGTTCTAACCATTAAGCTACAGAGATGATGTACTGGTTCGATTGATATACATGTATGTAATTAATATATAACAAGACTGGGGAGAAATTTCCTAAACAAGTAACTAGACTCCATATAAACACCAAAGCATGTTTACCTGTCACTTCAAAGTTCACTTCATCAATGTTCTTCGTTCTTCGATTTACAGAATTTGAACAACATTCTTCAGACAGTACAATTGAATAACACACTTAAGTTTGATCTATTCAATAAAATATGTAAACATAGATTTGATGGAGTACACATCAGCGCACGCCGTATCAAGATCGCGGACCAAACCGTTGCGAAATCGATGGTCATCTTTTAGTGTAGGTCTACCGCGATTGGCGTGTGCGATTGTAAGCATTGTGAGCGTGTTTATGATTAGTCACAAATTTACTATATATTTTATTTTATTATATTTTATTTACTATATATATATTTTTTCTGTGGATAGTTTGAGCGAACATGAAATGAGCACACCGCGTAGTTTCGCAAAGCCTATCGGGATGATGCAATAATTGCAATTTGGTGACCCGAAAAATAATACAGAAACGCTGCCGAAACCTAGACTCCACCACACTAGCCCGAGTAATGTGCTTTTTACAAATATATTCAGCATGGGCCTTCCAGGTTATATGCTTGTCGAACACTACATTCATCCTCAGCATTTACCAATTTCTCTTGAAATTTTAAATTTAGATCTTCATGCCTCTGTGGCGTAAAAAGCATAGATTTGGTCTTCGCCACACATAGGTCCAAAAAATTACATGCATATCTCTTAACCAAGATGATAAATTATGTAGATCCTAGTTGATAAAATTTTCTACCACTTCAATGGAAGAATCAGAGTATTTGATCAATACTCACAAAATGTAAAAATATTAACCGAAGGCGAAGTACGTCGGGAAAAGTTGTAATTAGAAATAGTTTTATTTTTTTTCAAAATCCGTAAACTCGAGTTATTTAATAAATAAATGGGTTTGCTTGTTATAGTGCTGGGATGAGGAAGAAAAGCAGTTAACAGGATCCATGCCAGAAGAAGGTGATGGACGAATGGAGCGATTTAATGAAAGTGAGTAATGCTTTGATCTTTCAGGGTGATAATCTCGCCGCGGTAGGGATCCATTTCTCACGAAACGTTTGTGTATATATATATATGTATATATGTATATATGTATATATGTATATATATATATATATATATATATATATATATATATATATATATATATATATATATATATATATATATATATACATATATATATATATATATATATATATATATATATATATATATATATATATATATATATATATATATATATATATATATATATATATATATATATATATATATATATATATATATATATATATATATATATATATATATATATATATATATATATATATATATATATATATATATATACATATACATACATACATACATATGGTGCAAATCTCGTACACATGATTGGCTAAGACCAACCGGTAAGTTCCGAGTACGCCTTTTGCGTGATCCGTTTTAATCGACCAATATTCGTTGGGGGGAGAAACGGCACAAACATGGCCGATTCATTTTTAAGTACATAAGCAGGTTTTTACGAAGGGTATACACGTTTGCGTAATATAATAGGCACGTATGTTATGTATTTAGGCCTGTCAAAATAAAGTTTACCACACCATACCACTCCCTAGAAACTTAACCAAACAAGAACAGAAGTGGTATAGTAGATGAAGAAGTTTGTTTAGGAGATAAAGTGCTGAAACGTGTGCCTAATTATAAATACCTAGGTGTTTACCTAGATGAATCACTTACTTTGAAGGAACATATTACTAAACATAGTATTACTACTACTGTTTAGGAACAGCGTCGTGTTGATGTGTCCTTTTAGAGCAGTTCATCAACTTTGTTGATGATTTTCATCCTGCTCTGAAGTTCACGTGGGAAATCAGCGAGACCTGTGTGTCGTTCCTTGATATTTTAATTTCGATTGATGGTGATTCGCTGAAAACGTCGGTCTCGTACAAGCCTACTGACTCCCATAGTTATGTTCTATTTTCATCCTCTCATCCCAACCACACTAAGCAATCCACAACCTCGTACCCAGGGACTTCACCCCGCGGCTGCCCACTAAGTCCCTGGGTACGAGGTTGAGCAATCCATCCCTTACTCTCAATTATTGCGTCTTCGCCGCTTATGTAGCGACGACCAAGATTTTCAAGCCAAATCAATGGAAATGAGATCTTTTTTTGTTCAACGTGGTTACCCTACCAACCTTCTAGACCTCGCCGTTCAGAAAGCTTTTCTCGTCCCCCGTTTAGACGCCCTTGAACCACCTTTGGAACAAGTTTCAAACAATAAAATCTAAATCAATCGGAATTTTCACATTTTACAAAATGATCCTGAGACGTCAGCCATTTTCACCGATAACCCTTTGGTATCTTTTCGCCGTAATAAAAACGTGACTCCTTAGTACATAGCGCCCTTAAACAAAATACCTCGGCACCAGCGGGAACATTTTCTTGCGGCCGTTCCCGCTGTAACACATGCCCTTTTCTCAATCCCACTACAGTTATTACTGCCCCCAAATTCGACCACACAATCCGTCATACTTTTTCATGCACGTCCACCAACATCATTTATTGCATTTATTGCGATAAATGCCCTAAAATCTACATCGGTGAAACTGGGCGACGCCTTTCAGACAGGTTTGCTGAACATCTTCGTTCGGGGAGGAACAATGATGTTGACAAACCTGTAGCCCGCCATTTCAACAGCTCCAACCATTTGGTTTCAGACATGAAAGTCTGTGCCATCCTTCCCATCTCAGGTGGTAACGATAACCGCAAACGGCAAGAGAAGCGTCTCATTTTTGCGTCTACGTTGCTTAGCAACGTAAACGCTATGTTATCGGCGGCGGACTATATGACTATATGGCTAAAGGACTATATGGCTGTGTTTGGACACTCGTTTGTGACGTAAAACCTGGATCACATGACCAAGCGGAGCCATCTCATTTTTCTGTCTACTGTTTGGCCACTGTTTGCTTTGATTTTCGACCATTGAGGCAAAATGTGACCCTCCATGGGAAAACATACCTTATCGTTTTCGCGAACGCCTTGAAAACGGCGTTCAAACGCATTCGAACGCCGTTTTAACGGCGTTAGGTAAGCGTTCAAACGCTGCTGCGTTCAAACGCTGCTAAACGTCGTTCGTTAGGTAAGCGTTCAAACGCTGCTGCGTTCAAACGCTGCTAATCGCCGTTCGAACGGTTGACTACAACTGTTCGAACGCTGCTAAACGCCGTTCAAACGACTGATTAGAACCGTTCGAACGGCTGAATAGAACGTTCGAACGCTGCTAAAACCAGTGCCATGTGTTTTAATATCGTAATCTATAAAGGGAAACCTTCTGTCGTAGAATGCCTCCGCAATCCGCATGCGTCGCTGGCTCTCGCGTTTCTTTCATTTCAATCTTCTATTTCATCAGAAATTACTTTATTAACGAATGATCGGTTCTACACTCCAGGCAATGCTGTACAGCTGTGTGCACTTTCATTGACGGTCAACATCACTATGCTCACACCGGATGTTTGTTTCTTTGGTTTGCGAACATTTCGAAAAGCGTCTTTGTAAATCGCTATTTTGATCTCCTTAGAAAGCCTATATTTAAAGAAGGATGTGCGTTTGCCCATAGGTTTGCCGAATTGTGGCAAAAACAACTGTGAAAGCTAATGACGGACAGATGAGGACGGTGATCAACTAAATTAGTTTTAAATAGTCTCAAATTACTGTTGTCAGCGAATATCTTTCTCAGTTACGCGAATCCCAAATCCGATGATTCTGACGCCTGAATAGCCTGCCGTGGAAATGGAATCTGCAGTGACGCAAGCTAAACGCATGAACCGTCGCGAAGAACGCTTACAATATGTTTGACAGTTTGGTTATGTAAATGCTTGTTGATGAACATTTAATTGGACGCAAGGTTGAACGCTTGTAGGCACTAGCCAACTTCCAAGCGTTAGAAAGCTAGTAGATAGCCGTTCGAACGCCACTCGCTAGCCGTTCGAACGCTATAGCTAGCCGTTCGAATTTTTACCAAACCGTTCGAACGCCGTTCAATTAACCATTTTTCATCACTGACAAGTGCTCTAAATAAAATATTTCCCACTCTTGAATTGAATTATCAACATTGTTTGTTGATGTAACATGGTAGCAATATCCAATCATGTTTTATGAGGAAAAATTTAAGATTTTTGATTCTCATGGAAAATCTTTTACATTAATACTTTTCTAAATGCGATAATCTATTAAGGTAATTTTGTAAAAGCTCTGTTGATAATATACTGTACATTTAAAAGAATTTAACACAGTCATTCTGGACAAATTGTCAAAAATTGCAATGTAAGATGTATGTAGGATTATTACTAGATATTGTATGATTGCATGGGTATTCACACTCAAGGAAAAATAACATTGGATGCTAAAACTAATCCAAATACCTACCCTAATGCTAACTTCAACTGTAGACAATTTTAAACTTTAAAATTAAAATTTAACCCAAGAATTAAGGTCCTGTTTAGAAAATTTGAACTGGAGTGAAAAATCTAATTGCTATATTTTATAATTGAACTGGTTTAAAAAAACTGGTTTTGAAAATAAAACTGGTTTAAAAAAATTGTACCAGATCAAAAATATTGCCCCAATTCAAATAAATTTGCCCCACAACGTATACATGCATGAAGTTGTCATTGTTTTCTAGCATGGCATTGCCATATGTTAAAAAGTGCTCCACTTGGACACATAATTTTGAGTTGATATTGTTGATGTTTTTGGTGGTAGTGAAAACTGGGGTATGAATAATTATCTAGTCTATTTAGGCAATCCATAGACTGCATTGGAATCCTGATTCATTCAGTGTAGACACTATACAGTGTAGACACTAATATACCTGTGCAACAGTAAATACTAAATGTCACTATCCAGTGCAAAATCCTTTCTTTTCTTGATTGTTTATTTTGTGTTATTAAGCACTAATTAATTAGAACTGTTTAATAGGTATAATAACTGCACTCTACCATACAGCAAAATAATATTAAAGTTTATGGTTGACATTGTTCAATAAAACATGTTCCTGTATTTCTTACCCAAAATGCAAGTAGTCTAATAACCCAAGACCAAGTGCTAAAAAACTACAATGCCCATCGGTAGTGTAGCACCGTGCTCATATATGATGCAGTCAATGCATCAGATAAAAAATGGGCTATAAGTAATGGGTATATAGTTTTACCACAAGAAATATGTTTGTTCAGTTCTTAATGGTTAATATATCTGCACCAGTCCATCAAGTCATGTGTAAAGTATTAAAGTAATGATTTTCCTTGATCTGAAATCATTATAGCAATCACTTCCAACGAATGTAAATACCAATATTAATTGTTTCCAGTTTTACTATTGTACATCTGTGCCACGATGGTAATTACGCCCCATCCCAAACGAGACGCATGTACGCATTGCGTACCTATTTTTAAACTTGGCACCACACATCCTCTTGGTCTTAACGAACGTTTTTCTTTTATTTGATTTCCTACAAGTTTTTTGTTATTTTAGTTTGCTTGGAACTTTTTATTATTAACTTATGCACTTTCATTCCTTTTCAAGTTTGTGTTTCTTACTGCTAACATATTATCGCCTAATCCCCTTGGATATTGGACCTGTCATTTCTCCCCCCCCCCCCTCAGTCTGTTTGCTGATCAACTGCATCTCATCAATTATTAGTTTGTTTATCTCCCGTGCATTTGATTGGCTACTTTCTAGTTGTGACACCCTTTTGGGCATATATATAAGCCCTATTTATTTTATTTCATCTCGTCTTATTTATTTTATTTCATCTCGAAACGTCAGTATCTCGTCACTAAATTCTTGGCAGTTTACCACCTTTTCACTTTGCTATATATTCAAAACACTGTCTACGCAGCACTCTACTTTTTTACTATTAGGTAAAATATCTAGTCAGTTACTATATACGATTAGAAACAATTTAACCGTTGAGGCAGCCGAGCGAGTTTATATGGCAATGATTCTTCCTAAATTAGACTATTGTGACTTCATATGGAACAATGTATCAGACACAATATATAACCAATTGGAACGTTTACAAACCCGTGCTGTGAGAATTATTCTTAAGGACTGGAATATATCAATGATGAATCATTGAACCAATTAGGCAGGAAATCGCTACACTCACGCAGTGCCATGCATCGCAATATTTTTGTATTTAGATGCTTGAACTGTAAAGTTTCGGATCTTTTTAAAGGATGAGTGTCCAGCTAATGCTTTGCGCGCTTGTGTTATTGTTTTGATTTGGGAAACTGGCTTCTAACTACCTCGATTTATTACGTTTTCTTGTTGTTTGGTTATCTTCTTACGACATAATAAGCTGTTAAAAGTCTTTAAATCAGTTTGTAGTGATGTCTGACTCCGAGTTTGTCAAAATTGTGAACCGCACTCTTTGTGCCGTTGTCTGTCAGCGTGTTCTATTCTCAACGGCTTCGATTACAACGGCCTTGTGAGCATTCGTTTCTAGCGTAATATCTGTTCCTCTACTCATAGAATATATGGAATATAAGGATCGTATACTATTGGCTTTGCCAGGAAACTGCGCGTCTTGAAGGAAACTTTGAAATTCACGCATCAAACGGCAAAGAACGAGCGACGGATACCTGTCTCAAAACACAATTCCACGGGCCACCGAGTGTAATCAAATACTATCAAAAATATGACAATAATAACTTACTACATTATCTCTGCTCTTACGAAAAACACAATTTGAGTAATTTATGTCAAGGATTGCACAGATATCGAAGGATTGGTTTACTTGTTCAATTTCGTGGCCCAAAAAATGGCCGCGAGCAAGCTTGTGAGCGCGCAAAGCACTAGCTGGACACTCGTCCTTTAAGAAATATTTTATCAAAACGTCCCATTTATACATTATACAAGAGGAAATGGTGTTGATCTTATAATACCTAAAATTTCCACAGAAGTCGCCAGAAGAAGTTTGTGTTATCAGGGCGCTGTTGATTTTAATAGGTTACCAACTACTTTAAAGCAAATTTCATCTATTTCTTATTTTAAAATCTAGGTTAACCGATATTGGCCTTTTGTCAAATAGATAGTTGTATATAGATATTTTAGTATACTTAATTATGTCTTGTTTTTATCTGAGTACTTATGTAATTTCCAGAGCACCCATTGATACCAGCATTATCAGCTATAATTGCTGAAGGGTTTATCCTGGTAAAAGATTAATAAATTCAAATTCAAGATTCTATGTGCTCGAAAAAATGACATTCACAGTTCATTTTAACTCTAATTACCCTTGGTTTGTTTCTAAGCCGAAGTTGAAGCTAGTTATCTGACATCGTTACCGTTCTGTTTCCTTAAAGGGATACAGTCGACTCTCGATAACTCGAACCTTCAAGGGAAATAGTAAAAGGTTCGAGTTATCGGGAGTTCGAGTTACCGGGAGTTCGAGTTACCGGGAGTTCGAGTTACCGGGAGTTCGAGTTACCGGGAGTTCGAGTTTACCGGGAGTTCGAGTTACCGGGAGTTCGAGTTACCGGGAGTTCGAGTTACCGGGAGTTGAGAACAAATAACCGGAAATAAGGAAAAAACGGTGTTTACTTTCTATTCATACAGTGTCATTTTAATCAAATTTAATTACTGTATGGAATGGAACAATATTTTTAAATATTATAAATCAGAACGTAACGTAACGTGAAACAAAACAAAACAAAGCAGCAGGAGTCGAGAAGACTACAGAGTTCATGCGATTCACTTTTTTACAATAATTCAATTTTTTGGACTACAGTACTGTATTTTTTCACTTGTCACGTCTTGACAAACGTAGTTCGAGTTATCGAGGGTAAAATTATATAGAAAATGACCTGAAGTGAAACGAAAATTGCTTCGAGTTAGCGGGAGGTTCGAGTTATCGAGGGTAAAATTACAGTAAATATATGACGGAAATCCAGCGGAAATCGATTTTGGTTCGAGCATGGCCAGTTGGTCGCGTGAAAACCTAGTTGCAAATCGTGATGTCACAAAATCACCATAAATCGCAACGTTTAGCAATAATACAGCTAAAAATGATAGTCAAACTACCAAAAAATATCACAATGCCACTTTACGATGGAATATCCGACTACCATTACTCATTTTAGGCGAAAAGATCCAACTTTAGACGGTGAAAAACGCGTCCCAAATTTCAACTAAAACAACGGTAGTTTTGCGACGCCAGTTTCTTCACCACAAAACGAAAACAGCTGAAACAAAGACGAACAACATTTACCTCGATCATTTGGTCGTGGCTTAGGCAGGTTTGTAAGACGATGAAACATTTTGGAATCTCAATATAGCTACTTGAATACGAAAATATGGAGAAGTCGAAGAGAAACTCAGCAAAATCTGTGTACTCGTGACATCTTCGTGACATCACGAATTAGTTGAACTAGGTTTTCACGCTGACGTCAACCAGTTTCCTATCCAGTCTATTTACTATCCATGGTTCGAGTTAGCGCGACGTTCGAGTTATCGGGAGTCGACTGTATGGCAATAAAAATTATTTTTGCCTTTCTTATAAACAAACGGTCATACGAGGTAATCCAAGTAAACAAAACGACTCTTGTGCAAAACATCATCACTAATTTCCACAAATAAAAATCTTGTTATCCGCCATCTTGTTTCAATACCTTACCTAATTAACATGACGTCATAAGCAGGGTAAACATGATGAAACTTTCCTTTCTGGTACTTGAATTTATGTGGTATACTTTTAAAAGTATTGTGGTTCAATTGAGAAAGAAAAACATCCACAAAAATCACGTTTTAGACCTATATACGTGAAATTATGGCTGACTAAAGTTTTCACTTTACCCTGCTTGTGACGTCACACGCATATCGAAAAATTATCCAAGATGGCGGATCATGGTGGAAAACAGGAATTTCTTTTGTCGAAATTAGTGATGTTGTTTTGCACAAGAGTCGTTTTGTTTACTTTTTTTACATTTACCTCGTATGACCGTTTGTTTATCAGAAAGGCAAAAATAATTTTTATTGCCACATCCCTTTAAGACAACTTTCCTCCTCAACTTCTGCTCCATGTATAATATCTGTTTTTCTGCTATAGGTAAAGACATAATGTGCACTATGGCCAGGAACTGTATAAAGAAGAGACGTGCTCAAAAGGATAAGGAGGACCACATATTTCTTGATTCCCTCTTAGACGCCGATTTTATCGACGAAGAAGAGGTTGGTATACTAGAATTAATCGGCCCGATTTATGGTTTAGATGCATGTAATAAGGACGAAAAACTGTCAGCGGAATGACTTGTGGGCTCATAATCCTTACTCTTCCTATTTGTCGGTAGGACTTCATGTATGGCTAAAGCTGGTTACTTCATGTAAGCCTGTCCCCAACACAACTATAATCCTAACCAAAATTTTGTCTAAAACCATTTTGTGATCCTAACATGAAGTAGTAACCTATTTCTCCTTACTTACCATGTATCTAAACCATAAATTGGCCCGATTAATCCCAGTGTATAAACGTACATTAATCAAGACCATCTTCCGCCATTCTGCGTTATGCATGCGAATTGCTGACGCCACCAAAACCTAACATTTCTCAATCAACTGGAAATACGTTCCGCAATAACCCCTCGCCCGTCTTTTCTATCCCCCCCCTGAGTTTCTTTTCCCCATCCATGGTCCCCCGGGCCGACCGCCCGCCGTGTATTGGACTCCGTAGATCATGACAAATCGTAAAAGGCCGTTTCGTCGTACGTAGATTTTGAACGTTATCTCGAACAATATTTACTCGATTTCAATTCTGAAAACAGATTTCAAATTAGTCTTCGTAAAAACCTGCTTATGTAGCTCGTCAGATTACAAATCGCCATTGACCGCTTCGCTTTGTCTGCCAAGACTGGAAAACCTGCGATTCAAACGGATCACCCAAAACGACTTTTTACTTCATTATAAGGAGTTGGTCCTACCATTTTACACTCAGGGAGATCGTTACTTCGGGAACTTTACGGTAGCTCAGAGGTGCGTCTACGTTAAACCAGACCTTTTGTCTCACACGAAGATTTACTACAGGGCCTTTGGCAAACCTAGTTCACCTTTTAAATTGGATATAAGAGAACTTGTGTCGAAAAATACTTAAGTAAGAGTAAGTACGTATCTTCATATATCGCGATATATATATATATATATATATATATATATATATATATATATATATATATATATATATATATATATATATATATATATATATATAAGTGTCAGGTTCAAAATCATATCAGGTAGAGTGCTCAATACCTAAGTAGAAACTTCATTTAAACTTTATTTCACTACAGATCTGTAGTAAAATAAAGATCTGTATATCTACAGACACGTGTTTCGCTGTTCCACAGCTCATCAGTGTAGCTCGGTACAACCAGATATGGCACGAGAACTAATTATACACAAGCGATTGCCGATGACAACCGCTTGTGGTACAATAGCAGTCATGCGCACATCCAGAGAGCGTGAAGCGGCATAGGGTAGTGGGCGTTGCATTGTCGCCAAAGGACACCCACACCAACTGTCGTTGAGTGCTCAACAACACCGAAGTGAAGGAGCGTAATATATATATATATATATATATATATATATATATATATATATATATATATATATATATATATATATATATATATATATATATATATATATATATATATATATATATATATATATATATATATATATATATATATATATATATATATATATATATATATATATATATATAAACTTATCGTGAGAAATGGATCCCTGTCGCGGCGAGATTATCATCCTCGCTTGCGAGAGGATAAGACAAACTTCATTTTCATATCGATAAGCTCTTAGATAATAATAAGCACTAGATAATAAGATAATAATTTCATTTTGATGTTCTAAAACCAAGCTCTGTTTCTGCTACTCAACATTCCCGCTCTTGCGATGTTCACTGATATTTTATTTTTCTCTTTTACTGATATTTTTAGTTGGTTGATCAAGCCATGACGTTTCTTATTGGAGGATTTCATACAACTGGAAACAGTGAGTAATTTAAGTTGAAATTTTTTTGGTTCTTTTAAAGTGCATATGAAACGAAAATTTTTAATAAACGAAATTTTTTCCTTGCTAGGCATGTTTAGATCACACTTTCATATTTGTTATTTTTTAACTCTTTCCTGTCCGGCTGAAAAATATCCAAAATTGAACTACCTCGTTGTTCTATTGATATCTCTGGAAATATCCATAACTGTTGCGAAATCTATACCTTTTCTGAAAGCCCAATAAACCGGCTGTTACCAATGCTTTTGAATTTTCCGAACAAGACACATTATGTTAATATAAATTAGCATTAATTATCATAAATCAGGTTGAAAAACTTCCATTTTTCTAGAAATGCCATCTTGCACGCCCACCAATCGCAGAGTTGTTTATGAAATCAAATCAAACTTGGCGTGTGCGTGGATCTCATGTGCCTGGCGCTTGTCGAATTTCAATTTTTAATCTTGCGTTACCGTGTGCCGTGTTTTTCGATTGACGACTTCGGGGGTCTTCTATGACCCCTTTTGACTGGGCCGGACAAGAAAGAGTTAAAGGTGCCGTCAAGTCCGGTCTGCACATGTCCACGTTTCTGTTTACATCGTTTGTTTACATTGCATTATATAAACATTGAACATGAAGTATTGTGGATTTGTTTTCTACGCTTGAGCTTTTCCGCCTAAAAAGCGTGTTACAAGAACCTGTTCTGTTCCTAAATGTGGATAATATATCAAACAACCACTCTCGCCTTCGCCACCTTTGACAAATACTCGCTTTCGAACTGTCGCAAATCTATTCCGTTAAAGTTTGTTGACATATGGAGGCCCTCACGTTTGAAATATCACACATGCGCAGAACGGAATTGACGGCACCTTTAAGCTTCAAAATTGAGAAATTTATTAAACAATCTGTAACAGAGAGTCAGAGACTGGCTTCGAATTGGGCTCCAAAGTGTACTGTTGACGTCATGGTGTTTGCTGAACAGAAAGCGAAAGCGAGCGTATGTTTAAAACAATGTCAAGCGATTGGGTAACTAGTGTTATTAGGAGCGCAGTGGCGAAGCTGGTCCAAAATGGGAGGTGATGCTAACTAATAATCCGAGCGCCGAAGGCGCGAGGCTTTCTAGAGGGGTCCGGGGGAATGCCCCCCCGGAAAATTTTGAAATATAAATATATAAATGGTATTTCCTGCATTCTGAGCGGTGATTTTTCAGCTCAGAAGTTTATAAAATTTCATATTTTGGACCGTTTCGCTTTATATCAGAGCGCATCAGCATGCCTAGCTAGGAACTAATGCAAATAAAAATCAGGCGTCGCACGCAGGCTAGCCCGCCCTCAGCCCTCCCAATGCATAACGCCTAACGCAGAGTCGCAGACAAAATTTTAATGTAAACACCGCCACGGCAATGCTATTTTTTCTAATATCTGTTCGATTGAAGGTCTTCGTGTGTCAAAACGTTTATAAAAATCAACGGCAAGGTATACGAAACATATCTTTTACGAAATTATATCGGTTTAATGGACATAAAAGCATTGAATCACAGGGTAAACGTCGAATAGATCTTGAAGCCATGTCCTTTGATTTTAAAGACGAATCTCGCTTTAATCGCTTACGCATTTCTCATAACATCTGACCTTCACATTTTAAGTAGACGAAACGTACAGCGTTCGATTCGCCAGATTCAAGTGAACATTTCGATATAGAATTTATTTAAATCGGACAAAAACAACGTTTCATAATGATTAATATTACGGAGTTTCAGTGTTTCACGAGATAATGTCAAGACAGCATAATAATATTTTCCTGTCCTTCGCCCTTCGGGGCTGTCCATTCCGTCTTCATGATTGATCTCTCATCCGTGTTTCTCTCATCTAGTCATCTTGCAATGGTTTGCCGGTTTACAATTCTTGGTAAACTTTTTCAACTGCGATTCATTACCAATAAAACGAAAGAAAGACGAATGGCCAAGATCCGGCATTGGTCGCTGTCCAACAAGAAGATTTTTCTCGTTGATGTTTCGACTAGCCGAAAACGGTTTTCTAAGTAGTTCACAAACAAGGACTGTTTGGACCGAATCAGAGCTCGTTGACCGGTTGATGCCATGATAAAACGTGCTGTGCAGTCAGGCCATAGTTGGTCAAATGGTCAGGCGGAAAGCTAATATTTTGGGCTATCAGGCTATGCTCATCAGTCATGCTCATCCAAAATAGCATGACCAGCTTGTCTAAAATAGGCAAACGGAGCATGCGTCAAGTGCCGTCAACCAATAATATTTCGAGAATAAGCATGACTGTTCATATGGCTCGTCATGCTATTCACAAAGAACTAAGACGGCGGATTTTAGAAGCCCGATCAATCTAATATGCGTGAACTATATTATTACTTGTTCTCTTCGAAAAGCGCACGACTTCAAAGTTCAAAGGAGAGATTTCAAATAAAAGCAAACAAAACTATGTATTTTCAGGAAATGTTTGGTCATGCTGAGCATGACTAGCATGACCGCTAGCTTCGCCTGATGAGCGGCGCAGCTATTTTCTGTTTCGTAAACGATCGGGTGTTAACCTGGAACTGAGTAAGAATGCCTTAACTCCTTAAGTACGATTTTTGGTTTGGATTTGAGTTCCCTTCGTAGTGTGGTGATCAACCTCGTTCCCAGGGCCGTATCTCCGCTCCCCGCCCGCCCCCCCCCCCCCCCCCCCCGGTAAGGCCCTGGGATCTAGAGTTCGATTTCCGCCCGGCGACTATTTTGTATTTTTCTTTAATTTTTTCGGGTTTTTTCTTTCTTTTGGGGCTAGTATTAAAATTAGGTTCAGGGTTAGCATTAACGTTAGGGTTAGGGTTATGATTAAGGTTAGTATAAAAAGTTAGTGTCAATGAAATAGACTTTCAACAGAAATTCGGTCCCAGGTTTTTCTCTGGAATAGCGCTCCGTCGAGATGACGTCAGTACCGATGTTTGTCCGCTTTTACCCATAATTCTTGCGGACATAACAAAAGAAATAGCTCATTTGCAATCATTTGTGAGTCAAATTTGGTTTGGTTTGTACGCTTTTTGAGCTATTAATAGCAGCCAGACTCTACGCTATTGTTGTCAACAGCTTCAAAAGGCACTTTAATAGACACTTTAATAGAGTGTTGGCGAGTATGTTATTCAGAGGCCGTAATTTCGAATCCCGCCGAGGTAAATTGCATTTTTCGCAAAACTTGGTTGGGTGAATTTGGGCACATTCCTCATCGTACTACTGTGTACCGCACCGACACCCATCATACCATCCCATGCCTCCATGTGTATATTAACGCATCCAAGCATTACCGATATATAGTGACAGCCACATAGGCAGTACATATATATCAATCGAACCAATGCATCAATTGCCAAACATCAATTATCAATTACCAATGTAACCTTCGCTCTCCATCTGAGTCTCGTTAGCTCAATGGTTAGAGCATCTCACCGGCAATCAGAAGGTTACAGGTCGATTCCTGTACGGGACTCAGAATAATTTTTCTGAGGATATGAGCTTGATGATCGTCCACGTATCGTCTGTCTACTCCGAGCTCTCCCACATTCACTACAACATTGTGTATATTAACACATACCATCCAATCTATATTAAACCGCACGGAAATGTTATAGTAATATTTCGTAACATCGGCCAAATATCGGATCGGTAAGATCTGTTAAATATATCCGTTTTGTAACGATATCCAATTTTAGTTTTTTGCGATCAAATTTAAAAATCCAGTTGTGGTTTTAATTGAAAGACTAAAGTTGTCGATCACAATATGAACGTCCCGCACAATTAAAAACAGTTAAACTTAAAAAGATAGCCGGCATGACTCCCGCATCTGGGATCGAACAGTTTGCTCACGAAACTTAATGCTCTAAATTATGCAGACACACTTTCACCTTTGGAATTGGCGAATAAAATCAATAGAGCATTCCTTGAACCAATGCAAAACTTTCAAACTCTACAGTCTACCACATATGAGGTCGACTCCTCAGATGTTCTAAGCGTGTCTGAAACTGATGTTTTGAGAGCATTGAAGAACCTCAACACCAGTAAGTCTTCTGGATCTGACGGTATTCCCAACTGGCTTTTACGTGAATATGCTGAAATCCTTGCCTACCCGATCACCATCTTACTTAATAGTAGTTTTACCGAGCAGAGACTACCCCGTTGTTGGAAGTTAGCCGATATCGTTCCTATTCCTAAACAACAGCTAATCGAAGACGTCAGCAAACATCTACGCCCGATTTCACTCACTCCTTCTATTTCTAAACTGGCAGAAGATTTTGTTGTTTCAGCCCACGTGGGCCCAGCTATTCTAAGCATTATCGATGTTGACCAATATGGTGGTATTCCCAAATCCTCTACAACTTACGCCCTTGTGTCTATGTTACACCATTGGTTGAAAGCTACAGACGGGACAGGCGCCGCAGTTCGTGTCGCGTTGTTCGACTACAGAAAAGCGTTTGATTTAATAGACCATACCCTTCTCGTCCAAAAAATTTCCAACTTACCAATTCCCCGAGGTGTTGCGCGCTGGGTAGTCGACGTTTTGACCAACCGGAAACAGCGTGTTAAGTTAGCTAAGGATTGTTACTCAGAGTGGGGTTCGGTACCAGCTGGTGTCCCTCAAGGGACCAAGTTGGGACCTTGGTTATTTTTATTAATGATAAACGATCTCGTGATCCATGATGTCAACAAATGGAAGTATGTGGATGATACGACGACTGCCGAAATTGTACCACGCGATAATGAAAGCAATACCCAAATTGTCGTTCAGGCCGTCGAAGATTGGTCAAGGGAAAATTTGATGCAACTCAACGCCGATAAGTGTAAGGAACTCCAGATAGACTTTAAATCAATTAAACACTCTTTTGAACCATTGTCAATTAATGGGTTGGATCTATCTGTCGTAGAGAGTGTGAAGATTTTGGGTCTCGTAATATCACATGATCTTTCTTGGAACAATCATGTTAATGGAGCTATAAAGAAAGCCAACAAACGTATGTACTTCCTTGTATTACTTCGAAAGGCTAGTGTTCCCCCTTCTGATATCCTAAATTTCTATTGTACGACTGTTAGACCTGTACTCGAGTATTGCTCAACCGTCTTTCACCACGCCTTACCTAAATATCTTAGTGACGATATTGAACGAGTTCAGAAACGGGCACTTCAGATTATCCAGCCGGGCAATAGTTATGAAGAGAATTTATCTCGCTTTGGCTTATCTACATCACGTAGCAGACGTGATTCTCATTGTTTAAAGCTTTTCAACTCAATCTCTAGTTCTTCTCACATTTTGCATAACCTTTTACCACCTAAGCATCAGCCTAAATATAATATAAGACGTACTCGCCGTTTTGATATTCCACTTGCAAGGACCGATCGTTTTAATAAGTCTTTTATTCCAGCTATGTGCACCATTGAGAATTATCATTAGTTTTCAACTTGAATTCTGTAATTAATGTATTTTTAATCTTCAATTTTTGTAAGTTTCTAAGTATCATTTTTTGTACATTTTAATCTTGTAAATTACGCAATTCAGCCTTTGGGCTGCTATGTAATTTGTTTTAATGAACTATCTATCTATCTATCTATCTATCTATCTATCTATCTATCTATCTATCTATCTATCTATCTATCTATCTATCTATCTATCTATCTATCTATCTATCTATCTATCTATCTATCTGAACTTGTTTCTGTTTCCCGATAATACTCAAATTCCAAACGGCCTACAGAAGGTATTTGGGAAGGTCTTTGTATTTGCATTGGTAAAAGCCCGTTTATCGGGCTTTCAGAAAATGTATAGCTTTCGCAAAAGTTATGGTTATTTCCAGAGATACCAATAGAACAAATGGGTTGTTCAATTTTAGATGTTTTTCAGCCGGACAAGAAAGAGTTAAGGTTGCTACCCATGGTTTTATGATGATCGATAGATTACTAATTTGGCGGGAAATGTGCTGATCAGGTTTCTATCTAGGGGGTTTGAGGGGAGGAAGCTTCCCCCCCAAAAAAAAACCCATCCCAGCTTCCCTCCCAAAAAAAAAAGTTGTGATCACACAATAATAAACCACACGATAATAAACAATATAAAATGTACTTAAAATCCTGGAAAGTGTTGTTTTTAGTGTTTTATATGACTTTTCCAAACCTTCAGAATTGTGTAAAATCTTCCCCCAAAATTCAGGAAATGGCATTTTCCGAACCCCCTAGATGCTCGCGCCTTTGGCGTTCGCTCCCCCCTTTCCGAATCCTGGCTTAGATAGTACCCTGCTGATGATAGGTCACACGCGTAAAAAGTGCTTGTCTTTTGTTCCTTACACTCTATGACGTAAAAATTAAAAAGAAACCCCGCTGGACGAGCAAACACTTAAACCATAAAATACGAGAATGAAAACTTGGTTTCTCGAGCTGGCACAAGAGTAGATACCGTAAAATTAAGTAAATTTCACTCTCCCAAGGTGGCCTTTCAATATTTGGAGTTGTTTATCAGTTTTGACAAGCTGACAGCAGCCGGTCGTTTTGAAAACCTTTCGAAGTTGAATCAAAGTAAGACAAAAGACCACTGGATTTTAGCTCAAAGGAAATATATTAATACTGTACATTGGAAAACCTGAGGACAAAGGATAACTAATCAGTTCTAACTTCTGGGTGACGAGTTCTATAAGCGTTTTTATTTCGGTTAGTGCAGTGACAATGCTTCAGTCGTTGAATTTCCTTTAATTTATAAAGATTTTTTGTGGGTGTTTACTGTTATAAAATCGGTAGTATGTTTCCAAGGCATTTGTTTAGTATTCAGTTCATTACTCGCCAGTTTCTTGCAGGCAGTGTATCGCGGTAATCTTTACGGCCGAAACCGTACTAATTCTTTAAGTTTTGCTTGGTTTTTGTTGTAACTGAAATGATTTTTAATGTTTGTAAATGTTATTAAATTCTATATGATAGGCAATTCAAATTGTCTCATAAACTATATAAAGGCGAATATCGATATATGAACTACGGAGTACACTTTTCTTTCAAAATATTTGAATGAAAACTGACAACAGTCAGTTCGTTCAATCGAGTTTGTTTTTGGAGCACATCATTTGTTGTTCTTTGGGTTTTTGAGCACTTTCTATTCTCTCTTTGCAACTTGTTTTTCATAAATATTACTTTAAATAATTTCCCTACATGTCCTTCGACCTGCCTGCTTTTACCAATTTCTTCCATTATGAAAATCGTTCAAGAGAAGGACACCATCTTGTTTTGCGAAACAGTGAATAGTTAACAATTATACCATGAGCTCGAGTCGTATATGAGCTCATACCCAACGCGAAGCGCCTAGTTGGCTATTAGTTCATATACGACGAGAGCGAATGGTATAATTGTTTTATTATATAGCCAAACACTTAGTTTGGAGTTTAATTCTTTATATAACCCCATCGACCTAAAAAACATGCCGCCATCTTGTTTTTTTCTCTACTGCTTGATTGAGGATGAGCATGAAATCTTGTTGGTCAGCAGTCACATTAACTGGATAACATCAAGGGAATCGAGGTGGGAGGGTTAGGAAGACACTTAAGACTTAAGGCGGGGGTTAGGGTTAGAAAACTCATTAGGTGGCGGGTTAGGGTTAGGATCTAAGTTGTTTTGGGGTTAGCGGTTATTTTATGGTTAAGTCAAAGTTAATGTGACTGCTGACCAAGAAGCTTTCAGCAAACCCCTAGGATATGAGGTGATAGATAGCCTAGTAGTAGATGAGCCAATCAAATTGCGAGATAGCTAATATCCTATACTAGTAGCTATATAATAACGCAGGATATCCCGAGCTAGACGAAACAATCTGGAGATTGCGCGAAAAGCACTATCCACTGTTTTGGTATATGCTAACAAGCGTTATACATCGTAATTATATCCAAAGTGTAAGAAATTGTTTCTGAATTATTTTATAAAAATAATAGAATACGTTTGCCCAGGTTTCTATAACGTGATCGAAACCCTCGTGAAGTAATAAAAACACTCGAGAAGTTGGGAAAGCACTCACCTCGGCGGCTCGTCCTTCTCCGTACACTTCTCTCGTGTTTTTGTTTGTTACGTCACTCGGGTTTAGATAACGTTATAGAGAGACCCGGGCGAACGTATTCTATTATTTAAGTAGAGCTCACTGGTCATGGCTGGTTAGTAAACTCAAGAAGTCGAAATTCCGCGGAAAGACTGAAAACTAGTCGTTCCACATGAATTTTGTCCAGGATTGTAGTTGTTCGAGGGTTAGTACGAAGGTTGGTGTAAGGGATAATATTAGGGTGAGGGTTTCAGTATAAGGGTTTGATTTCTCACCCTAACATTAACACTTATACTAACATTCGTTACTAACCCTCGAACAACTACAATCCTGGACAAAATTCATGTGGACACAGCGCGGCTTTTGTACTACTATTTGGAATTTTATTCGAAACCAACAAATCTCCCTAGGCAATGTTGGTGCGAAAACGTTACACCACGGGCGGAGAGGGAGGGTGAGCACGCCATTTATACCGGTCAGCGGCAAGCAATCGTCTTCTGGACGATCCTTTTATTAGTATTAAGGTTAGTAATCAGGTTTTTACTTAGCTTTCCTGTGTCACGGGGGTTAGGGTTAGAAAACCCATTGGGCGGGGGGTTAGGGTTAGGATCTAAGTTGTTTTGGGGTTAGCATGCAGTTCTATGATGTATATCATAATATAGGCATCTCTCGCGGATACTAAAAAGGATCGTGCAGAAGACGATTGCTTGCTACTGACCGGGATAAATGGCATGCTCGCCCTCCCTCTCCGCCCGTGATGTAACGTTTCCCATGTTGGTGAATCTACACGCGCAAGAAGCCTTTTTGTTTGTTTGTCGTGGAATAACACAACATTGATGTGGGCGAAGGGGAAGGGACGTTTTATTTAGGGAGAAATTGGGCAATAGAAAGAAAGTTGGATGTCTTGCGTCGTTCACATGATTTTGTCCAGGATTGTAGTTTTCAGTCTTTTCGCGGAATAGGGTCTTAGAGCGAGGGGGTAACTCTGAGTATCCGTGGTTTGCATGTTTCCAATACAAGAGTTCGTTATCTGAGATCTTAAGCTGCCTTTCCTATATACTTCGATAAGCTATCCAATAAGTATAGTTAGTAATGTGGTTCGCTTCTCATTTTTAGCGATGACGTGGTGTCTATATTTCCTAGCAACGCACCAAGATATTCAGGATAAAGTTTACAAGGAAATGGTAACAGTATTGGGCGAAGAAACAATTTCAGCAAAAATAATATCGGAACTAACGTAAGACCTTTAAAAATTATTTTGACAAACGCAGCGAATTTTGTCAGCTATGTTTCCATCCTGAATTCAGTGGGCTTGCATTTAATAATGACACTTCTCCACAGGACTTTGATATGAGTTATTTGTTTTTATTAAAGCTATACAAGACAGGTTATTGACGAATCTATGCGGTGCTCCGTTCTGGCTCCATGGGCAGGCCGCGTTGCCGATTACGACTTGCAAATTGGAGAACATTTCATTCCTAAAAAGGTAAAAAATCAGATGATTTCTGCATGTAAGGAAGCCGTATTAAGTGTGGTTTCCGTCAAGTCGTGAAATTCGTATAAGCCAGTTCGTAATGTCGACTGCGCATCAAAATGACGTGTTCTGCGTTGGGATAAAGCTTATTTCAATTCATAACATCAGGTTAAAACCACAATAAACATTTGTATTTCTATTTACTCTTGCAAATTCGTTATACGGAATTCCCAGCCTGATGTTATGAATTGAAATAAGTTTTATCCTGACGCAGAACGCATAATTTTGATACGCAGTCGATAGTACGAACTGGCTTATTGAAGCGGCTCAATAGATCCTTTCGATGTCACGTCATGATTTTACGGCCAAGTTTTACAATTTTAATTATATATAAACAAACATGGTGGGTAGTTTAAGTGATGCAACGAGCGCGAAGCGGTACAAGTTTAATATGCCATGATCTTTGCTGGCTGTTGCATATCTGTTTCCTTATCTTCTCTTTCTACAAATACCAAGAAGTTATCAGCTATCACCGTTGTCCCTTTGAGGTTTTCAAATGTGTGATACACTCTCTTCTAGAACTCCTTGGGCGTTGAGTAGATTCCAAAGAAGGGGTAGCACCAGAAATTGCCCGACACAGGGCGAAGGTTCCCGATAGGAGAGCTAAACCAGAGGGGTTTGGGGTAATGCCCCCTCCCAGAAAAATTTCATAACTTGGAGAGTCTAAAAGCGCCATCTTCGTCCTTTTCAGCGCATTTGTATAAGTTTTTATCAATTGGAAAAGTTATTATTTACATTTTTCAATTGTTAAAAATGCGCATTTTTACAGATCGTTCCCCAACGAATTATCATTTTTTCAACGACGTGATTTTTCCATCTGGCGCCACCCCTGTTCCAAAGGGATGCACATTCGAGCAACGAAAACGACCATATAATAGGTGGAGGCTATTTCAGATACGGTATAGAGCACCTAGTCACCAGGACTTTGGTGATTGTTTATATAACATATATGCTTCGTTCTTTAAAAACCCCGCTTTAAATTTCTGTTTCGATTCAGAAAAGCAGGGTTGTTAAAGCAGGGTTATTACTGAATCGAAACAGAAATTTAAAGCGGGATTTTTAAAGAACGAAGCATATATGTTATATAAACAATCACCAAAGTCATGGTGACTAGGTGCTCTACGGTATCTGAAATAGCCCCCACCCATATAATAGGGCCAAATAAATAGTGTTCTACCGGTTACATCTAGCCAACATCTTTTTTCTAGCTACAATAATTGAGTAGAATGGTGACAATTGCAAAGTTGGCAGCCATACATAGACAGTGTAATAACTATAACACCACAGACAGAACATGCTTTTTGGAGTTGCCAAATCAAAAATAAACTTGCCTCTGTCAACTGGGCAAGAGGTAATGTTGAACTTTACCAGATGAAAAACAGCGAAGTGTTGGTCGACGTTATGTCTTTCCAACCTTAACTTCGCTGTGATTTCTTGTTTTTTTCTTCAGTGCAATAGCTATGTATATGTCTCAGGGTCAAAACAAGTTTAGTATCGGGTGGGAGAAATAGGGTCGGTAGGGAGACCGGAACCACTCATTTATTTTGATTTGACCTGGGGGTGTTGAAGATTGTAGTTTTTTGGATTCATAGTTTGCGCCATACTCTGCCTTTAATCTCGTTCCTTTTAAATCCGTATCATAGTCTTCATCTTTTTTTCTTCAGACTCCAATCATTCTCGCTCTTGGAGTTGTCTTGAAAAACGAAGACACTTGGCCGGATCCAGACAGGTACCTATATATTGCCAATCGATGTATCAGTAGAAACGTAGTAGTGTTTTAATGCATATGTTTTTCCGTAAATTACATGCAGCCCTCAAAGCATTGCGTATAATTTACTAGCTCATAATTTAAATCGTCTATCTATTACTTTAAGAAATACAAAACCTTTTAGCCACCATTTGTAACACAAATCGGTACAAGAAAACATTTATTATATCAGGAGCGCATGACTATAATTCAAACTTAAACAAAACCTGATTCCAGAATTTTATAACACGGGGGACTCTCTGATTTGTCTGCAACTATTATAGACTAGAAATACGTGTACGCAACAACCCCTCGCTGGATGTATGGGTAATAATACTACTATGCACGCAATTTGGTGCATTCTAATTTGGGCCTAGGCACGAGAAAAAGATAGTTTGGGTAATAAATAATAGTTTTGCTCGGAAACTTTTTTCAGTAAATAGGAAGAAAAGAAATAACTCGACCTTTGGAAAAGGAGAACAATCGGAAAAAAGTCGCAGTCGGAATTAAGGCTCGAACCCACGGTTCTTGGTTTCAACGCTCTGTCACACCTGTATGTCACATTTCACACTTTAAATTACGGTATATAAAGGTTTATTTAATCAGTCTTGTTTACTTTGCCGCTTGTCCTGAAGATCGGATACTTCGACTTACACTAGTAAACTGTTGATAACATGCTTTTGATTCCAAAATCAGTTTTGAAAATTCGAGTGTTAAAAATTCGAGTGTTAAATCTCAAATTTTAATTGGACGTAATAAGCTAAGAGTCTGTCAGGAATGTGATTGAACAAGTGGTGTCAGCTCACTGGCAACAAGAAGGCGAAGGTCATGTCATCCTGAGTATAGGTTTATGTTCTGATATAATTTAGATGTAATATATCTCAAATTCATGAATAATTCATGAGTTAATTAACCAATCAGAGTAGGCGAATTAATCAGGTGATTGCGGTTGGATACCCCGGTAAACCATGCCAACACAATACGCGTGACCTGGATATTAGATGAACAACGTTGTTCATTTAATATCTTAATTACGCATGCAAATAATCTTCAAAATTGTAAACTGCAATTTAAATTATAACTAATTACTATTGTGTTCAATTGAGATGCTATATGAACAACTCGGGCTCGTGTCCCACCGGGATATCCAAACACTCGAAAACAATTAACAAAAACACTCGCGCTTCGCGCTCGTGTTTTCATACATTGTTTTCTCGTGTTTGGATATCCCGGTGAAACACTCGCTCTCGTTGTTCATATATAACATGAAACACTCTGAAGAGTGTTTCATTAGGATATCCAAACGCTGAGAAGTTTGTTGAAAACCGAGGCGAAGCCGAGGTTTTTTAACAAACTTCGGTTTTTTTGGATATCCTGATGAAACACTCTTCCTCGTGTTTCATATTACATCTCAAACAAATCAGTATTTTAAGAGAAAATCGAGGTGAAAGTTGGCTTGATTTATGTAATTTCGTCCTCAAATATCCAAACCTCCGTCTCGGTTTTGATTTCCTTTGTTTTCGATCATGAATTTCGATCATGAGTTTGAGATAATACATACAGGTATGATGCAGTAAATACGTACCTAAAATGAACAGGTTTTGTGATTGGCTATATGGAACAAAGGTGGTTAGGGTTAGGACATTGGTTTCTTTGTGGTTGATTCTATTGTTTTATTGTTTTAATCAACCAATCACAAAACTTTATAGTATAGGTAGGTGGCGACCCGTATGATGCCGTGCTTTACTGCGTGGGCTTTTATCATTTTATCTTTTGCTAAAATTAAAATTGAGTTAATTATTGATTTCAATCATCAAGAGTAACACAATTGGTTTATAACCCTGTCTTCATGTGAGACAAGTTACATGTATTTCTTTCTTAGTAACCGATGGTAGAAACACCAGTAGACTTTTCCACTGTTCAATTCATTGCATGTATACTGCACCTAAAAATTAAACAGTTTGGACTATTTAATTACTTTTTAAAATATTTATGGCAACAAAATTCAGATAACAAACGTTTTATGGATTAAAGGCTCTCGAAGTTATTGTCCATTGAATATTAGGTAGATTGGCAAATGAATGGGTTATTATCTATTTTGTTTTTTTATATATACACTGTTGTAGTGAATGTGGGAGAGCTTGGAGTAGACAGACGATACATGGACGATCATGAAGCTAGGGATGCACAGGAACCAAATTTAAAAGTTCCGGCCGGAACCGGAACTGAAATAAGTTCCGGCCGGAACCAACTGGCCGGAACCGGAAATTAGAGTACTATCATTCCGTTTGAACCAGTAGCTTAGACTGACATTGTCCTTGCAGAATTAAGTGTTAAAAGTGAAAATATTCCTCATTAAAATTATTAAAATTGTCCTTCATATTTCCATTGCATACAAAACTAGTTTTATAATGTTTTAACTTTTTGTTTTCCATACTGGTATCCAACCTCGTATCCAGGGCATTTTGCCTTCACGGTTGAAGGTCGGCGAAAATGGCCCTGGGATCGGCTGGTCGATTCTATATTCTTATTGGCCAGTTCTAAAACTCGATTAATTCAGCTAGAGTATAATTTATTCATCTAAATCCACATGTAAAGAAAATTCCTCGCCTTTAAATTTTACTACAAATAAGAAATATAAGGGCTTTGGTTAATTGTCAAGAACTGCATTCGATATCTACTTGTTCATCCATGATGGTTATACGAGATAATCATAGATGTATTATGAATTAGTTGGTTTTAGGATGAATGTTTTACATGAACAAGTCTGCAGAGCGTTGCATATTTCTCATCAACAGAGTAAACAAAGACAAATGACCTAAATTATCATAAATTATCATATCAAAACACCCAGAAATTCTGGGTGTCATGTGACCAGCCAATCCCAGGGCCACTTTCGCCGACCTTCCATCGTCGAGGCAAAATGCCCTGGGTACGAGGTTGACTGGTATCATGAACATTTTTGTCCGATCAAATGTGAATCCCTAATATTCTCCAGAAAGTCCTTTGTATCCTAATAGTTTATCTGTTTTTAATCGCGTTTATGCCGTGCATAGTCTTAGAAAGCCTGAGCACTACAGATCAACCGCTGACCATATTTTGGCGAATAAGTTCCGGTTCCGGGCGAACATTTTTCATGAGTTCCGGCCGGAACCGGAACTTGGAAAAATCGGAGTTCCGGTGCATCCCTACATGAAGCTCATATCCTCAGAAAAATGATTCAGAGTCCCGGATAGGAATCGAACCTGTAACCTTCTGATTGCTGGTGAGTTTACAGGTTCGATTCCTGTTCGGGACTTATTTTTTCTGAGGATACCAGCTTGACGATCGTCCATCTATCGTCTATTATCTATTTTCATGTAAAATATCTCAGCGGCGAGGAGTTGTTGCGTGCACGTATTTCCACTCTATTTACTGTAAGATTTCAAAACTTTAAAAATCCACTGGTATTTCGTATTTCACATTTTCACTGGTTACCAAATCTGACCTGCTCTTTCTATTTCTGCCATTGAGAAAGTCAAAATATCAAATATTTGTATTAACTGACATTATTGTAGGAAACCTATATATCACCTCATAAGTTAATATCTGATTGTTGAATAAAGTTAAATTAAATATAAATCCACAATTTTTTACCGTTTCTTTTCTTGTATTTTGTTCTCGTTTTTAGGTTCGATCCGGATCGATTTAGTGCTGAAAATATCAAGAAACGTCATCCCATGGCTTTCCAACCGTTTGGTTTCGCAGGAAAACGCAAATGTCCCGGTTATCGATTTTTATATGCCGAAGCTTTTGTTGTTCTTTCAGTTTTCATTCGTCGCTTCAAGATTGACGTGGTTGAAGGTCAGGTCGTTGAACCTGTTTACGCTTTAGTTACTTCGCCAAAGGATGAAATTTGGATTACAGTATCCAAGCGTTGAATTATGTAGCTCTGGCTCAATTATATACCCTGTTTCAAAATACATTCTTATATCTACTTTGGGTTCTCGACGTAAAAGAAACGATGATTTTGTAATTACAGTAAAAATTAACTGACAAATACTCTGATTAACTGACAAATTAAAAATTAACTGACAAATACTCTATCCTTTATAGCTGATATACCGTAGAAATTAGTGACCTCTAAGGGCGGCTACTTTCGGAGGGGCGGTTACTTTCGGAGGGCGCTTACTTTCGGGTTGTTATTTTTAGCATCGGCCAAGTTTTAACCACTACTATACATTTTGCACAACGTTTCAAATTTTTGTTTTATTTTGATTAAATTACATAAGAATTGTTACTTATTATCTAATGCTAATAATTTACCGCACTCGATACCGAATATTCAGATACCGAAATGGAAGAGGACGTCTGAACGATGACAAAGACAAACTTATACTATTGTCTGAAATTCCTGAATCTTTGATATTACTGTTTTATACATGTTTTAGTCCGTGCCATTCAAAATAAATTGTTAAACAGATATTACAACGTATTTATACAATAGTTATAGACATCGGAAGGGTTACTTTCGGGGGCGGTAAGGTTACTTTCGAGATTCTACGGTAGTTATCAATGGGGATAAAAAGGTTATATGTTGAATATATAAGAAGTTGCAAGGTCCGTTTAAAGTGAAAAATACGGACATGTCAAAAGCTCTGAAGGTTTTTGCTATACTAGTTTCCCTTTCGCAAACGATCTTTGCCATCCTAAACAATGACCCCAACCCCCCTTAGTCCTAACCCCCCCTGGGTTTCCCCTGCACAGAATGGATACAGAGCGCCATATGATCCGGGAAATGGATATATACTTGTAAAGTTGTAAAGGTTTTGCTTTGCAAGCTGTGTTAAGTTCTCAATACTCAGAAAAACTCTGAGCTGCACCAGACAGGACTCGAACCCGTAACCTTCTGAATGCTAGACAGACGCTCTAACCATTGAGCCACTGGAGCTCAGATGACAGAGCAAGGTTAAATACGGTATTTAAACCTGGGACGAGTCTTGCCATAATCACAAATACTTGTTGGACTACAAGTCGTGTTTAAAGGGACACTCCGGCCCAAATACAAATGCAGTGCATATGAAAGATCTTACTGACTTTAGTTTATTTCCAAAGTTTCAGCATTCCTATCAATTTAGTTGAGAAGATATTGCTAGTTGAAGTTGAAAATTTGTAGATTTTGACGCCATATTGGTTTTGAAAATATGACGTCATTGAGTGATTCTTTATCGTCAGTGGAGTTGTTTTGATGGCGATCACATAGTGATATTTATTGTGAATGGTCTTTGGACGAAAATTAGTCGAAATAAACTATTTAGTTCATCATGCAGGAAAGTAGAGGAGCTTCTTAGGCATAATACGAGACACGTCACTCAGTGACGTCATATTTAAGAAACAAAATGGCGTCGAAATTGGACAAACTCTCCAACTTCAACTAGCCACATCTTAACTAAATTGATAGGAATGCTGAAACTTTGGAAATAATCTAAAGTCAGTAAGATCTTTCATATGAACTGCATTTGTATTTGGGCCGGAGTGTCCCTTTAAGTTAGGTAGTTGCAGCTTGATGCTTGTAAAGTTCAGAAGGTTACAGGTTCGAGTGCTGTCTGGTGCTCAGAGTTTTTCTAAGTATTGATAACTTAACACAGCTTGCACAGCAAAACCTTTACAACTTTACAAACATCAAGCTGCAACTACCTAACTTAACTAACAACAGATATATACTTGTTATCTGAGTTTATGTCTTATGAGCTGGAAATTTTGATAGGGGTATCTAGTACGTATTCCTTATAAGGAAGCGCAAATAGAAGGCATTGACGAGCAAATAGAGTGAATTAACGAGCGAATAGCTGACACGCTGAAACCTCGTACAAGCCTCCTAGTTAATTGTATTGTAACCGACCCCAAAACAACAAAGGTCCTAACCCTTTGGCAAACGTTTTCTTGAGAAATAAACCACCCCCAAAGCTATAGATGATGCCTAATGACGGTGGATGATGGTCAATGATGGTGGATGATGTATAATGATGTGTATTGATGTATACTGATGTATAATGATGGGTAATGACGGGTAATGATGGTTCCTCCAGGAATTATTAGGCTGGTGTTCCCAATTGGTGTATAATAGGACATGGAATTATTACCGAATTATTACCCAAATTCGCGGGAAGTATAAACATGGCGACCAGAGCGACTGACTACGTCCAACTTAACTCGTTTTCTTCCGTTGTCTTATACGACACGGCAAAAAGACAAAAGAAGAGTGCGTTCTTCGAGGTTGAGAGGATTCTAACAAGGCGCAGGATACCTTATGTAAGTTGTATTATTGCATGTGTATTCAGTTGACAGTTGATCGATATCAGAATACAGCTTGTTTATGGTCTTATTCTTATTATACAGATCTTACTCTTTTAGAGGGTTTATTAGTTTCCTGACGAATAGCGCCGTTTCGCAACCTTAGCAACAAGGGGGGTATGCTTTACACTTCAGGGGCAAAGCGCTTCATATCAGGGCATTTGCTGTAATTTGAGACCGAGCGATCTGATCGTCGCAATGGCCATGTTGTGTTCCCGGCTAGTAATGAACTTTTAAATCGGAAAAGCAGGATCATTATTTCGTGTATCAAAACCCACGGTATCAGGATGTATAGAAAACCTATTTGTGTGTGGCAGACGATGTGTGCACCTAAGTATTTAATTACCTATGGAATGTAAACAACACGATATAAACGGCGTGTGTGTCTCGGTAAGACAAACTTTTCAATAATATATTTATGTATGAAAGAAGGGTGAGTTTGAATCCTAACGAGCATCTGTGTTGACAATACGTGTTAACAAATTCTTTAGACTCTGTTCCGATGTGTGCAATCTTTCCAACTAATTTACAAGGAATTATATTCATGAATTAATGAGTAACTCATTCATTAATATTTGCCATCTTACAACCGGAACTTCGCGCAATGAGCATGACCGCAATTTCTGGCCATGAGAAAAATACGAACTTTCGGCTGTCTTCGACGAACGTTTTCTTGAGAAATAATCAACTCGCAAAGCTACACGAAGTTTCTTAATCTGTTGAACGCTTTAAAAATTTCAATGTTGGTTCCTGGTCCTACCAGATGCACGGGGGGAGCAATCTAGAGCTGTTAACCGGAATGAACTCAATCCGGATTGAGCTGCATCTCCTTCAGGATTCATGTAAACACCTAAAGGGAATTTAACAGAACCGGTATGAGCTCAATCAGGAATGGAACTCAATCAGCCTATGACACAAAAATTAAGTTTGCCTTAAAATACTTAGATGTAGTTTTTCGTTTCTTTGCTTCGTTCTTGAGATATTTCAGTTTGTATTATATGCAAATGACAATGGTGTGACGAATAGGTGCATAATGACTTATCAGAGAAGGTTATATATCTATGTTATTATCACACAAAATCACTTGAAATTCTACAAGTTCCATGTTTTTGGAAATATTCACGCACATGCTTCATTCGAATTAAAGTGGTTTTATAATAGCAAAGATATATAACCTTCTCTGATAAGTCATTATGCACGTGTACGTCACACAAACAATATTACCTTTTGAAATTGCGGCCTATCTTGACTACAATGAAGCAAGGAAACAAAACCTCAAAAGATGTTCCTCTGTCATTTACTCATTTGAAGTGTTCTTTCAAATAAGGCAAACTTAATTTTCGTGTCATATTTCCCTTATATATCATGAAACATTCCCCGTGGAATATAAATATTTATACGCAATAATTCGTGTTCAGTTTCAACAGAAGCGTGGATATGCGGAGAACAGACTGGACGGCACCTTTAAATAAAATAATGTTAGCATGGCTAAATTGCTCAAACACAACATATTAAAGAAAAAGCGTTGTATTTCGCTTATTCATAAGTTCATAAATAATTCATAATTCGCCTATTAAGGAAATATTAATTATGTATGAGCAACCGAAATTAAAAGTATTATAGCATCAACCCAAGTCAATTTTAGGATTAGGATTTGGGTTAGGATTAGGGATTGGTTTGTATTTCGGTTTGTTCATATATCGAGAAAGCGCCGGTGCCTTCGAAGCAGGCGTTCCTCACGTTGTAATCCACATACTACAGGAATTGTTAAAGCATTGTAAGCAGTAAATTATTGGATTGTAATCCCCAAAACAACAAAGATCCTAACCCTAACCACCAAAGTTGTCCGCTGTACTGTAAGCTAGCCAGTGGCGTAACTACTATAGGGGCTCTCCCCAGCCCTTGTGGGGGGCCCTTGTGTTGGAGGTTTCCAAGGGGGCCCTTGGCCAAGATCTTAACAAAAAATAATTTATACGAATATACGGATTACGGCAAGCGCATTCTATTTAAGAATGTAGTAGCTTTTGCCTTTTGTTAGAAAGTAGAAACAAGTTTAATTTGTCTTGAACAGTATCAAAGTTTTACAAAACGACTGGAAGCGTAATAGATTATATTATATTATTGATAAAGTATACATGCAGTAAGTTTCAAAAATCCGCTGTCAAGACGATACGTGGTCGTTTCCTCGTGCTATTTTGCGAATATTAAAAAAACAACGTCAGACTTTATATCGAAGAAAAGGTATGAATTATTTATATATTTTGGACTTAATTTTAAAAATTCTAACAAACCATATGTTGAACCAATATTGTTATGCACTACAGCCACTACTGCCATCGTATTTAAATTTTACGTCTGTGTTAGCTTTTTGCTTTTGAAGTGCGTACAATGTATAAATAATATTATGACGATGCTATCGATGCAGGATCTATTTATATTCTATTTTGATTGATATATTATTATGTTGATTGAATAACCACTGCGACCGAATAGTATATTTTACTTTTGAGTGAATGGCAAAAGGCTCTTCGTCAGTTAGGTACAAAGTTAGGGCTTCGGGGGGATATAAATTTCAAGTCTTGACTTTGCAGGGAACAGTTGGCTTTGGATCGTTGGGGGGGGGGGGGGCGGGGGGCCTCTTATCTTCTTTTACCGGGGGCCTCTAGCCCGAGATTTACGCCACTGTCTCGACCATGATCTAGTGTCGACCTAATAAATATTATTTACATATTGACACGTGGATGGAATTTTGATGACCTATTTGGTACTATTTTCATTTTATAATTTCTGACGAATGGCGGCCTATAGCCATGATGCATAGAGAACATCTTTCTCAGATCCGCGAAATGAAGCGAAAAAGCTGTGACGGTTGGTAAATGGTTGTAAACTATATAAAATGCCAGTATACTTTCGTTTTAGCATGAAGTATATATTCTGATTGAGTACAATTTGAGATCGATCTGAACATACAGTCCACTTGCAGAGGTTGTTTGAGTGCTTAATAAATATTATATATGTTTGGATTGAGATCGTAATAGAGATATCATAATCATAAGAAAGATAATCATAAGAGACGTCATAAAAATAAGAGAGATCTTAATCATAAGAGAGATCATGTTATAATCTCCACAGAGATCATAATCTCAGAATTGATTTGAAAACGATCCGTGGCGACACATTGGCGGCGGCGTGAGATTTGACTCTTATCCGACACTACAAATCAACCAACTGTGACTGCTATGATATTTATCTGTGATATTTAAGCTTTGAGATGGTTTAGTTAAGGTATACAGCTTGCCCTTTGTTCGCTTTATATCGTATAAAAGGCAAGCAGAGAACTTTTTCTTGTGCATTCGACGAAGAATGCTATCCTAACTGCGTCGTAATCGAGATTTTAAGGATAATAGGTAACTCGCGGTTAGCCTCAGCTCATATCTAATATTTTTTCATATTTGTAGACATATACACATCCCCATTCACCTCTTAATCCTCTCGCCCGGACACAGAAATTTGTTTCGGATCACTTTCCATGGCGTAACTAACCGGTTTTTTCGACATCTTAAGCCCTCGCGTAACCAGCCTCCCCTAGATGGCCGGAACTCTAAACTTACAGAACAGGGCGTATATGTGCGACCGCGTTTTACGTTGTCGTCGTAAGATGAACCAACTGTTTTTCCGAAGCGGTAGGGGCCATGCCAGTTGATGGATGAAACGAATACTATATATGCCGACAAATGCCAGTTCAAAACAGACATACAGTTTATTTTTTATTTATTAGCTACCAAGCTGTGTGAAAATGGATCCATTAATTGGCATTTGGCAATACATTTTTCATTGTTCAAGCAAATTAGGTAACCATTTGCATTGATCATGAATGACAAATATCAGTTATTAATTGCTATGCTTTGTGGTCAATTTAGTTTGTTTTTTTCTGCTGCTGCATGTATATGTCATCATATATATATATATATATATATATATATATATATATATATATATATATATATATATATATATATATATATATATATATATATATATATATATATATATATATATATATATATATATATATATATATATATATATATATATATATAATATATATATATATATATATATATATTATATATATATATATATATATATAATATATATATATATATATATATATATATATATATATATATATATATATATATATACGTGTAGGTTTTGGTCTACGAAATGCAAAGAGTGCTCAACAACATATAGTTAGAGCAAATAATAGATTTTCGCTTACCTCAAAACTGGTCTGCTACAACTTGTTTCATCTGTAAAAGAATCTTCAGGCAGTCTGAAGATTCTTTTACAGATGAAACAAGTTGTAGCAGACCAGTTTTGAGGTAAGCGAAAATCTATATATATATATATATATATATATATATACTTGAATTAAAAGAGAGACAAAGAGCACGAAAAAAGATCTAAATATTTTAAATTTATTTGACTGGTTAGAAGTTTTCTTGCATCTCTTTTAATTCTAGTGCATTAATACCACAAGAGCATAACCTGTATCCATGTAATTTGTGGATCCTTCTACTAGGAGTATCATCGTCGCATAAAACATTTTAAAATACTGAAGGCGGTAAATGGGCGAGGGGTTGTTGAGCACACGTATTTCTAGTACATTTACTTCGATACGAACTTATCATAATCTTTTCCATTACTCCAAAAGTATGTTTTAGTATACAAAGCCGGTTCAGTTTGACAAAACGAGCCATCAGCTAATATTGATATATATCCGGCACACTTTCCATATACAATATAGGGTCAATTTGAGCGGCATCAGATAATCTGATGTAGACTTGATCAGATCGTTCTAATATCGTTCTGAAATCGATCTAAATTATATAGATATAACTCAGATAGACAAACGCAAAGCATGCCGGGTTATTTGACGGTCCGTTTTGTCAAATAACCCGGCCCTGCATGTGATGTACTAAAATAACCATGGCCGCATAGGAAGCTTACGCAAGTGCGAAGTTTGCGAGGTTCAGACAACGGTCTGCCGGTGAGTGTTGTGTTCTTATAATATAATATAATATAATATAATATATGGCTCGAGTCTGCGGCGTACAGTAACAGTATAAGATAAGTTAACCAGGCTAAGTTAACGGATAGCCAAGCCATCTGCTGTGAAACATGTTCCTTCGGCCCTGATAAGATACAATATTTTCCCCTTTTAGTGCCTGAGTGGTGGTAGAGTGCCGCTATTCAAATCAGGATTAAAGTAGAGACCGTGTTACTTTTGATAGCTTTATTTCACTTAGCATGCACCTGCTTCTCAGATAACCCTTTTTATATATTGAAGCAGACCGTGCATATTAAGCAGTTTATTCACCGAATCCTCTGCGAAACATTAATTACGTCTTTAAGACGTCAGTTTTAGGGCCGTCACACTGACACGAAACTGAAAAGCGTCTACCGATTCTGCTTTTGTTACTGCTTTTGTGAACCATCGTTCGATTGTTAGGGAAGTAATGGTCGACTCCTGCTATGCTTAACAGTTACTTCCGTACAGTTGTTTTCAAAAAAATACAACTTATATATATATATCAATATTATTGTCAGCAATGCATTTTACATTATAGTTCATGTGAATGCATTGATACATACATATACAGTTTATTATAGCTCCCTTATATAGGACTCTTCCGCATTTATATAATACAACTATATGAAAAACTAAAAATTTATCCAAAAATATAAACTAAAAGTAAAGAACATGTCTGAGTATTTGGAATTTCAATCACCTTAATAGTAAGTTATTATACTACGCTCAGTCTTCTTAAAGTCTTTCAAATCTACAGTTTGACTTTAATATCCTCAGGCAGCTCATTATATATATAGTAAAGCGGAAAGGTGGTGAACAGGCGAGATTTTTAGGAACGAAATACTGAAACGTTAGTATCATAATTCATTGCCCACGCTGGACGATCTGCTTTTTTACACTCATTATTTGTGGGTCCTTTCATTATAAGCTACAGCTGCGTTATTTGCAATTGTAATCTATGCTCCCATATATGGTGTAAGGAAGAGCATGCTCTTACATCCTGCACTTACTGATCTATTCTATCGGGAAATGAGTGGCTTCGTTGGAATGTACTTTTCAATGACCACATATGGCCACAATTAGGAAGTAATGAAGGAAGCAGCAGTAAGCAATATGGTCCTGAAAACTTCCAAGAAGTTAAAGATTTCATGGGTGGGATAAATAGCAGATTATGACAACTGAAATTTATTCAAAAAGCGGACATTTTGTATTTGATTACCGAAAACTATATATTGCTTACGCCACTTTAATTTACGCGTAGGAGTCGAGTCCAAAAGGAAGTCTTTGGTAAGATATGTACTTTCAAAAGGAATTACAGGACCAATATAGCTTCACATGCTTTTAATAACTGTTCATTTTACGTTTCATCCACCGAAGAAAAATTATGACAAAATATTAGGAACGCCATCCTTTACGATTTTTAGGATTTCATTTCAGGATCTACTCGGTTAGACATGGAATAGGCAATTTAACACGATGTCCATAATAATGATAATAATCTTTCAATCATTAGCGAAAGGCCTTCGCTCGAAAATAGACATCTAGTACATTCTTTTTCGGCAGTGCATAACCAACCCAGCTTTTAAATAAGTATTGTATTTCTACATTGCCTACACAACACGAGACTTTTATATCACTCATTTGGTTCAATGGGTTTCACAAAAACTAAAACATAACATGCCATTCAAATCCTAAAAATGCATGTCACTACATTAGGAGCCAGCAAATAAGTTCCTTTTCGTTCCGGAATTCTTTCGTTAGACAGGGCGTCGGAAGTGGAAAACAGAGTGGGAAGTATAACTCAAATAATTAAAATGTGGGCGCGTCGCCCCCCAATACGTGACATCTCAGCAAGATGTAGATTGAGTTTTTGTTTCAGTTAATCAGAGGCAAGCATCAACTTAAACTTTACGTTCAGTATACAGTTAAACCACTAACATGGATGCCTATAGTGTAGTCAATTCATTGCCGAATAAACTGTAAATATACGTCATTAGCATCAGACTCGCATCACTGGCGTATATTTGATGTGTGCTGTATAATATACCGAACTAGATCTTTTCTTAAACAAAGGAATTGTTATATCGGGAAAAGGCAATACATTATTATTGAAAATCGCGCATACCTAGTTAATCACATATAACGCACGAGGACAAGAGTATAATATCAAATGGTTATTACAGTTTAGTAATATAGATAAATGATCGTTCGTGCTTTATATACAAAAGATATCAAAAATGTAAAAAGTAAAAAAATGCAAAGTGCATGTATAGTTTCTGGCAACATCAGCAAAAAGGTTTGCCCAGATTAACCAAAAACAAAGCATAAAAATCGACTCTTTTTCAGTACACATGCACGTCTATAAAAATGATTTTATGTTATAGGCTTTTCGCCTCCAGCACTACAAAAGCAAATAAATAAAACATATGCCTTGATAATGCAGCTTAACTGTTTCTACATCCTTATCACGTCAACTACATCAATATCAAAATAAGTTATTCCAAAACTATTTATAATATCATATTAATGAAAAATGCTTAGGGTTGATTGACGTTTTTCGACGTTTTATAATGACGGTTGAGCATTATAGGATATCCCGCCTCTTTCTTTGTGCTTCGATTCTTTGTTCTGAGCACTTGTGGTTAACGTATAAAAAGACCAAGCTCGCTGTACTTACTAGATCATTAACAGCTTTAGAAGACCAAGAAAGTTTTTACCACTTGCATATATATTCAAAGAATGTATCTCTCAAAGGTAAGCGATAACAAACCCAATATCGATCGTCAAGTTCAAATCCTCAAAAAATGCTTCTCTGTAACCTTCAGATTGCCTGCCAGACGTTTTAACCATTGAGCTAGATCGAGACTCAAATGGAGAGCGAAGGTTACAATTATATACTGGTTTTATATATATATATATATATATTTAGTCACTGAGGAAGGCTGACAGTCTGTAGCCGAAAATTCTGTATAAAGTTTTTCATCTAGATCAGCTTCAAATTATTATTAAATCATATATATATATATATATATATATATATATATATATATATATATATATATATATATATATATATATATATATATATATATATATATATATATATATATATATATATATATATATATATATATATATATATATATATATATATATATATATATATATATATACTGCCTGTGCGGCACTATATATATAATAATACACATGGTGTGCGAAAATATGAAATTTATTTCGAGTATTGAATAGGATATCTCACGAGTGAACGAAGCTATATAACGAGTGACATATCGACAAGAAATATAAATTCCATATTTCCAAGCATCCATTTATTGTTCTGTTTATTGTATAAAAATATACTTCCACAGTCCCATTTCCCAACAAACATTACAGAATTGAATCACAATAATCGGGAACATGTGAGATTATCACTAATAATTCTCATTTGTCTGATTATCGAATTTATTAGTGGCGGAAATTCAAAAAAGTTGATATAATATAATAAATATCAGTAATGCTTTGATGTGTTATACACATTGATGGTATACCTTGGAGTAGACAGACGGTACGATTCTTAAGGATGATTTCTAATTTCTGCAAACATCATACATTATTAAATATATTTGTTAAAGGCATCCCGTGTAACATCAGCTTTATTCAACTGAAAGTTTTTTTCACTACTAACCGCACAGTTGCTCTATCAATTTATTCACTGTAAGATATAACGAAAAATTCACGAAACGAGTTGATGCTCATACATTCATGACTATATACAGGCCACAATGTTTCGATTGTATTTCAAAATTGTAGAACTTCTTAATAACTTTTTTCTCCATGTTATCAATTAGTAAAAAATTATAGAAAGTTAAAACTGAATTATATAGTCCTTGCAGCAGCATATATTTCACGTTTGATCCGTTAAGTCGCAAGAAAACGGCTAGACGTATTTTTAAAATTATCCACCTCCATTTGTTTCAATTGTTTGTTTCATTCCCTGATACTAAAATTGAATTTTGGCAAAGGAGTACACGTCAAGCAATATGAACAGCTATAAGTGTCTGAATCGATGTAACCTGTACATTTTTCGGCTCCTTTGTGTACCGGACACAGATATATTACATCATTTATATTTTGGAAGTAGGGTTAGCATTTCTTTATTTCACGCTTAGGGCTACAGTTTTTATATGGGTTATGGTTAGGGTTTTTGTTCTTGTAAAACTTCTGAATCCCGAGAAAACAACCTTGAAGCGACTATGATGTAGTCTGTGTCCATTTTCTCCCCAGTACACGCTAAGATGAGCATTTTTCGTTTCAAAATGTGAGTTTTGATATCTTGGATCTTTTGTTTTTCAGTTTCTTCTGTTATCAGTTTTCTCATGGTTCTTTATTGAAGAGATTGAGGCATTGCCATATAATAACAGGTATATGCATAACCATACAATGCCAACCATGAAATCATTAAATCATTTAGGGAGTGTTTACATGGAGGCAAAGAGGGCTGGATTTCACCTTGCATTTACATGGGAATTTTCTAGCCGTTCGAGGAGGGCTGGTGATTAGCGTCAACATTGAGGATGGCGAACAAGCAAAACTAGCTCTTTCCTATATAATGTTGCATGCTCGTTTTAATTTTACAACAGTATATTTACCTTTACTACTTTGGGAAATTAATGAGATAAACAGAAACACCCGCTAAGCTTATTTTTCCAGCTCTCGTAGGAAGGCCAACTGTTTCGAGTGCGTTTACATGGAAAATTTCCACCGCTCCTAGACGAGATCTCGTGTAGTCAATATAGCGAGATTTCGCCAAAGGGGCTGGCCCTCCTCTAATACAAACGAACAAAATGTGTACAAAGGATTTGACTGAGAGGCGGTTGGCTCACCTCCATATAAACACTCCCAGACTCCCTTAGTCTATGTTTACAATGCAGGAAAAGGTTCCTGATTCAAAATATTTTCGGGTTCATATCGATAAAAAAATTTTGGATTCATGAACCGTATACACGAAGAATTCGGTCGTTGGCATACAGGGACATTTGTGGATAACTACAATAAAGCAGGTGATAAAATTCATCCCACAGACCGTTTACATGAGTCATTTCTTCGGATTAGCTAGTGTTCGGATTCAAAGTATTCACATTAGATTACCGATTCAAAAAAAGTATCCTGATTCGTCGCAAAACTGATTCGGATTCGTCATTCTCTTTTAACAGCAAAACGAATCCAGCTACGAAAAAATTCACTGCGAATCTACCGGATATACTTTTGCTCTTTGTGTAAACGGGATCTTAGAAAACGTAAAGGGAATGCTTTTAAAATCGAATGCTTTTAAAATCGAATAGTAAATCAGTAGAGCAGTTCTACTGCTCTTTGTGCCAGCTTGCATGCCACTTACAAAATACGCTTTTGATTTTGTTTATGCATGTAACTGAAACAAACAGATTACAATAATAAATCAAAAAATAATATTTAAAGCAATATGTACAGGTGCATGCATGTATATCACATCATGTTTCACTGTCTTATATAATAACAAAACATAATTGATTTTTTATATATTAACAAAAATGCCCACGTACGGCATACGACAGAATTTTCATAGTGACTAGTTTCTTGCTATTTTTACTGACGAACAATTTTTCCCAGACTAGTTTTCTTTGTATGTGCGTGTGTGCAGAACCGTGAAATAGATTTTCTTACGCATGCAGTTATAATGCGCTCGCGAATAAAGTTGTGCTCGGTGACCTACCACGTGTATAGAATATTTCTTGTCAGGCTTCCTTTGACGACCGCTCACTGCACGAACAAGTTTCCTAGCTTGCTCAAAAGCTGGCATGACCAGCTTTTTATCGAGGCTCCGTGTTAATAAAAGCTTGTCAATTCATGTCATACTGCCCACGAGCAATTTATACTTGCCAAGGAAAAACTTGTAAAGGAAAACTTGGTCATATGTGTACGCGGGGCTTAACGGTCTCAGTATGTACACAACGGAAACTATTAAACACTAAAAAGCAGGCGCCAGAAGTCTGTAAATCGCCACAACTCTATAGTGTAGCTGCAGAAATAGTGTGTGAGAAGTCTAACGTTTCAAGCGAAGGCTTTTCGTCAGAGAGTTAAACGTTAAGTGAGTTTTCTATTTGTATTTCTATATAATGCTTACTTATATAGTATAACACTTTTATATAACTCATTTCGAAATCTATATACGCAGCTCTTATTGTTCATATCATATTCATTGCATAATTATGCATCCAAACTATTAAAAAAGAACAAATCCCTTGTTTTATTAAAATAGAGGCCAAGTCTATGCTCATTAGTTGGATCAACACCTGCACGCTGTCGGAGGGAAGACGGCGGCATTCGCCCAACTGCGCATCTTGACAATAATTAGAGAAGAATATATAAAGCGTACTGTATATAGTAAAAACCAAAACTGAGGCTCCAAAATTACTTAAATCAGGCAAGACCACCAGATTATAATGCTTAGATATGAAAGGCCGTCCTTGCCCTTGTCTTAGTGATACATGCATGCAGCTGTACACGTTTGAGGGATGTATAGCAAATGTTTAATTTGTTGGGGTTTTACGGCAAACAATTCGACAGTTATTAATTGCGTGATAGCATTGAATATTTAATTTCAAATCTTACAATCCAGCTTGCAATAAACCGTGTAAAAGCTGTGGCGTATTTTTGGCGATGTGTTTAGTGTAACTGCACATCTAAGTGATATATATATAATCGAATGAGATTGCTTTTTTAAACAAAGAAACAGTTATATCGAGAAATGGAAATAAGCAATTGCTAAACTGTTAACAACCTTGTTGAACAACAGTTTATCCAACTTTATTGCATTATTTATCCAAACTTCGTTGCATTGTCCATTTTGGTCCAACATTTTTGTTGGCATGGATGTTGGATGGAGTTTGTCAGTTTTGATTGAACATTTTGCCAATATTATTCCAACGAAAATGTCTAATTACCCCGCATATAAAAGCGCAGATCTTGGATAAATTGGCACATACAGTACGCGCCTATATTCGAATATTCGCTCATGAGCCTTTAAATGATCAAAATCTGTAAAGTTGTGAGACATCAAGTTCCAAACGGCTGCTTCCGATTAAAGTGGCGACGATAACGCATGACACGACTAATAGCAACCGATTGTAGGCGCAGATACATGTACGTCTAGCGTACCTATTTTTGTAATGCGTGGTTTAACGAGGCGTAGATGCTTTCGCAATCGGACTACTTGGTCAAAACTACATGTTCTCAGGATTAATGGTGAAGGAAAATTTCGAATGTTGAAATACATACATTCTAAGACCAAACCGGGACCAGTTGCGAAAAATGCATCTTAAAGGCTTTCCGGTTGGAATTGAACCCGCAACCCTGCGATGCTAGTGCGTTGGCTAATGAGAAGGGAAGCAATTAGGTTGTTCAAAACCTGCAATCTGAATTGCTTCTTGAGGACCGAGAGAGTTTCAGGCGTTTCTTGCTAATGGCCCCAGAAACTTTTTGTAATAAAAATAGGTTCGCGATGCGAACATGTGGGTTACGAGCTTGACGATCGTCCATGTATCGTCTGTCTACTCCAAGCTCTCCCACATTCACTACAGCAGTGTGTATATTAACAAATGGTTAAAAAGTAATAAAAATTTAGCATTTAAAAGAAAGCAAGGGTATTTGACTACAATATTTCAAACTTATTTTATGACATCCAAAACGATTCAATACTAGTAAAACGATTGTAATGTCTGTGTTGAAGATAATGTCTGTGTGTGTGTTTGCAATGTCTGTGTTGAAGCAACAGCTCCAGCTCATCTCTCCGCGAGTTAAGGCCGCCCACCTGAAAGACTATATCTGAGATTTTAGTCGCATGCAATTAAAATCCCATGTGATTGCACCGTCTGTGGCAGCCTCTCATGCAATTTTTCTCCCATATAGTCACAATGATCTTGATTGAGGGGTTCAATCATCAAATTACAACTGCGCAAATCAGACTGTCGGAAATCGTCGCCAAATACTCACACCCTTCGTAGGCCTGATAATATTCGCTTTCCCAGTATAGTTTTACTCAAGACATAACATACTGTATCTGTTTAGTAATTATTATAATTATGCGGTATCCTCAGAATCGTCAAGCTCGTATCCTCAGTCCTGTCCGGGACTCAGAATTATTTTTCTGAGGATACGAGCTTGACTTTTAAAACGATATCGACTTTTTAACCACCATTGTTGTACTACGATCTTAAGGTCCCTGTTTTCCACACGCACACGGAATATCAAGCCTTCCTGAAATAAGCCGAAAAAATCCTTTCAATAAGAAAAGTACAATCTAGTCTTGTTTCTAATCAGGAATTAATACATAGATTTTTCAACTTTTTAGCTACCAGATGACAATGCTTCAGCGCAGAAACGTTTACTATGAAAATCTCTGCGGCGTGCCTTTGAAGAGAACCGTCAAAGTTAACACTGTACTCAAGGACCCGCAAGGCATATATTTTCCAAGAGAAGTGACGGAATTTTACTGCTCTACAGGGCGGAATTCTGTGTCAAAAAAGATCTGCAGCGAAAAACCTAATCGAGGTTTTTGCAACGAAATAAGACGACAGATTGACGTCGTCAAATTTAATAGCGATTTAACTATTGACTCAACCAAAAAGATTTGGATCAATGCTGGATGTTCTTGTGACAAGATCGTGTAATCCGCTGTGTAGCCGTTACTACTAACTATATACAATTCCTTATTAGTTAATGTACAAAGTCAAAGAGGAACTGACATTGACGTCGAATAGGTGTATTGTTTTGTGTAAATTTCCATAAATATAGCTGTGTATATGAAATGCGATAATAAATATATTTAACATTAGTTTTCAGTAATGTTTCCCTTTGTGTCTGTCTATAGAAAATTTCAAAGAATCACGTATAGGAGGGATATTGAAATACTTAACATGTCACGAGTTAGAAGTACAGTGGCGTAACGGGCGGGTGTCCGGGTGTCAAGTGACGGGGGCCCCCGAGCCTTGGGCGCCCCCGGCAAAATGACCATACAAAATTTGATCGTACATTTCCAGGGAATTGAATAACGAAAAACAGAAAAGCAGTTATTTAAATACATGAATTAGTAGTTAGAATATAATGTAATTTCAATTGCTGCGATAGCCTCATGCCGCCTGCGAGTGCAACAAAAACGTGCAAAGCCAAAGGTTTTACACTTTGCACGGCGATAAAATGAAGTATTTGGTATTTCGTGCTAATACCGATGTACTAAAGGTTTGTAGTCTCTTCTTGCAGCAATGGCAAAACATCAAAAATTGGAGGTAAATTATCATATTGACTATTGAGATATAATCCTTTGTAATCCGTCATGCATATATTTTTGCATAAGCCTAAATTATATGTAAGTGAAGATTGCGATTGTGTCGACAGAAATACAGCCTATTCTTTAGTGGCCCAGGGAGGGGGCCCAGGAGTGGCCGATTGACGGGGGAACTCCAGAGGTTGCGTTACGCCACTGTCGAAGTACGAAGCACTATGTCGGCCGATTCGCTGTTATAATATAGAGAGGCAGTAGATATGAGCTATTTTGCAATCTGATTGGTTCTCATACTAGCAGACTATCAGCTCATGGTGATTTCTAGAAAGTAGACATTAAACTACGGTTTACCAGCTCGGAAAGACTGAAAACTATAGTATTGTTATGTACCAGAAAAAAATCTCAATATTTATTTAAACACATAAATGTATGAACTCACTTACATGTATCTCTAACAGCATGGTCTCTTACACATGCAGCTAGTGCGCATGACCGAACCTTGACAGACAAGTATAATACGATGTAGAAATTCCGCAAACGTTTAAAACAGTCTGTGTAAAATGTCACTCATGTCGTCCCCTATCTAGTTTGCTTGTTAAAATGTGCTGTTAGTTTATGTCTTAGTTTAGAAGTTAACCATGTTATCTGTTTGATTTAATTTGATATCATAGGGACCCCGTAATGGAGCAACAAGCTCTGTGGGGCATCCCTGCCACCTTTTTGGCAAAGCTTGTATAAAAATAACAAAAAAAAAAACAACTACTATAATGGTACACAGCAAGTATGAAGGTTAGTTTTGAGGGTATTAGGGTGAGTATCAACCTCCTACACATGGCATTTTGCCTCCACGGCGGAAGGTCGGCGAAAATGGCCCTGGGATCGGCTGGTTCATTCTATAATGTGATTGGCTTGTCATAAATCTCAATTAATTCAGCCGAGTATAATTTATTCATCTAAATCTGAATGCTGTCGGCAAAAATCAGTAAATACGTACCTAAAATGAACAGGTTTTGCGATTGGCTATATGGAACAAAAGTGGTTAGGTTAGGACATTGGTTTCTTTGTGGTTGATTCTATTGTTTTATTGTTTAAATCAACCAATCACAAAACGTGATAGTATAGGTAGGTGATGACCCCAAATTTTACAGCAAATTAGAAGTGATAGCTTTCGCTAAATTGGATATATGCTTCTTCGTACCTTTTGTAAGAGATCAACCATTATTAAGCTTGTGAGCTGCTTTTATGCCGACGAATGTTGACATGAACAACTCTGAAGAGCATTGAATATTTCTCAATTATTCAGGTCAACAAAGTAGACAAAGACAATGGAACAAAGACCACAAAAATTATCATATCTAAACACCCAGAAATTCTGGGTGTCATGTGACCAGCCGATCTTAGGACCATTTTCGGCTACCTTCCACCGTGGATGCAAAATGCCCTGGGAACGAGGTTGCGTGAGTATAAAAGTTTGAAAAATAACCCCAACCAAAATCAAACCTTTATACTAACCATCACCCTAATATCAATCCTCATAGTAGCCTTCGTATAGTACCAACCATCGAACAACTAGTATTTAGTCTCTTAATTCGCAGAAACCTCATTTTAACCCTATCTAGATTGGGGGGCGCGGAATCTGCTCGCGCTGGATTTAAATGCTTATATCTCAATAATGGACACAGCTATGATTCTACAATTTTACGACTTTTCCTAGTTATGTATTAGTAGTATGGGCTGATAAAATGGTGAAAAATTATTTTGTATAAAAAAAGTTACAGAATATTCCGGAACACCTACTAACAATGAATTTCGACAAAAAAATTTCGTTATAATAGAAACAATAAAAATAAGAACATATCGATTAAAAAAATCTATTTATCGATATAATAAATTATCTACGTTAACAGAACAGCAAGAAATAATCCTGAAAAAAAACCTTTTTGAACTGCTTCAAATCCGAATTTTTGACGACAGATGACGTCATAATGACGTAATAATGTGTTGCCATGACAACATAAATGTAACGTATATTCAGTGTTACCATACCATCAACCTGTGAAAAGTTCATTGGGATACATCTAATAGTTTTGGAGATATTGGCAGCGGGCAGATTCCGCCCCCCCCAGACCGGCCAAAAAAAGCCCAGTCTAGTTAAAAAATAAAAAACGTGTCGATAGCCGAGTGTTTTACTAGCTTCTCGAGTGCCATTATAACTCGATAATCACACAAGACAAGGTTTTTTATTTCTTTTATAAAAGAACACAATTAAATTAACAATAAAGCCACGAAAAATGTAGATTTACCTGTTATAAGCGGCGTTGCTATGTGCGTTGCTAGGAAGCCTTTGTTGAAAATACGTTGGCGATTTTCGCGATGAAAATGCACTCAACGTTGCAGTTAAAACATTCTGTTGTGTTAGTACCTTGATTAGCCTTATATCCAGGTATTCTTTGACTTCCTTTTGTGATTTAAACCACTAAAAATCCGTCAAAAACGACAAAATCTACGCGAGGAATGTCAGCTTATGCTTTATTGAGTTATAATGCACGGTTTTTGAGCTCAGTAACCAATCAGACAGCGTGTTGTCGCTCATTTACTTCCGGTTATTTTATAAATAGGCTTAAAGTATACTTTCTAGTGATCACCATCAGCTCATAATAGTAATGAAAAAACAAAATGGCGGAATAATGTTTTCCTAAAGTAAATGAGCAAGAAATCAGCTTGATAAAACAACACGAAAAATACCTAAAAATACCACGAGTGTCTATAATATAAAACAATTATGCCATTCGCTCTCGTTATTATGTTCGAGCTCATAGCACAACCTCGTACCCAGGGGATTTTGCCTCCACGGTTGAAGGTGGGCGAAAATGGCCCTAGGATCGGCTGATCACATGACAGCCAGAATTTCTGGGTGTTTTGATATGATAATCCCAAGGCTGATATATTATATATATATATAAAAAAGTAGAGTGCTGCGTAGACAGTGTTTTGAATATATAGCAAAGTGAAAAGGTGGTAAACTGCCAATAATTTAGTGACGAGATACTGACGTTTCGAGCGGAGCCCTTCATCAGAGTAAGACCATGGGCTCCGCTCGAAACGTCAGTATCTCGTCACTAAATTCTTGGCAGTTTACCACCTTTTCACTTTGCTATATATATATATATATATATATATATATATATATATATAATTTAAAATAGTTGAGATTAGTTTGTCACTGACTATAGTTAAAAAAACGTATATACAACGTTTTTATAAAACTTTATTAAGACGAAACGTCTACGACCGAACAACTACGGTCTTCGTCGGTTAAAAATATATTTATTCGTCGGTTAAAAATATATTTATGTATTCTATTAGCATAACTTGGATCTATTTAAGTCTGTTTTGACTTTCAATATATTTTTAACCGACGAAGACCGTAGTTGTTCGGTCGAAACGTCTTAATAAAGTTTTATAAAAACGTTGTATGTACGTTTTTTTAACTAGTCAGTGACAAACTAATCTCAACTATTTTAAATTATGACAAATCCTGGCTGCAATTTTAGTTAATATATATATATATATAGGTAATATTTGGAAGGCCTTGAAGTTGCATTTTTCGCAACTGGTCCCGGTTTGGTCTTAAAATGTATGTATTCCAACACTCGAAATTTTCCTTCACCATAAATCCTTTGTATATTTAACAATTAGACAACGAGAACGAGTTGTCTATTTAACAATTAGACAACGAGTCGGAGTTGTCTATGAGCGAATAGTCAACGAAGGCGAAGCCTGAGTTGACTATTCGCTCATAGACAACGAGGACGAGTTGTCTAATTGTTTTAGTAGAAACAAATTAGTGGACTATTACAAATCATGCATTCTCAAAAAAATTATCCAAAAACTCATGTGAAACCTCCCCAAAACGAGAGTTTTCTGCCATTGTTTTGAACGCGTTTCCCAAACGTTAGACAACGGTTGAGTAGCCAATCAGAATGCAGCATTTGTAATAGACCATGGTCAGTTTCTACTAAGAGCAGATAGTCAACGAGGGCGAAGCCCGAGTTGACTATCTGCTCATAGACAACGAGGGCGAGTTGTCTAATTGTTTTAGTATCAACCATAAACAACCTTTCTAACATTGTTCCAAATTTTCAGATAGTTTTACCTTTTTGTTTGTATAAGTTTCCCATTCAAAATGTAGAGTTGCTCGATGGCACATGATAAACAATCGCTCACAAAAAACGAGTTTGTAATTACTTTGCTTCACATTTGGTATAGATATACTCCATAGGCATAAGCGAATTCGTTTTCCTATTCGAAAATGTCAAACTGAACAATTTTCCATTACTTTCGGGCCAATGTTTTCATGATTTCATCACTCGTATATAAATTTTAGCGGGCGCCATGTTTGGACTAGATTTCAGGTTTGGCCGTGCAGCGTGAATATGTCGTGACTTCTGATTGGTCAGGATAGGAATTTTCCAGCATAAGAAGGTTTGTGATTGGGTAACGCTACTCACCGTCTATCACCAATAGACAGTGAGTAGCTCAGCCAATCACAATGCCGAATTTGAAATAGACCACTAGTTGGTTGATACTAAATATATATATATAATGGTAGGTCCAACTCCTTATAAGGAAGTAAAAAGTCGTTTTAGGTGATCCGTTTTGGCGATTTGTGATCTAACAAACTACATAAAGATGTTTTTACGAAGGGTATACACGTTTGCGTAATATAATAGGCACGCGTGTTATCTATTTAGACTCGCTAATTCCAAATCTGTTTTCAGAATTGAAAACGGTTAAATATTGATCGAGATAACGTTCAAAATAATATACGACGAAGCGGCTCGCTGATTGCCGAATAATTTCTAAGTACATAAACCGTTGTTACGAAGGGTATGCACGTTCTCGTAATATAATAGACACGTATGTTATGTATTTAAACTTGGTAATTCCAAATCTGTTTTCAGAATTGAAATCGAGTAAATATTGGCCGAGATAACTTTCAAAATCTACGTACGACGTTATGGCCTTTTGCGATTTGTTATCGACAGAGACTACAAATACAAATACGCGGTCTGGGCATTGGGGACCATGGATGGGGAAAAGGAACTCTAGGGGTTGGGATGGGGTGGGGGGTGATGGGTTGAGGATAGAAAACGCGGGCGAGGGGTTATTAAGCAACGTATTTCTAGTTTATGTAGACTTAGGTCATTTGTCTTTGTTTACTTTATTACCTGAATATTGAATGAATGTGTTCAACGCTCTGCAGACTTGATTATGTAAAGTATTCATAGTTACAGCAACTAGCTAGCATAATTCATCATACATCCATGATGAAGATAAGGTCTACCCTCGAGTATGGGGCTCAAGTGTGGCATGGAAACCTGACACAAGAACAATGTAACAATATTGAAAGGATCCAAAAACGAGTGCTTAGGATTATTTACCCTGGTCACGAGTACAACGAAGCCCTAAAAGAAAATAAGCTGAAATCACTAAAAGAGTGAAGGAATGATCTGTGCATTGACCTCATTAGGAATATGGTACAGCCCACACACAAATTGCATGGCCTACTACCTGACAAACATTCAAACATAAAAACGATAAAAACATAAAAACATCCAGAAATTCTGGGTGTCATGTGACCAGCCGATCCCAGGGCCATTTTCGCCGACCTTCCACCGTGGAGGAAAAATGCCCTGGGAACGAGGTTGGTGTCGAAAGTGTTCATTGTGTAGGTTTACTGCGATCGATAGTATCGGTGTGTGGAGTTGTAAGTGTTGTGAGCATACGTATTTAAATTAGCCTTTCTAAGCTCGTTCGTGTGTCTGTAATTCCAAAGATTCTTTGCTTTGTAAAGAGGCTAGAAAGGCTAATTTGCATGCATATAAAAGAATATTTAGTCTGGCCGCTATTCTGTGAAAGAGGTCTATTCTGTGACTGGTCGTGTTTAGGAGCACGTTTGCAAAGCCTGACGCGGGATTACGCAATTTTGTGTGTCGAAAAAAATATATAATAACAATGGTGTCGAAACTGACTCGGTCTACCATAGGTTGCCTGAGAAATAAGAATTAAGTCCGATATCCGTCTTCTTATAACGAGCCTAAAAGTTGTAAGAATATTAACAGGAATATTACAATTAAATATTTACTGTCCGGCCCAGTCAAATGGTCGTGACAAGACCCATGAAGTCGTGAATCTAAAAACACGGTACACGCTAACGCAAGATTAGAAAATGAAAATCGACAAGCGCCAGGCAAACGAGATCCACTTGGCACACGCCAAGTTTGATTTGATTTCATAAACAACTCTGTGATTGGTGGCATTTTGAATTTTCATGATGCTACGCGGGCGTGCAAGGTGGGCTTTTCTAGAAAATGAACGTTTTTCAACCTAAATTATAAAAATTATAGCTAATTTATATTAAAATAATGTGTCTTGTTCGGGAAATTTAAAAGCATTGGGGAAAGCCGGTTTATTGGGCTTTCAGAAAATGTATACCTTATGGTTATTTCCAGAGATATCAATAGAACAATGAGGTGGTTCAATTTTGGATGTTTTTCAGCCGGGCAGGAAAGAGTTAATATTGGTGCGAAATTCGATGATAAACATATAGGGGGGCTTTAGTAATGTTGGTAAAATAGAAAGTTTTATTTTGAAGAGACTATTTTTATATATGACTGACCGTTTAACCATCTTAGTTACGAACTATTATTAATTATATTAAAGTATTCGTCGCGTTTCTCAGATTTCCTAAATTAAATGGATTCGTTCATCGAAACTTAAGTCATTCGTGTTACACGATAGCTTGTTTTTCGTAAAATAAGCTGCCCAGGCTGAAAATGAAGGAAATAGCATTCTAGAAGGTATGAGTATGGGGAGGGGCAATGGGGGCATTTGCCCCCTCCCAAATAATTTTTTCTCCCCCCTGGTCATTTTGCCCCCACCCGCTGGAACGTGTAGACATATTTATTATTTTCAATACGTTATAACACAAATAACTAAAAAATAAAGTAAAAATAACTGGTGGAAACCTAGCGCAAATGAAGCAAACTGAATAGCAGAATAAGTATTGAAGAAATCGAAAGCGCTTACAACCAAGCTCTGGTGTGACTGTGTTTTGCGTTTGTTTTAATACGTTTGAATTTTGCACGGGGTATCATTCTAAAAATTAACGTGTTCTGACCTTTGCTAAAGGTACGGGCATGACTTGTCAACTGTTGTCAACTTGTAGTCTAATGTAACTGGTGTTACACGTACATTTATAACATTTATGTGAAAAAAGGTTTTGCCCCCCCCAACAATTAGTTTCCCCTCAATTCCCCCCAAAGTTTGAGGACTGGCGCCGCCACTGGTTCCCGAACCCCCTAGACCCGCCATCAAATTGGCAATCCTGCCGGCGTTACTGGCCACTAGGCTGCCTTTGATTTAATATGGCCCCAACTTAAGATTTTTTAAAAGAGGGCCTGGCTACAGACAAATCAGAGCTTGCGTATAAGAAGCAACGTATTTTACAAAAAACGGTTGATCATAAGTCGTGGAACGCGAGCGCGAAAGAAATCAAGATTAGATAACATGAGTCGAGAGAATATACATTATTATCAACATTTATTCATTAAAATATTGAAGTCCAGGATTCTGGTTATTCAAAATGGTTGGAGGCTGGATTAGTGAAAAAATTGTGGACAACATTTTGAGTGTTGCTACTAAAGGAATTTGGAATTTTCTTTAACAAATTTTGTAACATATTCAAAAACATCTTATCCTATGAAGTTTGAACTAAACCAGACAACCAAAACAATGACTGAATAAAACAACAGATTAAATTTGAATCCACGATTAGCGTTATTCGGCTTTTGGCTATTTACAATTTGGTACTTGAAAGTGAGGAGTGCTCCATCCTTTGGTTTAAGAAGGTCCACTCCATATTTAGCCAACTGACCATTCACGTAAATCATCCAGTACAAGTTTTTATGTGGGATATAGGAAACATTGCAAATGGCAGTGATAAATCTCCCAAGAGAAGATATTTTATACTTAGCAGTGTAACAATCGTTTTGTTCTTTCGCCTTCTGTAGTATGTCGTAAGCCGTTGCTCCTTCCAAGGATTTCACTGCAACTTTTGGAGGCTCAGGTTTTTTGACATTTCCACCAAAGTCAAGGTTAACGTGCACGGTTATACTCTAAAATAAAACGAGTAACAAAATAATGATATTTTTTAAGTCTTTATAAAGACTTTAAAGTGCCACTACGATCAAATTTTTACCTATCGATATTTTTACGTATTTATAAAGCAGAGCTTCTAAATATTACTCGGTCGAAACCGTTCTGCGATTCGACGATGGCAAGTATTATTTTTCTGACTCCGAATCTGGAGTTGTTATGTCCGCCATTAATCGTTCATGTTCCTGACCAGCGTAACGAAGTGACGTCAGATTCTCAACGCGAAGACTCCACATGACTAATTCTTCAAGTAAATCAAGGTCGTTTTTCAAATTCTTCGTCTGAAAGGCTGAACATTTCATCTACTTCTCGAAGAAAACAAGAAAACAAGTAACCTCGACTGAAATTCAGGCGTAGCATTGAGAATCTGACGTCACAAACTATTACCTTTTGAAATTGCGGGCTCACTTGGAACACGTTTTTAGTAATGGTGGCCTAAATAATAGTGATTTCAGAGCACAAAATACTAACTTCAAAATACCATTTTTTAGTTTTTTTTACATCGATGATCACTTTCGACCCTGAAATACTATTCTATGCTAAAGAAAATCTAAAAGACGGGGGTGAATTTTCATCGTAGTGCCATTTTAAAGTGTCCATATATTCGAAAACAGCAAAACAATTGGTGCAAACGTAGAGCCTGAGAATGCATGGCAAACACTAAAACAGCAATATCTACTCATGAACAATAGCAAACAAATTCAGAAACCTCATTACCAACAGCCAAACCAAAACTAATCAGCGGTGGGTGAAATACATTGAATATTAAATAAAAACATTAAAATAAAATATGCATTTTATTCGGCATATGAAAAGTAACATAATAAAAATATATGCTCCAACTGTCTGCTTATACCTGAATTTAATGTTTCTAAGGGCCTGTTTATATGATCCCGGTACACCGGGACGTCCCGGATACAGGGATCTCGGCTTGTATATAATTTACTGTTATTTTCGCAGTTGTATATGGAGACCGGGACATCCCGCCTGACCGGAATCCCGGTTGAAGCAACCGAGATCCCGGTACACCGGGACAGATTTTTCCATATAAACGCAACATGAATTGAAATTTAAAACGTCGTCTGACCAGGTAAAATATCCAAAAAGTGGCAAAATGAAAAAAAACATTCATTGGGTTTTTGTTTCATTGAGAAATTATTATCAATTATTATCAACATTTTCACGCATCCCGGTCACCCGACATCCCGGTGCACCGAGATCATATAAACACAGGATGAAAACGTCTCGGGCAACCGGGACATCCCGGCATACCGGGATCATATAAACAGGCCCTAAAAACTTTGGGTGTGACACCCCATCCCCTAGTGTAACTACGTCGCTGTCCATTATATACGAAAAGGTGAACATGCGCATCTTTGTGGACACAACTATATACACAACACACCTAATTGCAGCAAAATTTAAGTTGTTTAACTCTTCCCTGACCGGCTCAGTCAAAAGGGGTCATAGAAGACCCCCGAAGTCGTCAATCGAAAAACACGGCACACGGTAACGCAAGATTAAAAATTGAAATTCGACAAGCGCCAGGCACATGAGATTCACTCACACGCCAAGTTTGATTTGATTTCATAAACAACTCTTCTACGCGGGCGTGCAAGATGGCATTTTCTAGAAAAATGACGTTTTTAAACCTGATTTATGATGATTGTGCTAATTTATATTATCATGATGTGTCATGTTCGGAAATTTTGATGTCTTCCAGATACCACACAAAAGCCAACACGCAACGTTCTGTATTTTCTTACCTTTTTGGCACTAAATGTTCTTACCTTTTTAGGCACTGGAGCTAGAAATAAGTTAAAAAGGAGAAATTATTAGGTATATGTATACACAAAGTATAAAAGCCTGGTTAAAGCCATGTACCAAACATATTGTAATCAAATTATACTAACTTACCCTTATAAGATGAGGTTAGCGAAAATAAATTTAAACATGAATCCTAACAATGCATGAAATTTACCATGTGCTAAACCTAGTGTCATCTGATAAAATTTAGAAAAATGACAAACTTTCATCTGGAAAAACAGATGCCCTTTCCCCATAAATGAATGACCCCACTAGGCTCCGAATCTCAAAGTATAACCACGACATCTAGTACTCTAAGAACTTTTTGGGTTGGTGCTGTAGAGTACTAGAGTGTATAAACTATTGGATGGAAAGTGCGACGTACGCTTTTTTTTACAAAGCACTTTCCATATAGACCTTATTCCCAAATGGCGGCCAATTTAATATTCATATTTAAGTAATAGATAAAATACGAGCGGCCGATCTGTATGGGCATTTACAATGGCGAGCGCGTAGCTCGAGCCATTGTTAATGCCCATACAGATCGGCCGCGAGAATGTTATCTTACTTGTGAATTGAATAGAATATATAATACATACTTTGTTTGGAAGTTGTAGAAACTGTACAAACAAATTATTTTAACTCCGAAAAAGCTCAATTTGAGAAAGTTAACTTTGATAAAACGCCCAGGTTAAGCCACTAGTGTCTATTAACTTTGATAAAACATTGATGTTTTATTAATCATGCTTTATCTGTATTTGAGAAATTCATGAATAATTAATGAGGCTAAGCCACAATCACAGCGTGGTATTTTGGACACATGTATAGCTTTGTAAAGCTCAATAAAAATTGAATACTGGTTAGGACGATCTTTAACAAAGTTATGAATGCTTATTATAGGACGATCTTTTACAAAGTTATGAATACTAATTAAGCCTATAGCATCGTTCATTGGTTCATTTCACAAGTACGATAAAATACTCGCGTCAGATCTGTATGGGATTTACAATGTCATTGTAAATGCCCATACAGATCTGCCGCTCGTATTTTATCTATTACTTACAAATATTGATTAAATATTTTTTGTTTCAGAAAATAAATTATTTTGAATTTCGTACACAATAACGAGGCCATAAGGGCTAATTTATATGCACATAAAATAATTTGAAATTGGCCACCATTTTGGAATATCACATCTTTTTCCTACTTTACAAATAAACAAATACGTCAGGATCAGCTCATCAAAATTTTCATCAGCGTTTGCTGATTGGCTCTCGAAATATACTCTTGTTTTTCATTGGTTATATCTTCACGCGTGAATAGCCTGTACGCGATTCTGATTGGGTGTATCGCATTTTCACACATGAAAATATAAATTTTGACAATCCTTTATGTAACCAAATTATTATGATATATGTAATTTCACTCGATTAAACTACAAGTTCTAAGGATTTATGGCAAAGGAAAATTTCGAGTGTTGGAATATATACATTTTAAGACCAAACCGGGACCAGTTGCGAAAAATGCAACTTAGAGGCCTTCCGGCTGGAATTGAACCCGCGACCCAGCTACGGAAGCCGTTGCCGAGAGCCTAGTCACGAGTTCTGTATATATAGTGGTGGTAATGCCGGGATAAGATTCGGGGAAAATTACAAGTAATATTTGGCATTTCACTCGATTAAACTACAGGTTAACAGATTAAACTACAGGCATGAAAAAATAGCGGGCGGGGAAAAAATCGCGGGCGGGCGAAAAATAAAATGAGAGAGAGATGCCAGCCAAAACTCGAAGAAAAGTGCCCACCGGATATAACCTTTTGGACCATGCACCTGGACCCCGGGGTGGGAAAGTAGGTTTTGTCAATGAATAGATTACTTACGTGTACAGCCTTATAGCTCGATAAGACTCGGATAAAAGAAGCCACATAGTTGCCTGCGGAGGAGGCTAGGGGTATACCCAAAGCTGTGTTGTTTTGATATCGAGCATGGGGATAAACAAGATCGAAAGACCACATATAACATATTGTTTCTAAAATTCCGCGGTATGTGAAAACGGTCTTGCGAATTGTCAGCGATAGTTCTAAAGCAACTTTGTTAAAAGTTAAAAAGCCAAATCTTTGGTAAACGATTTTGATAAGAAAAGTTCTTAGAAAAGTCCTTTAAAGTCGGACTGTGACCAACGAATAAAGGACGTCACTCAAGTCACAATTACATTCGTCGCGATCTACGATCTCTAATTCCTCAACGTACAGTAAGTCACAGGAAAGACACGGGACTAACCCAGATTTTTAAATTTCAAATTTGTTATCCTATACTTTGACCGTTTGTAATCCAAAAACTGTTTAATAATTTGGCAAAACACAGTAAACAATTCCGCTTTCAATTGTCCTTCACTTGAAATACGAGATTGTCGCGAAAAATCGGTGATTGTTTTAAAATCGACTGTCTTTGACAAGGTGACACCATAAAGTAAGAGCTTTGAGAAATTCAGTTGAACCAAATGTTCAAATACACCTTCTAATATAATGGCCTAAAGGTTGAACACCACGTTGAAATAATGTGACATTCGTCAAAAACTATCCTTTCGATGAGATGGTTTTCAAACAAAGATTTGATTTTTTCTGCTAAGATTGATTGATGATTTAATACTTGAAACTCGCAGCCTTAGTAATCACATTCGGCTGAATAACGTTAAGTTTTACAACAATAGATTAAAAAGATAATAGAAGCTATTTAGCTAGATATTTACATGGATTAAGAACACTTTAAATGTATTATATATATTCTATATATTTACTGGAATTACAGTTAATAAAATCGTTTTTAAATCTAATTGTCTTGAAATTAGGAACCTGAAATTTTCTTCTTCTTCTTAGAGATACCTCGGAGTGGTTTAATGCGGGTAATAAATGATGTAATTTGTTCTGTGAATCATTAACAATATTTTTAAAAAGTTTATTCGTCAGGTTTCGTTCAGGTTTATTCGTCAGGTTTATTCGCTTGTTATACATATTATGTACACATTAAAGAATCAATAAAAATTTGATGAACTTTTAACGTACATAGCCTTAGTTCGACACTCCAACTTATTCTTGTACTTTTTATAATTTACATTAAGAATAAATAAAAATTTGATTAACTTTAAAGAGTGAATGTCAACCGTCGTGCATTGCGCGTTTGTGTTTATCTTTCCGTACGATAACGAAGTGTTTTGAAGTGCTTCGTTGCCAACATGACGTGGTAAATACTCCGGAAACTCACCAAGTCTTCTTAGAAAACCTTATAACCTTATAGAGGCTTTCTGATTCATTTTTTTAGTTAAACCTCGTTACTTGGTCTTTCATGCTTCGCGTCAGTCAAGGCTGACATATAATTCGAAAGGAAATTTAAAGTCAAGAAAATGTTAATCTTTCAACTAAAAGACAAATAAATAATTTATATCAAGATTGACAAGATATTTACGGATGAATTCACTAAGGGAATTTTGTGCTTCAAAAAATGGCCGACGGACACACTCTTTAATTACTTAGCCTTGGTTGGACACTCCAACTTATCCTGTATCATATGTAATGTACAGAATCAATAACAATTTCATTAACTTTAATGCACTTACCCTTGATTGGACACTCCAACTTACTCAACTGAATCATCGATTCACCCAACAACGATGGAGTTATTTGTATATTGGCAATTATACCTCCGAATGATCCCTCGTCATCTTGATAACTTAAGATATTTTCCATGGCTTTTACATAGTCCCACATATCTGTGTGATTACCTAGTGCAGCTATCAGTGCCTGGAATAAAAGCGCAAGCTCATTAACCATTAATAACATGACGGATAAAAAATAAAGCAGTGGAATACTTTAAGTCGTAGCCGCAGTTTAAATTGCTTGAATTGCTTGCGTCTGGCTAGCAAAGGTTGCAAGTTCGCTCCCCACTCGGGTTCAGGATTTTTCTACAGTTATTTACAACTTGTTTATGAACAACTTAACAACTTCAAACAATCATGCTGCAATTTCTTAATATTACTATTAGTAAAATTGAAGTTTAATGATAATTCTGCCACATCATTAATAATACAGTAGTGTTAACATAAAATATGCGCACGCATCGCCGCGACTCAGTATTTAACGAACATTTTGTGATCACGTCAAACATACAGGTAGGAACCTCTAGAGGGTGGGCAAAGAGTTGGCCAACACAGACATGTTAATCCCACAGTACTGTACCTGACTTGTACCCAGTCGTCTCTCTATCTCTACAGGAAAACTACTCTGACCCAACTTTGCATGGGGGCAAATACATGATGCATGATGGGAAGGTGCGGACCATTCCCATAAACCTCTTGGCCCTCTAGTTTCCCCCCAGCCTGTAGAGACGACTGGGTACGAGTCAGGAAATCCGCCATTACTGTTTCGCCATCTTTATTTAGGATCTACCAGCACTGATCTCTAAATAAAGACTGGATCGAGCAATTATTGTTCAGAAAATGAAGCCGGAAGTCCGCCATTACTAAGGAACCAACTGAGGATTCTATGAGGTTTTTTGTTGGATTATGTGCTCTTACCATCGACAAAATAAAATAATTTTACTATAAAGAGGACCAGAAGACATTTTCCAAATTACTAAAAAAAAACGATTTTACGGCAAAACGATTTTACGGTAAAACGATTCATGGCTTACCTACATATTTACTGCGACTTTGGTCCCTTAGTAATGGCCGCCGTTGGCTCTAATTATCCAGTGGGAGAAGCCTAATATGAGACGTCAAATTAGGTTCAAGATTTTATGCATTTAATGTTAACAAAGAAACTATATTGGCCAGACACTAAACCTATTTCGCCAGCGTCACAGTTTGATTTGCTTGCAAACTCGGAACTTCTAATGATCTCTCGTAAATATACATTATGCAAATATGCAAGCTTCAAAATCAGCTCACCAGATACAATAGAAAGCTCAATCCAGTCCTATTTTTAAGATCAGTGTCTGCCAGTCGTCTCCCCGCCAGGACCATTCCCATAAACCTCTTGGCCCCCTGTAGCTTCCCCCAGCATGTAGAGACGATTGGGTACGAGTCAGGTACTGTACTATTAATGATTTGGCAGAATTATCAAATTTCAACTTACAGGTAAATCTCGTTTAAGTTTTAATTCTACCAAATCATTACGTACTTCCGGGTTAACATAAGACTTTATATAAGACTTTATACGCTGTGATTGGCCAGCTTGCCGGTCTTGATCAGGCTACTGATCCAAAGCCTTATATATCGTAATTACTCAAAGTATAAGCAATTGTTTCTGGATTATTTTATAAAAATAATAGAATACGATTGCCGTTTCAATAACGTGATCGAAACCCACGTGAAGTAATAAAAACACTATCAACAACAACAACACTATAAACAATGTTGTGATTAGTCGATCGGTGTGTGCAACTGTAAGCATTGTGAGCGTGTGGTGGCGCGTGTGACACCTTAAATGCGTATACGATGCCTCAAAATTCGCATGAATTTTATTTCAAAGCAGTATCTTTGTCCACTTGTTGGTGGCTCTTACTTCGTGTACCGGACACAGAATATTACATCATTGAAATATTTAGTTTAAATGTAGGGTTAGTATTCCTTTATTTCATGGTTAGGAGTAGAGTTTGTATTTGGGTTATGGGTAGGGTTTTTGTTCTTGTAAAGCTTCTGAATCTTGAGAAAATAACCTTGATATATGTCTATGACGTAGTCTGTGTCCATTGTGTGTCCGGTACACGAAGGAGATGCCTTGTTGGTAGTGGACTTGTCCAATATGTTAATAGTGGAAAGGCCCAAATTGGACTGCAGGAAATCTGGAAGTCATTGTTCAAGTCATAGAAGCGTTCGTCAGGAACGGAATGGTAGCCCTGGCCGGACCCTAAAAACAACTCCAATATTTGCTTTACTGTAACGACTATACAACCAGTCCAACAACGGTTAGCAAGGACTCTAAGGTTCATGCACTGCTGTGTCTAAGAATCACCTTATTACTCAGCTTGTTGGCTATAGAGACTAGAGTTAAATCTTCAACTTCCTTGTCGTGATTATCCCCATAGGTCGATACCGGGGTGCTAAGGTTACATAAAGAAACATACTGCTTGTTAAGGTCAGCATAGAGTAAGTCTCTATGCTGCCTGTTGGCAGCCAGCACTACTGGATGGGTGCATGAGCACTGTTAAATTGTCACCATTGGGTTTGTTAGGAGAAATATTATCACACACTTGTAGAAGAACATATATACCAGACATCATTAAGGACTGCACATTCTAAAATGCAGATTAAGTGTTGCTCGTCAGTTCTTGACGAAGCTTTCGCCAAACTTACTTATTGACCTTTGGTGCTACCAGGCAATTTTGCTTTTAGTAAATCATTCACAATACTTGCTAAATCGTCATGAATAAGGAAGGAAGTTTTCTCCCCTCTGCTAAATTGTTCCACTAAACTTGAATTCAATCTGACTAGCCAATGTTGTGGTAAGAGATATAAATCACAATAGATAAGTAAGAGTGGAACGCATTAGTATAAGTATAGTAAGAGTGGAACGCATCCGCTAACTAGAAATTTTTATAATAATTAGGGAGCGAATTGCTGCGAATTGTGTCTAGATTTTTCCTAGGTGAGTGGTATTTATTTTACTTTTTGTAACAATTACAACATCAAGAGTGCAGTCATCTTTTAGTGTATCAAAGAACTAGAATGTTCATAACTCAACGTTCATGCACCATGATATCCACTCCACATGGTCATATTTACTGAGTGTTCCGAAAATCATCAGCCGTAAAATCCGCGGTGTCCACATCAGAAACACAATCTGATTAACTTAGTTTATCAACTGTTACATAGTCTGTTATTACGTCAACTGTTTTGTGTTCATATTAAACTACATTTTTATGCAAGCTTTGTGCAGAGAACTATGTTATACAACTGTTTTATATTTATGTTCAACACTTCAACTGCATTTTTATGGAACAGTTCAAGTCACATCTGTTTAATATTATACATGCATGTTCATGAACAGTACTATATCGTGAATAGATGTTGAGAACATAAGCGGGGTCAACAAGGAAGGGGGCAGACGTGAGGCATCCCCAAATGTGCCAGGGCCCCCGCACATGCTTCATCCGCCCCTGGCTGTGCGTAATAAATATCTTACCCCAGATATATATGTCTCATTGTGCAGAGCTCCATATATATATGTAGAGCTCACTGCTCTGGTCTTACCTAAACTATAACCGCATGGGTATACGAGGCTGTTAAACTACCTTTGCTGCAACTTTGACTTCAATAAGCTAAGCGCACTACTTATGTTTGCAATTTTGCAAAATATCACAACTGCCTTAGATTTCAAGGCAGCACTTCCCTTGCTATAGTAACTTCTAGTATATTGGATATTAACTTATTGACGTGCACTGACTTGCGGCGATAGGTGCGCATCTCATCTTATCCCGGAAGTACGTAATGATATGGTAGAACACCGTTTAAATAGTATTAAATGGAAAATCGCACTTAATAACATTTCTATTAATAACATTTCAATTAATTTTACACATTACGAAATTTTACTGCGAAAAGGAAAACCTGTTGTTCAGTAGTTTTAAGAAAATTACCTGAAGATTTTTATTAAAATATAAAAATATATCACAATGCCCCTATAGTACATAAAAAAATTAAGTTTAATACTGATGTCATTAACCAATGAGCAATAAGTAAAATTGATTGAAATATTTGATTGAAAAATTATTAATAGTGGAATATTCAATATACTGTACTTTAAAGTTGTAAAGGTTTTACTGTGTAAGCTGTGTTAAGTTGTCAATACTCCTAACTAAACTACCTAACTAAACTACCTAACTTAACTAACAACATTTGACTGGAAATTGACTGTTACAACACGACTTGTAGTCCAACAAGTATTTGTTATAACGGCAAGACTCGTCCCAGGTTTAAATACCGTAATTAACCTTGCTCTGCAATCTGAGTTCCAGTGGCTCAATGGTCCTGTCTGGAGCTCAGAGTTTTTCTGAGTATTGACAACTTAACACAGCTTGCACAGTAAAACCTTTACAACTTTACAAACATCAAGCTGCAACTACCTAACTTAACTATACTGTACTTTGCTGACGAATTAATCAATGATGACGATCAAACTGGTGAAATTATACCATACGTAAGATTAAAGGGGAACTGTAGTGAAAAAAGAAATTACTTTGAAATGCTAGGAACGAAAGACAAGCGCTCAATGACGTATTATTGAAAATAAAAACCAATAAGATATAGAAAACCCATAGAAATTTAGCCGTCGAGCAAACTCTAAAATGGCGGCGTCCAGCATAAAAAGCATAAAAACCGAGAATGAAAAAGTATATAAAATCGAGTACAATAGCAGATATCGTAAAACTATTAGCATTTCTAAACATTATACTAAAAGGCCTTATATTTCAAAGTAATTTGTTTTTTGACAACAGTTCCCCTTTACGTTTCAACGACTTACCTCAGCAGCCAATGCTGTAGAATATTGATTTCCAAATGCACCTGTACTTTTATTTTGCTGTGTGATCAATTGATTAACTAGTTTAGTCGTTGCCTTGTTAACCTCATTCGACATAGAACTGCTTTTAACGCACGACAGCGCTGTCAGAATCAAGGCGTTGGTATCAATAGAATGATAACCTGGTTTTCGGTAAACCCCTTTTAAAAGCTCCTTCACCATCGTTTCTGGTACTTGAAATCCACCATTATAGAATGCAATAGCTACTAAACTGTACTGGAAATAATTGTTAAAATTTGACCTAGTTTTGAAAGTCATTATTCCAGAGCGAAGAGTAGCGTAAAGGTTGTGTCCAGAGAAATTTGATGGGTCTTCGCATATAGCTATTACAGCTTGAACAATGTAAGCCAGCTGTCCTGTGGGAATGAAAGTCAAGTTTCCGCGTGTATTAATTTCGTTATCCAAGTAGTTTTTCAGTGTTTCGTTGATGGATAAAGAGAAGCTGCTTTTGAAGTTGGACAGCAAGGTGTCTGGTTGGTGACCAGCTATTCTTAGGGAGACGATCATAGAACTGGCAGTATGTGGTTGGATGAATGACGTTTTGGCGTAAAACTGTTTGAGCCAATCAGAGGATCTCACCACTGCCCTAGTAAGCTTCGCTTGCCGGAAACCTTCGTGTACTGCAACTAATAAAGAACAAAAAAAATAAAAGATGATTTTATTCTAATTATTGTTATAGTGTTCTAAACTAAAAGGCTATAGATGAAACGAGAACGAGAATTGATCAGTGAAAGAGTTTGTGTAAATAAATAAATAATACTTGATGGCATCCATCTTTAGTTTAGAATTTACATTAACAATTAAGGTGTAAACCCAAAATTATTTTTCTTTACATTCGAGTTCTGTATAAAACAAAATAAGGTTCATATTATTGTGATTTCACTAAATCCCTTTCTAACCCCATCACCATTAATTCAGTGTACTCTGCAAGTTGCATTTTTCTTTTCTTGACTTCGCTCGAATATCTTTTGGCCTCGAATGTTTCCATGGCAAGAGATGATCCTGTTGTAGTTAATTTTGCACTTCTCATGTTTGTTGTCAGCATACCAAAACTTTTTCCATGAAAACTTAGCTGTACTTGCTTAGCCCTTCGAAATAAAAAGGTTTGTTATACAGCCATTCATTAGTGAATGTCCTCTTCTTTCATGCCATGTTCCATCACAAGACACTCCAAACTGAGAAATCCCAACATCGTCGAGGTTCGTCGTTGTCCAATTGTTCCTGACTTCTCGTAGCATAAACAAACCTCGTAATTAACACTGTTAATTCAAAGTAGCGCTTAATTCGCTTTGAAAAGGCAATGCTTCCAGCCTTCCATCCTCAATTTTGGCTGAGTAAACAAAAAATTCATGACGAGCAACCCTTTCTCTGATTGTTGTGTTCTTTTCCGAAACCCACGCTCCGGCCCGACATGCCACTTGCTGAAATACATGTATCAGCCAGAATTTCTAGGCTCATGAAGCGGTATTCGTGTAAATTAGTAGTTGGTTCATTCGGAGTGGTGTTGAGTGGTGTTGATTCATTCGGGCAGAAGCAATGATTGTGAAGAAGTCGATGTATTGTTAAACATAATTGTATTAGGTTTCGCATGTGTAAGTCACTCCTATGGATATGTGGAGTGCGATTGAACTCTTTTTTAAAACAAATTCTAAATTTTTTTCAGTTCATCATCATCATCATTGGTTTTCTGTCATTATGACAGGTCCTTCTTTGTAGCAGTCCGTTATAATCTTTCTCCACTGTTCTGAGCTTTGTTCTTGGTCACCTGATACGTGTCTTTATCCATAATAGCATCCAACATCTTTGTTCTTTGACCTCCACGTAGTCTTTTTCCATCAACTATTCCTTCAATCATGTCACGCAGCATGTTATCATGTCTCAATATGTGCCCCATCCATGCCTGTTGCCTATTTGTTTTTTTCAGTTGCCGACCAATGAAAACGAGGGAAATCATGTTATCGGCGAAATGTTTCTCTAGCGGCGAGCGAAATGGTGAAGTGGAAAACGGGCTTTAGGGGCAATTTCGAAAATAAAGCTTATGCCAGACCCTGCAGTAGGGGCAGACATAAATACATCTCGACCAGAAAGATGTCTCAGTAACTTGGCTCTGCTTACTATCTGATCGTTTCGTAACCACATTTACTTGCTCCGTATAAACAATGGCATTCTTTATTGATCTCATTGTCGAATTTTCTCGTTCACTCGGATACTGAGCGATCAAAGTTAAACTACTGTATAGTTTAACTTTGATCGCTCGGCTCATTCAACAATGGTAATTGGCCCCGCTTCCGTTCCATGTGAGCGCAATAAAAGCGAATATAAAAGCACACTAATAAGCCTCTGGCACTGCAGAGGAGAGTGAACTCAACCGGTAAATTTGGCGCGCTGCAAGGGAAACAAGTCTGCCTCTCCCTGCCCGCCTTTTCTCCCGCCTATAAAAAAGTAGAGTGCTGCTATAGGCAGAGTTTTGGATATATATAATAGCAAAGTGAAAAGGTGGTAAACTGCCAAGATTTTTAGTGACGAAATACTGACGTTTCGAGCGGAGCCCTTCATCAGGGTAAGACGAGATGAAATAAAACAAATAGAAAGTAGAAATGTGTCACAAGTAGAAAGTAGCCAATCAAATGCACGGGAGATAAACAAACTAATAATTAATGAGATGCAAAAAGTTAAATCACTTACAGACTGAGGTGGAGGGAGAACTAGTCAAGTGTACAATGACAGGTCCAATATTCACTGAGCGGGTCAAACGTCGAACTTTTCATGAGTCGAACTCAATGTAAATTAGGAAACTATTTTGTTTAAGTTCATTTACATTGAGTTCGACTCATGAAAAGTTCGACGTTTGACCTGGGCCTAAGAAACAAAAAGTTGAAAAGGAATAAAGTGCATGAGCTAGTAGTTCCTCGCCTGTCCTGGCCCGCCTTTCCTCCCGCTCGCTTTTTAACTCGCACGCCTTTTCAAAAGTAAACAAATCCGTCTTTGAAACCAAACTGCACTCTCGAAACAAACTCGTCTTCTCGAAACAAACCCGTCTTTGAACAACCCGAAACAATCAAGAGGCAGACATGGAGCAAATCCATTTTCCTGTACCGGACACACAATGGACACAGATTACGTCATAGACACATATATTCCAAGAACAAAATGATGTCCGGTACACGAAATAGCAGCCGTATTCGGACGTTTGTCATGGAAACGCGCAGTATTTTCGCAAATTCCTCAATATTTTTGCTAATTTTGAAATTGCACTTGGCCATTGTTTGAATTAGATCACATTGGCCTCAGTACCTTTGTTGTGGTTGTTGTTAACTACCAGAGGTTAACTATAGTATTGGGGTTAGCCTGTTAGAGGTGTGGTTTGCATTGCAGTAAGGCCTTTTAGGCGGCGATGGGATGTAATGGCGGCTTTGTTGACATTGTGGAAAGTGATGATTTATTTGCTATATCTGGTTTTGCCCGAATAAATCTTGCTTTAAGTTCGGCATATGAGTGATTTCGACGTCGAAATCAAAGTCAAACTAAACTCGCGTAGTTCGAGCGTCGAATTGATTTATTGAAATACGATTTCTATCTATATATACTTATATACGACTTGTTCACAATGATAAATACATTTTTTAATAAAGCCACTCACCAAGAGAATTTGCATTTTCCAATTGGGAAATGAAGAATACCAAACTGAAAAAGAAAACCACGAACACTTTCATGTTGCTTCGCTAAGTTGATTATTTTTCCTCTTTCCGATCGCGTTGAGTGGGTTGGCAGAAAATGAACTTCCTTGGAAGATGTTTCCCCTTTTATTATCGTCGAGACATATCAGGTGACACTTTGTTGTTCCGGAAATCGTGCTGTAACTGGAAAAGACGTTATGAGGCGCTTCCGTTGTACACCATTCGCCCATAGTTAATAGTCCAGAAAGAGACTCTTTCTATTAACAATATGACTCTCCGCACTACGTCTGCTACATTTTGATAAAAAGATAGGTGATGGGACATGCACCGGTGTTAAATGTGGTGATAAGTAGGATGTTTTGACAATCGATGTACCGGAGTAAATTCAGATACGACATAGGGCTATGAGTTGGATGACGTAAACATGACACTTAAAAACGGGTGTGCCCATTTTGGATAGATATGTGAAGTATGAGTATGTGGCGTGTATCAACAGCAGGAGTAGATAGCGATTGTGAATAGCGTGAGATGGTGTATGCTTTCGGGAATTCGGGGTATATATGGGTGGATAATGAGACCTACATCGGTGTTGAATATTGTATAAGTAGTTGGTAACCCGCAGTGTTTTCAGCATAATGGATATCACAAAAACATTTAAATACAGATAACATTGATGATTGATAGTAAGTAAGTAAGTAAATTTAATCTTTAACCAGGAAGCCTAGATCACAAAGTGGTTTTCACTAGGGTCCTAATCTACGATAGATACAAAATATAAATTCCTAGTAATTATAAAATATGTTAAAAGCTATTTTGGTACCTATAAAGATAAAGTCATTGAAACTCCATAAGAAGAGCTTTCACAAAGAGTTTCAAATTCTTAATATTCCTAATGCTTTCGTTGAGCTTATTCCAGTCATCAGCTGCTCTTGAGACCATGCTAAATTGGCCCCATTTACGGTTGCTCTTAAGCTTGCGAATATCATTCTTAGACCTTGTGTCATAACTATGATAGTCTCTATTAAATTTGATATTAAAATCACAGTCAATGTTATTATTCAAACACTTATGCAAAAAGATGCAACGATGGACTTTGCGTCTGTGTTCAAGCTTCTTCCATTGAAGCATGTCTAGGGCTTCTGTGCTTGAGCTGTAATAAGGACATAGTGTAGGTGAAAATGACATGTGGACATAGTGTAGGTGAAAATGGAGCCGAAGGGCGGATAGAGAAACTGGGATGTTTGAATAAAAACGTGTCTAGATAGTTGTATATTCGGCAACCCTCGATGCATTTCAAACCTAATTTAAGCATTGGTTATGGCGATCAATAGTGATAGTGAGAGATTTGGCGAACAATGGTGATGTGGATGACGATCTATAGATTATAATGGCGAAGCCAAAACGGAATATATTTATTCTTACCGAATGTAGTGTTATTCCTTGATATACCAACTCTCTTGGCCATTTTAGCTTGAAAATTGTAGGCCGAGTTTAAACGTGAAAATCATTTATATGAGTATGTTTTCCCTCTGTAAATATAATTTTAATAAAAAGAGAATGAAATGTAGAATAAGAATAAGAACAGTTCTTTCACAGAAATGTGACGTGCACGTTTCATGCATATGATATGTCTGGTATGAAATATGAAAAACAATAACAATCTCATATTACATAACCAGCTGACTTCTTTACTTGTTCCACGCTTGTTCTCAGGATTTATGGTGAAGGAAAATTTCGAGTGTTGGAATATATACATTTTAAGACCAAACCGGGATCAGTTGCGAAAAATGCAACTTAAAGGCCTTCCGGCTGGAATTGAACCCGCGACCCTCGGGTCTATCGACAATACATGCTTTGTACAAAGGTTTCTCGTATATGAAACTGTTTGAACAGTCGCATATTCGGCAAAACGTTCGTTCAGCTCTGTCCACAGACTGAGAAATATTTTTTTCGCGCGGGGAAGGTAGATTTTTTCGTGAAAAATTGCGCGGAAAACAAAGAAATATACGCCCGGAAAAGTAATATATATATATTTCAAAAATCATTAATATTCATTAATCAAATTGTCCAATCACATTTCCGTATTTAGTCACGCGCAAGGCTTTTATGCCTGATAAAATCCATGAATACTAATCAGCATGAAAATTATATAAAGTCTCTACGAACTTTATATAAAATTCCTGCTAATTTGCATTTCATACATCAACTCAAAGACCATATTTGCATACCCAACTATGCGAATCGAAAACAAATCGATTTACATTGTTCTAAATCAACCCAATTTACCTCTAATAGAAACCAGTACACTCCCTAGTGATTACAATCAATTGTTTTTGAAGCTATTTAAAACACTCGAACTCGCATTTTATCATATCTAAAATGCTCGCGCTGCGCGCTCGCATTTTAAATATGATAAAACGCTCCTTCTCGTGTTTTAAATACTACATATATATATTTAGAACAAGGGGAACAAGTCATTTTCCGGCATGCAAGTACGCACAATTTTCACGAGATGACCGAATGCGGCCGAAATTTGACGATTGATGTAGATCAGAATGTCGATATTTTGTGCGGATGTGTGAAAATCGGGAATAAATGCGCGGATTTGTAAAAATATCGAAAATTTTGCGTGGGGAATTAATTTTCCTCATCAGCAAAACTTATCAGTCTCAGACGTTTGTTAACGTTTACTTAAGTATGTTTACACAGTCGCATATTGTCGGGACGATTTCTAGCTTATCTTGGGGTATGTTATCTAATTACGAAAGCAACAAGCAGCATATCCATGACTGAGAAAATGTTCCCAATATTTTCTTAAGTAAATCCACTAAATACGTAACATGGACCAGTATAAGAAACCGGTCTGATTAATCGCAGTGTGTAAACGTAGCTTTAGGTAAATAAAGCCTTAGTAAGTGACGTCTAATTTGAGAGTGGCCTTTAGTATTTCAGATTTATCTCAAATTTTAGACTTGTAGGACTTGTACGGAAGCCCTGTAGAAGTGTAATTCCTATTTTCTATTTCCATGCACCAAAAACGATGGGAAACAACTGTATTTCCAAGTTTCCTATTTCCGTATTTCCAAATATCCTATTTCCAAGTTTCCTATTTCCGTATTTCCAAGTATCCTAATTCCAAGTTTCCGTATTTCCATGTATCCTATTTCCAAGTTTCCTATTTCCGTATTTCCAAGTATCCTAATTCCAAGTTTCCTATTTCCGTATTTCCAAGTATCCTATTTCCAAGTTTCCTATTTCCAAGTATCCTAATTCCAAGTTTCCTATTTCCGTATTTCCAAGTATCCTATTTCCAAGTTTCCTATTTCCGTATTTCCAAGTATCCTAATTCCAAGTTTCCTATTTCCGTATTTCCAAGTATCCTATTTCCAAGTTTCCTATTTCCGTATTTCCAAGTTTCTTATTTCCAAGTAACCTATTTCCGTATTTCCAAGTCTCTTATTTTCCAAGATTCCGTATTTCCTAATTCCATGTTCCTTTCCGCCTGCACTCTTCTCCCCGATTTTCCGTACAAATGAAAAATCCTTCTGTTATACTCTCCATTTTTGATATGATCACAAAATGGAGATTATAGTAGAAGGATATTTCATTTGCACGGAAAATCGGGGAGAAGAGATATATGTTCATCATTCGTTTACTTAATGTATGCATTTTACCACTAGTGTGAAGGTATCACCACTTTCATCATCGGATTCATCACCAGATTCGACCGCGGTTTACGGAAATCGCAATATATCAAAATAAAGCTTATCTATTACTCTGTATGGCTCGATAATCTTCTTTAACTTCCCATCAATGTACTGTAGGAGAAAACGATATCATACGAAGCATAATCGGAAATTTCTTCCCTAAACGTGTCAATATTTGCAATTGTATATGAAACAAAAAGAACATGCTTTTATTAGCTTTAAATATTTTCTCTGCACGAGCTAGCCAGTATCCAGGTTTCCTGTAACTTTGAGCGAGTGTCCGCAATCGACATTTTGGCGGTT